>PYXC01000541.1:2807500-3217500 GCA_015244755.2 Tenualosa ilisha | reverse complement strand
GTGTTGGGGTGGTGGGTGGGGGGGGGGGGGGGTCGTTTATCAGTCGAGGGTTAATCAGGCGCTCTGGGGGTCAAGTGTGCCGCCTGCGTGCCTCTCTCCTCTGGCTGTCGATCGTGTTTACTCCCTCAAGTGCGCACGCAGGCACGGGGCGCAGCAGCGCGAGCTGTCTGCCAAATCACTCTCCTCAGGTTCAGCCACCAAGCTTTTTCTCACCACACACACACGGCTACAATAACAAGCTGGCCAGAGGAAATTAGTGGTTTTCACGCCAGCACCAGGGTCAGCCACAACAACTCGCTTCAAGGTCACAGATATTTGGGAGGGGGAGACTGTCCAATATCTTTCCAGTGCACCATTGCTCCTAGTGTCCTTGTTGCGTGTGCTTCTGCCTTCATTGCGTGCACAGCCTACGACAGACATTCACCTGTTTTGTATTTTAGCGTGTTATTCACCGGTATTGTTTAATGGTTATTCCACATTTTTGAGACATTACAATGGTCCTTGGATTGTAAGTGAACTGTACCTCCTCCAAGTCCAAACCCAAAGGCATCTGCTCTTCAACAGCTTTGCGCTGGCGTGGAACACCATTCTCATTCAGTGTGCAGACACACACCCCATTGGGCTGATAAAACCAGACAAAGCTGCCAATGCCAGAGACCCCTCAGGCGATAAGTGAAACAACATGGCAGCCAGTTCTACGAAGTTCTAAGTAAATATGTAATGTTTTACCACTCGCTGTTGTTGTTTAATAATTGTGTGTCCTTCAGTGTCTACACATCAGTGGGGGTCACCCAGAGTGCAATATGGGGAGACGCCATAGCATGTTCTCATGGCATACTGTATGTGCAGGGAAGGGCACAGTTCACCAAGGTGGCAGGCAGTATGTGACCACATAAGGTAAAAAATATGTAATTTCTTATTTATTTATTTATTTTTAAATCAAGATGTCAGTGGACATGGAGACAAATGTTAGCCTTCACTGCACCAAGGGAGGGGAGTATTTACTTATGTTTATGATGACAGTTTAATATGCTGGAAAAAGGCGTAGAAAACCAGATTGCCCTCACAAAAGAGCCATTTGTGGTGGGCTAGAGGTATTTGGGTAATGGAGGAAAAGCCACACTGAAGCCTGTTGTACCCAGAGCATACTGGGTAAGCATCTGAGTCAGTCATCTGTGTGTGTGTGTGTGTGTGTCTGAGTGTAAAAGGTCCTGAATGACCAGGCTTTCATGACCGAAAGAGTGACAGAGTTGAGAGTCACAGCTTTCAGCACTACCCCCCTTGAAGGAAGTGCGTCAGAGAGACAGGATTAAGAGTCCCGTTGTGAAATTCTCACAAGACACCAGCATCATTTCATTAATAATCAACATCAGCTCAACGGACTACATTTAAATGATCCCCTGCCGAACGGACCAGCGTCATATGTCTGGACAAACATGCGACAAAGGTCACTGGTTTGCTATTTCTGTCTTTCCAGCTAGGCATTGACTTTGTTTGAGTAGAACTGCCATTGGTTTCAAACATTTCAGATTGGAGCTGACCTCTGTCACAAAGGGTCATCTCAGTGCAAACTTCTCAAGTGGGCCAGCCTGAACTCTATATTCTTTTGTTGAAATCACCTTTTTCCTCTCCAACCGGTGCATGCCAAAGCCTGTCGTCAGGCAAACCTCATGCGGCAGATGTACAGTAATAGGCATGAATTGATGGTTTCCATTAACACGTTTGCCAGAATGGCTTTGGCTAGTGTTGCTAAGGACGTTTCATTAAATTTCATGGACTGTGCTGCAAACTAATGACACACATACACACACACATACACACACATAGACACACACATACACACACACACATATACACACTCGAACAGGCACACCTACATATGCACATGCACAAGCCGGGTACACATGGTGCTTGCCTGGTCTGATGTGGCTACTTGAGTGTAGCCGTGCCAGCCGACTGACTTGCACATGTGGGCTCAATGTGTTCCATATGTGAAGCGCAGGAAACCAGCGCACCCTCCCTCCCCCCATATCACAGCCCCTGGGGCCTCCAGTGGCGTAAGCATGGTCAGCCCATAATACTTTGTGGAACTGCCTTGTTTATTTAAACCGTAATTAGTGGCATGCTGTTGATATCAAGCTAGGAACTGATGACTTGCACCCCAATCATTGGTGACTTTGCTTTGGACACAACAATAATGCTCAATATTTTATTAAACGTCTTCTCAATTCTGAGATATGGTCATACTGAATTGGAAGTCTTGGAAAAGTCATGGAATTGTAAAGCAATACCATGGAAGAATTGACATGTACGCCCATTTGCATCAATGTTCACTTTTATTTAGTGCTGACATGGTTCTCAGTTAGTTCAGTGTGGCTAAAAGAGTCAGGATCGCAGTCAGTCAAGAACAATATATTAATTATATTAAGCATTTGGGCATTATGATACATTGGACATATCAGACACAACAACAGGACCAGTTAGGGTTGGTGCTGCGTCAGAATAAGTTTGAAGCCTTTTTTTAGATAAAGTAACTGCACAGTGTTACTTTTTAACTGCATGCCTGAAAAAGTAGGCCAAAAAAATGAAAGCTTTTTGGAAAAGTCAATGAAATTTAGTTGAATATGTGTCTAATTAAACTAAGTATGCTATTGACCTCTTCATGGATAATGTTTTGTTGTGTTAATTTTAGAGAGACGATGTGGTTTCTATTTGAATCGATGTAGCCTAACTACCCTAACGAAAAAGGACTTGAAAAAGCAGTTGTTTAGATTCATTGATTAGGCCCAACCTAAGTGGAGTAAACTACAAACGTTTGCACTTGTAGTTCGTGTGAGGTTCTTAATGGTCCTTGAAAAGCAATGGAAATGTTCTGAAATGTTCTTCCAGACTATAAACACCACCTTTGCTGTCAGCTTGAGCTCAGCTTGATTTATTCATTCACGCCAGTCCTGTAGATGGCTGCAAATCAGACTCACTATGTTCTCTGCATGCCCGCGTCAAGCTAGACTTCTAGTCACACAGACACTCTTGAGTGCTCCTTCAGGTAAACAGAATTGTCACTCTTTTTCATCTACAAGCACTTTGGACTCCACAGTTCATTCACCATTTGATCTCTGTGTGAAACGTATACAAGTGTATGATGCATGTTTGTCTTTTCGAGATTTCTAGTGCCGCTCTAAAGGCAGACTCCGTGTTAAGAGCTCCTATGAGACTGTGGCTCCGGAGGCACTCCAGGCCGGCCTTTCCATTTGTCTTTCGCACGGAGGGGAAGTGGATTTTGTTTCTTTGGCACGGACTCCGCTGCCGCTGGCCTGCCTCCAGCTGAGGGAGTAAAGTTTGCCTCTTGCGTTGCTCGTGCAAACAGAACCCCAGCTTTGAGTTCTGCCCCCACCACCACCACCATCACCACCAGCAACTCTGCCGCCACACATCCTCCACCCCCTTCGTTTGGGTGGATCAAAGAAAAACGGTGCAGCCTCATTAACTTGCGTCTTTCTAGTTGCCGACACTTTTGTGAAGGGTGGTAATGTGGAGAAAGAGACCAGTAACATCTGCCTCATGTTACTGAGTCACTCCCTCTCTCTCTCTCATTCTTTCGTTGTCTCTCACTCTATCTCGCTTCTCTCTCAACTCCATCTTTTCCTCAGTCTCTCTCTAACACACACAAACACACACATTTCACACATTTCTCCCTTTGTTCTTGGTATTGCACTTATTCTTTTGTTTCCCCTAACTGGTCGCACCCACAGTCTCTGACTGTAATACCTCTCACACCAGACACAACAGACCTACCACAGAGCCACTGACTGTCATCCATCTTCTGCTATAGAAACTAAGAGACTAAGGCTGCCAGAAAGCATTACACTCTTGACTCAAAACAAGAGCCTCCCTCTGTCCTCTCTGTCAGACTAAAAGCTCTTTGACAGTCCAGTGGGACAGAGAGAGTGAGAAAGAGAGATAGAGAGAGAGAGAGAGCGACAGAGAGTGATGTCCTGCAGTTCGGCTGAGGAGTGTGACTTTGTGAGGGAATAAACCAACAGCAGCAATCGGAAAACATGAGCCTCGGAGAGACATAGAGAGGGAGGACCGGGGGTTAGGAGGTTTGAGCGCAGTTAACACAGGAAGCAAGTCTCCAGAGATGACGGTTTGCTAAAGGGGATTTTGGCTGTTGGAAGAAAGAGGGAGAGGGAGAATGAGACAAGGAAAAAAGAGGGGGAAAAAGAGAGCAAAATAGAGTGAGACAAAGGACAGTCTGGGAATGAGTCGCCTTCATCTCTCGCTCTCCTTCTCTCACGCGTGTGCATGTGTCAAGGAGCAGTCCGGTTTGGTCCGGTGGGCTGCGGGTGACCATCGCTCGTCTGCCATGCAGCACCTCGAGCCACTGAGCTCGCTGGCCCTGCTCGGCGCTGACCGTGTGTCTGTGTGTCTCCTGCATCCAGACGAGTCCTACCAGAGGCTGGCCGTAGAGACCATGGAGGAGCTGGACTGGTGTCTGGACCAGCTGGAGACTATCCAGACGTACCGCTCTGTCAGCGACATGGCCTCCAACAAGGTGAGTCTGTGGTGGCTAGAGGGACAGAGGTACTGTGTGTGGGGAGATGGGAGGGTCTTCACTGGAAGTCATGTCAGTCATGGGACCAGAGCATAGGACCAGTGTAGAAATTGTGAATTTGTCTGTGAATAGATGCTGCTGAAAAACATACATGTTAGTGTAATTGTATTGTTCATACAACTCTTCCTGTACTGTACTGTACCACTGCCTTATAGGCCCCATACTAACCAAAGCATATTCAGATCACAATTCATATACAACAAACTTACAACAAACATACAGCTTACTCACTGTGAATAAGCAGTAATTAGGAGTTTATATTGGAGAAATCCTGTGTAAATGGTTTGCTATGGGTAGAATAAGCTCATGCAGAATTAGGTATTAAGAAGTAACTTGTAATGACTAACAAATTGCTAGTATGTTACTAATGCTAAAGCATAATGCTAATAATCTAATGTGTAGCCGAATCTAAAGTGTTACCATGTAAGTATACAGTGCAAATCCTGTTTAAGGCTGTGTGTGTGTGTGTGTGTGTGTGTGTGTGTGTGTGTGTGTGTGTGTGTGTGTGTGTGTGTGTGTGTGTGTTTGTCTTTCTGTATATGGTTTGTGGTGCTGCGTGCTCATAGACTAGTGCTTTCTTGTTGTTTCACTCAAACATACTACACTCCCACAGGCTTTGTTGTGTCATTCCTTGGGGGCAGCTGTGAAAGTGGCAGTTATGTGTTTGTGTGTGTGTGTGTGTGCGTGTGTGTATGTGTGGAGGAGGGTGGTGATTGCTGTGAGGTGTTTGGTCTGCGCACAGGGTGGTCGTGCACTCGACATGTATGGGTTTTATGGGGGCTGCTGTAAACTTTCCCTGCACTGTTAAATTTGCATTAAGGATTCCATTAAAGATCTTCTTGTATAGGGGGTGGTATATGGTTAGGCTGGAGTCAGGCCCACTCTCTGTAACCGGAGCACTGCTGCTGAGAAAGGTCAGGGTGCTTCGAGCCAAAGGCTGTCTTGGAGTCCTGACAGTTTCAGAAGATTGGCCTAATTACTGTACTGTAAACTTGGCAAAAACAAATCTGATATAACCATTATGCCACAATGAGTAATGAGTTTTGTATAATCCGATCTTAATATGACTTTGAAAAGCATTGCTGTTAGTGGATACAACAGCCTGTCACCAAACGTCAGTGATAGATTTAGATCCAGGGCAGGTCATTTGAAGGTGTATGCAACATGCTATAAAGGCCGCTGTTGAAATGTTGATAGAGTAGAAAATAATGACATTGTACATGCTGTTCATATCCAGAGCATTTCCACACAAAATAGAAAGTGTACTTGTGAACGATAAGTTCAAGTTTCAGGTTAATAAGTTTGTAGTGCAAAGTTAATACGTTCAGGTTTTATTCAGACATATTATTTGGTTTTGACCTGTTCTGTGCTTTAAGGTTTGCTTGGGACAGTTCGTGTGTGTGAAATGAAGCGCTGGGAGGTGAGAGGTTAAGTTTCAGATGCCTGTCCTCTGCAGTGCTGTGTGTGTCTGCTTTAGCTATGGCTCTGATGGTCGAACAGAGCCCAGGAAACTCGGTCTTCTAATAAAACTAATAGAAGAGGAAACCGCAACTCCAGCCCTCACATTGCTCCACATTAACCTCACCGCACATTGACCTTAGTGGCAGTTTTTTTTCACAATACTGAGTTACAGCAACAGTATCATGTTGTGCTAGAATACAATAAGTTTAATATTAGAATAAGAATTATTTCCTATTGGAAGCCTGGTCAGGGAGCATTTGCTTTTCTGAACCGTAACCCCTCCACACTCACCATAGCCTCGGGCATAGGGAATGAGTTGGCTTGGTACGGTAAGGTGCAAACAGACACTATCTGACCCCATTTTGCATGAGTCTGTTTGCAGTACCAACAGGTCAGGCGGGAGCAGCCCGCACCGGCACTGAGTCGACATGAATCAGTGACCCCTGGGGCACTCGGCTGAGAGAATGTCAGAAAGTCCCTCTACTTCTTAGTTTTCTCAGTGCAATGAGCCGGTGTTTAAGAAAACTCCCTCCACTTGGATCATTTGACAGCAGCGTGGCTGGTACAGAGATCTCCGCACACACACATCACAAATCTGTCCAGTCAGTCTGAAATATATCAGTCGTAAAATTCCACCAGGTAAAACAAACTATTCCTCCTCTTCCCCTTCCCCTTCCCATTCCGGAGGTCATCTTGGTCATTAATAAAGACCTGAAACAGGTGTACAGATTGGAGGACACTCTCGGGGGGAGGGGTGGGTGGAGTTGTGTGCTGTTAGAGCCATGGACTAGCGGTAGTAGAAGGAGTGGGAGGGGGCTGGAGGCTGTAGCAGGAGGAACCGTCTGTTGCGTGGCTGAATCAGCCGGTGCTTTGTCTCATGCACTTCCTGGCAGTCGTCAGAGTGAGCCGTCTTGTGTGTGAGCGAGCGAGTGAGCGCAGCGCAACACAGCAGCAGCAGTCAGACAGGCAGACAGAAGCTGGAGTACCGTTTAAACAGACATGGGATTGTGTTGTTCAGAAAAGACCCAGAAACCTACAGGAGTAATGAAAGGCTGGAGAGAGGTGAGTGGACATATATACAATACAAAGCAACTCCTATGGATTTTTTTAAGCCTAATTTTTTTAAAAAAAGTCTAAATAGTGGTCAGTGAAAAGCAAATTTAAAACAGTGAGTCAGTGCCACCGGTCATATCTGTACTGGTTCAGATGGACTTGGTCTAGACTGGTTTATTCATTTCTATGTGGTAAATGTGTTCCAAAAAGTTAAACTTCATGGATTGCTATTACTGTTGAAATTTTTATAATTTGTTATTTAGAAGCTGTGAGCATAAAAAAGGATTTAAGGGCCAGGCAACACTAAAGGCAGTGCGATTTAAGGGCCAGGCAACACTAAAGGCAGTGGGATTTTTCATCTTCTTTAGCTTTCATTGTTTGCGGCTGATTAACTTTTAAAGGAAATATTCACTGTGGTTTGCAGAACATGCAGTGGCTGAATAAGTATATGATCATTTAGTCATTTAGTTATTGACACATGTGGTGTGTTTGTTTTACAGAATTTTAAGGAAATTTTATTTAAGGATTTTTGAATGAATTTTTAATGAGTGATGATTCCGCTATAATAATCCATTTAAACGGATGATCTGATTTTATTGAAGTATCTTGAAAAGTACCTAAAAGAAGCAAGAGGGGACGAAGTGGAACTAAACTTGTAAATGTTGTGCAAACAGCTGAATCTCAATCGAAATGAATTTTGTCAGTGTTTTGAAAATTGCGAAATTATGAAAATTCCGCTTGAAGACAGGATTTGATTTTGATAGCCTTCTTTGCTGAATGATGTAAATGTAAACACTATAATCACTTAAAGTGAGCATGATGTAAGCGTAAACAAACGATTTTGTAAAACTGGATTGCTTTTGTAATGTGGCGGTTGTGTCATGTCACTATGGAGACGGTGAAGCAGAAGATGTTGGGAGATAATACTTGAGTTGTAAAATTGTGCGTGTGTGAGGGAGAGAGAGACAGAGTGTGTATTTGTGTATGTGTGTGTTTAACCTTTTTGAGTTATCAGGTAGGTTGAGCCAGATGACTAACAATATGAGATGTAGGTTAAGTGTGTGTGTGTGTGTGTAGAGCTTGAAAGACTTAATGTAAAGGTCAATGCCAGTGAGAAGTTCTGTCCTAGTTATGAACATCAAAGCGCATGATGATTCAAGAAGCACCATCAATTCTGAAACACTGAGAAGATGCGTACGGTAACTACAGAAGGAGTGAAACTAGGGGAGCAGGATGAGGGCAGCATGTTTATGAGATGTGTAGGAAAGACAGAAAGATGGACTATATGTGTGTGCAAAGAGAGAGGGACAGAGGGAGGAGAGGGTGAACACACAAGAGAGAGAGCTCTGGAGATGCATATGCACTGGTGTACCGACTGGAGACAATGGAGAGGGATGCAGAGAACGCAGGAAGAGAAAGAAAGAGCAAGGCATACGCGGCTCCTCTGGTTGAAGCAGAGCAGAGCAGAGCGGGCTGATTGTTTCTCCTGCCTTTGGTGTGACTCAGGGTTGCATCCAGCACAGTGCTGTGCAGTCCTGCTCTCTACCGTAGCTTTAGGAGACGGATGGAGATGAAGGGGTGTGAGGCGAGGGCGGATAGCGAGAGGGGAGCGGGCGGATAGCGAGAGGGGAGCGGGCGGATAGCAAGAGGGGAGCGGGAGGCTGGATGGAAGCTGCTGCTAAGGGACCTGCAGGTTTGTCTGAGAGAGACAGAGATCGCTAGATTAGCCCAAGCAATCAGAGCTTTTTGGACATCAAAATGGCCAAAAGGCCAGCTCTTCACGCTCTGTGCCCTGCCTGGGGTTATACCAAGGTTTGTGCGACCGCTGTAGGAGTGTGTGTCTGTCTGTGTGTATATGTACGTTTTTGTGCGTGTGTGTGTGAATGTGTTGGTGTTGTTGTGTTTGTTTGTAGGGGGCTGTTTGTGTGCCTGCATGTTTGTTGGCATTTCAGTGCATGGCGTGTTAGTACTTTGGGTTTTGTGTGATTTGGAAGGATGTACAGGCGTTAGGAAGTGCCACGTCTGCTTTCCAAGGACGTCCAATTTAACATGCCCCTTTGTCGCACAGACTCTCCTGATTAACCAATTTGCGTTTGGTCAGTTCGTTGGAGTTAATTAAAGTTCAGTGTCCTATCAAATGGCCCATGTAAACTGTGCACACTTGGCAACCTGATGACTGACCCCCTCCTTTATCGCTGTCTTTCTCTTTCTCTCTCTCCAGTTCAAGAGGATGTTGAACCGGGAACTCACTCATCTGTCCGAGATGAGTCGCTCTGGCAACCAGGTGTCTGAATACATCTCCAACACCTTTTTAGGTGAGCGCCACCACTCTTCAGCAACACGCACACACGCATTACACATAGAGCTTTTGGCTTTGGCCACTGAGTGCAGAGGTGTTTGAGAGTGGATGTTTATTAATTCACTGGGATAGCTTGTAAACACATGTATATGGAAAGCTGCAAAACTAGCAGGACCTGACCTGACAAAACCCTGAGAGAGAGAGAGAGAGAGAAAGAAAGAGAGAGAGATAAAGCAAGGGTGTTAAGTGAGAGAGGGGTCTGCAAAGAGGGTATGGGTGGAGATGGGTTGGCTGTTTGTTGTTCTGCGGTTTTGCCTACAACACAGTTTTCAAACCAGTCTGATCTGGTCTGCAGCTGTTGCACAGCCTCCGCTGCAGTGTGTGTGCGTGTGTCTGCATGCCATGCATGCGCGTATGCATGTGCGTGTGTTTACCTGTTTACTGTTGTGTGCTGGTAGGGTAGCTATCAGTGTCTGGGGAGGTAAGTGCAGGATATGTGCTTAGAAATGTTTCTAATAAGGATGGATGTGGTGATCACATGACCAGGGCTCAGAAAATCATCCCCTGTTATTAGCATCAGTGTACCACACAGTAAACACTGGAAGATGAGCCATGTAGGAGAACAGTGCTTCTGGTTCCACTTAAATTGCTGACATCATTGCCATCCAGCATAACTCATCCTTTATGGCTCTTCAGATGCAAACATTATCCCAAAGCTGCACATAAAGGGCCTCATTAAGTTACCTGCATGTTACCTGAGATTTATGGCTAATTAACTAAACAGGTGTGTTGTTCTGGACTGCGGGTTTATATAATACTCGCTAGTCAGCCGTGACACCAGCATGAAACAATTCCGCAAACTTGTTGCCCAGCACCCATTCCAGCATTCGGATTTCTCCGTATTATTTTGAGTTTGCACACCTAGTGACTTTCAAGTCAATAGTGGTTTATTTTGTTTTGAGCCTGAGGCTGTCCACGGGTCTAACTAATGGAAACTCACCATCCAAAGACTAATCTAGCTTCCCCCCTGGACTGTTTTGCCTACGCAGTGTTTTCTTGAGCCTACTTACTGAGTCACCTGCCCATCTGAACAGCATAGAGATTCATTTCTTGTTGGGCCTCTTCTTGGTCACAGACAAACAGAATGAGCTGGACCTTCCGCTGCCCCCGTCCAAGGCCCGCGAGAGGAAGAGGAGGCACCAGCACCAGCAGCAGCAGCAGCAGCTCTTGATGAGCCACATTAGCGGAGTGAGGAAGGTCACGCACGGCCCCAGCATCACTGGGGGATGCAGCGTTGCCCGGTTCGGAGTTAAGACCGACATGGAGGACCTGCTCTCCAAGGTAAAGAGACCCGCACCGCTTGAACCTCCTATTGCAAGACTAATAGGCTATCGCTTTTATATATACACCTCATTCATGTACAGGGATTAAGATGATTATTTTCCTCTAGTTAATGTTCTGTTTGGAAAGGCATAGGCATGTCATGTGTTCCTTTTAATCAAAATGGAAGCACATGTGGGAATGGCCTCTTTGTTTTGTTTCCTGAAAGGACCTTGAGGACATCAACAAGTGGGGTCTGAACATTTTCAGGATAGCGGAGCATTCTCATCGGCGGCCACTCACCTGTGTCATGTACGCCATCTTTCAGGTGAGTGGTAAATTGTGTTCTCACCCAGTAATGTCCCTGGCACCAAAAAGACCCACGCACCTTGCTGTGAGCCTAATATAACAAGGTCTGAACTCTTTCTTTGTGTCTTTAAGGAGCGAGACCTGATGAAGACATTTAAGATCCCTATGGACACTTTTGTGACCTATATGATGACCCTTGAGGACCACTACCATGCGGACGTGGCATACCATAACAGTCTGCACGCCGCTGACGTGGCCCAGTCCACACACATCCTCCTCTCCACTCCGGCTCTGGATGTAAGGACAAACACTCGCCCACACCCAGCAAACAGTCAAAACAATCATTAAATCGCACCCAGCGCAGCTCACACGTTGACTGGTGTTTACATAGCTTTTGTAACCATGCCCTAGAGGAGAGTCTTAGTCAAAGATGGAGTATTGGCTGGAGTTAATTTTGTGTTTGTTTGTTTTTTTTTATTGTCTTTAAATTGTATGCATAGACCATGCATTAGTAAATGTACTGATATTTTATGTAGTGTTAAGAGAGAGTGGGAGGGCGATGCCTCCTGATCTGGGCTAATCTCCGAACAGAATGCGATGTGTGTGAAAAGCAATGGTGTTATTCTAACTCTTGCTTGCTATCGTCACTGCTGTCTCCTTCACATAATCCCCCCCTAATACAGACAAACAGTGGGTAATGACTCGCTTGGTTTTATTGGATATAGACCATAAAGTGTGGACATCCTCTGTCTGATGAGGAGGCTGGCACTTTGTGTGAACCTAAACATAATCCCTAAATATTTCTTAATACATTTTGTCTGGAGTCAGGATTCCCAAAACAGTTTTTCTCTGAAAGCAGCAGTCAGATGCTAATTGAGCTTGTCAGAGAGGGACTAGTGATCTTTTGTTATTCGCCCTTTCATGTAGTGATGTAAAGTCAGACAAGTTTATACTTCCAGACTCTAATGACTCCCTTTTTGTCTGTCTGTCCAACAACAGGCAGTTTTCACCGACCTGGAGGTTCTTGCTGCCATCTTTGCCGCTGCAATCCATGATGTGGACCATCCAGGCGTCTCGAACCAGTTCTTGATTAATACTAGTGAGTGGCACTCCCTACTGTTTCATTATATTACTGTTTTCTAATTCTATAAATACTAAAGCCATTTTGGCACCAATTACAAATTAGCTTTTAAATGGTAATATGTCTTAAATATAGTCTTTATAATATAAAATAATACAATACATCATACCTCTGTTTTCAATGTAATATCGAAGGATTATTGATATTTTTTTTCCCCTTGATGTATCCTCCCATAGACTCTGAATTGGCTCTTATGTACAATGACGAGTCCGTGCTGGAGAACCATCACTTAGCCGTGGGCTTCAAGCTGCTGCAGGGGGAGAATTGTGACATCTTCCAGAACCTCACCAAGAAGCAGCGACAGAGCCTCAGGAGGATGGTCATTGACATGGTCAGTAACCAGCGGACCAGCCCGGCCCCTCCAGCCCCGTCTGTTTAATTGTGTCCTGTGTAAGGAGCTTGCTGTTATTGGTGGTGTTATTGAACATGCGCTATCTGCGTGTGTGTGTGCAGGTTCTTGCCACAGATATGTCCAAGCATATGAGCTTGCTAGCAGACCTGAAGACCATGGTGGAGACGAAGAAGGTCACAAGCTCGGGAGTACTGCTGCTTGACAACTACACAGACAGAATTCAGGTAAATGTTTGAAATCTGTCTCGCTGCATCTCATTTTGTTGACTTTTTTTTTTTTCCAACTTCATGTCATCGATGGCATTGAGTAGCAGCCTTGAATCGTGTCAGTTGTGTCACAGCTCACTCCTCTCTCTGCGTCTGTCTCCCCCCCTCCAGGTCCTGCGTAACATGGTGCACTGCGCTGACCTCAGCAATCCCACCAAACCACTGGACGTGTATCGCCAGTGGACTAACCGCATCATGGAGGAGTTCTTCCACCAGGGAGATCGCGAACGCGAGCGTGGCATGGAGATTAGCCCCATGTGTGACAAGCACACTGCCTCAGTGGAGAAGTCCCAGGTAAACTCCCTCCCAAACCTCCACCCCCACCCCAATCTTGCCAGTGACAGAGATGTGTATGCGTATGAATGTGAGAGTGTGTCTATGTGTGAGTGTGTGTGTGTGTGTGTGTGTGTGTGTGTGTCGTCTCCTCTGTGGCTCTATCAATGTGATTGGTCCACTGGGCCACGGGAGGGTTCAGCGATATTTGCACTGTAGTGAAATAGCCTCCAGAGGATCCTGGCACGGCTGTGTGTCTGTCATAGTCATGACAAGTCATGACGAGAGAAGCTTTAGCTCTTGCCGCTATTCTTGGCGTAGCGCTCTAGAATCTTTGGTAGAAACAGTAAATGTGTGTCACAGTAATGAGGAACAGGTGAGAAAACTAATGTTAAACAACTACCAGAGGCTCTTACGTTCTGACTCAGTTGTTGTTCTCAGTCTCACAGCTCTCTCTGTGTTCTCTCTCTCTCTCTGTGTGTGTGTGACGTAGGTGGGTTTCATTGACTACATTGTGCACCCGCTGTGGGAGACCTGGGCTGACCTGGTGCACCCAGACGCTCAGGACATCCTGGACACGCTGGAGGAGAACAGGAACTGGTACCACAGCATGATCCCCCAGAGCCCCTCCCCGCCTTTCTGCCACGACGGGATGTGTGCCGGGGGGAGCAAGTTCACATTTGAGCTGACTTTGCAAGGGGACAGCGAAGACGACGTGGAGCAGCACGGACTACGTCAACACCAACTCGCCCGCCACACGCCTCCGCCGCGCGTGGAGATCGTCACTCAAGCGCCATCGCCCGTGGACACGTAGTGCTGCCTACAAACACCCACTTGCGAGGGGGCTCGTTGAATCGAGCGAAATTTTCATTTCTTCAAAAGGAGAAGCGAGGGAAAATAAAAATCTCTTCGCCCTTGAGCCTTCAAAGGAAGCCTCAGAGCACCTGAAGATTGTTACCACATGACCAGGTGGCCGTGACGCTGTGGCACACTCACTCGTTTCTGCCTCACGGTAAGATGGGGATTTCCCTGGCTGAGTTCCTCCTGCGCTAGCGAGGCACAGGGATCTCACATTGTGCTGTGCTCTGGCAGTTCAAGGTTAAGGAAGTCTTAGCAGAACAAGCGGACATTGTTGGGATGAAAGACAAACTGGTTGATGAACCTGCTGGTATACTACATTTGGACTACGCACCTACTGAGTGCTGGGATTTTATATCGAACAAGTTTACCTTTTGTAACCAATGCATAATGGACTCTGTCTTTACAGTTTTTTATGTAATTTATTTTGAATCGTGACTCCTATTTAATGAGTCTTTTTTTAAGTGCTATCTTGGTACTGAGAGCAATTTGTCTTCCAGGATTTTGTACAAATGTTGATAAATAGTTATTTCTCATTTAACAGTTTAAAAGACAAAACACGTTTGGCACTTCACGCCTCTGCACAGCATACTACAGGAAATCTAAGCTTTTCTTAAAAAGAGTCTGTTGTGTGGGTTAATTTACCATCCAATAATATCCAAAGTGTACATATTGTTGTGTTTCAAAAGCAAAGCTTCCCTTTCACAGTACAATGGTCATTACCCCCAGAGAGGCCATTGTTCGTTTGGTCGACTAGTGGACATACTTGTGTTTACAAGAAAGGCAAAGCAGCACCCAAAGGATCACAAATAAAGCACTTTAGAAGTGGTGCTTGAACCACTTTGAGAGAAACTATATAGCATCTAAATTAGATGTAAAGGCTCAGTGTAATGCATACCAATTTTGAAATGGATCTTGATAAGACAAAAAAAATCTCTTTTTACATTGAAGACCTTGTACATTGTCAGTAGTGAAAAATTATCACAAGTCATCATCTTTTGGGAGTTTTGAAATGTAAAAGGTTTTGACACAATCAGAAACAGTCCCAGTGCAATGCCTGTTGTCAGGGTGGTTACCATTAAGCTCCATTCTAGGATTTTAATTCATACACACCACTCATTATTATGTTCTAAATTCAATATTTATGAACAGTGTAGTCTTTCAATCATGTGCGTTATGTGCTGATCTTTCATCATGAAATTGTATGCTGTATTTATAATAATAGGTTTGACCTTGTGTATGCTGCTATCCTAAGCTCTGTCCCACCTCATCTTTGAGTGTATGTGTTTCCACATGTCCATCGGTGAACAACCCACTGTAACTGTCGTACTCCAACAACAGAATGCACTACTGTGGACTTTATGAAATGAGAATATGGGATTATTCTATGTCCTTTTTGTTTGTTTGTTTGTTGTTTTTTGTTGGGGGGAAACGTGGAGCATTTCTGAGTGATTTATTGCCTTTGGAGGGAAAAAAAAAACAAGCGCAAAGAAAGAAATTTGAACGGGAGGACAAAACTATTTCCTCAAACGCAACAAACTATGTATAGCCCAGAAATGCACAAAGATTTTAGTATAGGTATGAGTAAGTTGTCATTGTCCTCTGAACCAGACACACTTTTCTTGATCAGCCATTAAATAACAAAACCATTCATGAAGCTCTGCACTATCCGGTCAACTTGTTAAAAAATGTCTCCATCTTTCCAATAAATTTATGGTTACACAAAACGTGATTTTCTGTTGTGCTCATTCTCAGCTTCACAATTGGGCAGATCACACAGCTTACAAAGACATATATATATCTGTTGATTGAACTACAGTGACAGTTTCTTCACAAGAAAGCCATTGTCACTGGAAGATAGTTTCATATACGGGTCTTTTCTTTTGAACCTGCGTCACACTGACAGAGGAAGAGATCTGACAAAGATGATGGAAGTAGCAGTGGCATATACACAAGTCCATGTCTGGCTGCCATTCTCCCATGACCAACTGAAGATAGTCATCAGAGGACGTGACCAGCAGCTACAGTAGAAACTCCAAGGCCCAAATGCACTTTCCTCAACAAAGCACAGGAGTACATGAGTGGCCTGTGTGTGTTCTCCGTGCATGGACAGGAATGGATTAGAGTTTACAAGAGCAACTGTTTAAAATAAAGATCAAATTTCACGACACATTCACATGGGAGATTTAGATGGAGTGCTGAGCGTGAGGCCGCTTGTGGTGATTGAGAGTGCAGGCTGACAAACAGGACCAACAGAGTTTCAGTGATGGGGGAGAGAGAGAAAGAGAGAGAGATAAGTCACACAGAGTCTCTTGAGACTGTGAACTTCAGAGTGTTTAGCAAATACGCAGTGACCCACAGGCCAGTGTTTTCCACCCTGCGCATGGAAGCAGCCGAGAGTGTGAGAGAGCGGGTTTACTCACAAACACAGTGCGCAGTCCAAAACAGGCACAGCTTTCAGTCGAGTAACCCAGCTGCGGACGCAAGTCCAGTCGAAAAGCTGTTAGATAAAGCTGCTCCAAGGGGACAAGGCTAGGCCATCTCATTAATGCATGTTGCTCATTAGCCAGCACTTTATAATGTGCTAGCAGTATTATGCCCCACAGTTCTTCAGTGTTGCAGTAAACAGTCTGTTAAACTCTTAACTCTGTTAAACACAGATCAGAACTGCTCTTGTGTTATAGTAATTTATTGATCTCTGTCATGTCATAATCAGAGGCTTTCCTCTGTATTTGAATAAAAACAGGCCCTTAGGAATACAGTTGGGTGTTTATTTTATATATATATATATATATGTATATGTTTTTTTGTTGTTGTTTTTTTTTACAGGAAGATACAATGCTGGGTATTAGTTTTTCATTCTGGGAATACATATGGGAGCTTTGTTTTGAGTGAAAACAAATGGTAATGAAGGTGATTTATTGTTTTGCTGCTGCCACTAACTTCTTCTATGGCCAGGGCTAAAGGGAAATGGCCTTCTCACCTTTCTTCATTGGAATTCATAACAACCACGTACCAGTCACTGCCTTTCTGTGAAAAAAGCTTTACCGTTTCCTTCCTTGTTTGCTTGCGTATGTGTGTGTGTGTGTGTGTGTGTGTGTGTGTGTGCGCAAGAGTGCACGCATGTGCTTGTTTATTGAGGGCTAAATTGTTGTTTACAGTTGTGAGTAAACATAGAGAGGCAAGGGCCATGTATGGAAACTCTGAAATGCATCACTAGTGGTTACATTTATCTCACTTAAATACTCAATAACTGCTGAAAACCAACACTGGCTAGAGTAACAAAATGCAAATTCCTTATCAACAATTTCCTTATCATCATCACAAATAACTCTGACATGCAGAAAATGTCATCTGTATAGTCAACAGTCAAATTCTTTTCAAAGCAACCTTATAAGAAATGAAGAATACAGTGAGTGGAGTGGCTGTTTGAGTCATATGTTTTTTAATGCTTGCAGAAGACTATGGAGGCAGTTTGTCATCTTATGAGCCACCCTTAAGCCATGTTCTGTTTAGACAGTCCTTAGTCCTCAGAGACAGTTTTTACGGCAAGGACAGTCAAGACACGAGGGACACTCACACACACACACAAAAGGAGATGACGAAAAAACAGACCCACACAGACATACAGCCTAGCACCTACTTCTAAATGCATCTTTGTGTAAACACGCACAGACTTCACAAATATACACATACGAGGCCAAATTTGTTTGTGAATAAACATGTTGGAATGGTGCTCTCTCTTTACACTCACTGTAAAACATTAACAATGGTGTGCCCCGTATCAGTCTAAGAAAAGGAAGGATGAGGCATTGTTTCATTTGATGCAGGTGGAGGTGATGGACATGCTCGCTAACATCTGGGATAGCAGCTCTATACCCCTATCTGCACACCCCCTGAGAGTGGGTCAGCCTTTAAGGAGGCCTTGAGGTCCTGCAGTGTCTGGGTCTGTCCCCACTGGGAGTTCTGTTTGATTCTCACAGTAATTTCCTAATCTCCCTCTCCCACTCACTTCCTGTCACTCTTCACTGTCATATCTCAATAAAGGCAAAAATAGCCCAGATTTTACTATGACAGTAAACTATCATCCCAAGATGCACTAATGGATGCAATTCAGCTAATATTTCTAAAAACAGACAAGAGTGTCCTAAAGCAAACAACTGACTGCTCATGAAGCTGAGAACTGAGGATCATCTTTCATTTTATGCATATATGTGTTTACATTGTCATATTTACAGCGTATGTTGGAGAATGTGTGTGTGGAAAATGTGAGCATGTACGCATGCCGATATCCATCAGCCTACTGAACAAAAGCTGACATTAAGTCAGTGCTGTGGTACTGTACATTTGTCTATTAGCCTTGTGTAGATAAAAAAGTTCAAACTTTTAGGAGAATGTCACATACAAGGTCAGGTTTGTTTTGTATCCTCAGCTCACAAATAACACTTTCAGTCTTTGCCCGCAGAAACACAATCTGTAAACTAAATGATAAGCATCTGTGATGATAGGTCTCAAGAAGTCTGCTTGCACCGCTCTGATGGTAAAAACAGCATTTCCTGCACTATCTACATTCCGTATTTGCACAACCCATGGGACGAGCCCATGTAGTAAACACAAATTTGCACGTACATGCTCCTGGGAGTCTTGGGCTGATTTGAGACCAGCTGGCTCCTACACCCCATTGCCTGACTAAACCTTGGCCATGAAGGCCCCACTGACCCTGGACCAGATTAAATGAGAGCAGGACCAGAGAGATGGAACGTGCCACTCAGTGCACATTGCAGCGTGTAGGGTGATGGTGGTTGTTGATTAGGAACTCTTTGTGATGACTTATCCCTCTGCAACCATATCGCCATGGGAATCCAGCTGTGGCAGGATCACAATTACAATCATCAACTCATCTCTACAAATAAGCATGTAGCTTACGTATGTCTGTGAATGAAATGTTGCCAACTGGTATACTCATTTGTTGTCCACTTGTAAATCTCTCCCAAAAATGTGTTTACAGATGATTGAATAGAATGGCATCCTCATAACTGAAATTCTCTCATTGACTTTCTTTTTAGCAATTTTTGAACTAATACAACTGGCAGCATACTGAAAATGCTGTCAACAATAAACAAACCCAATCCTTGGCAACTGTTGATAATGAAAAGTTTCAAAGGTTGTGGTGCATGGGACTGTGAGAAACAGTTTTGGCTCCCTCTAGTGGCAAATGTGTAGAGAAGGGGCTCAGCGCTCAGTGCGGTCAGTAGTTTAAGATAGATTAGCATTACCTAACTGTGGTTTCATGATTAAAAGTTTTAAATAGGCAATAGTGTTCATTTTCAGCTTAGTACTTCTGTTTTTTGGACTTTGGATAGCCTATATACATATAGGCTATATATATATATATATATGGTATTTATGGTTATTTGTCAGTTGTCATTAAATACATCATCTTATTATGGATATTTTGATACCTTGAGGTTTGAGCCTCTTCAGATCATCCATAGACATCCATAATGATGACGGATCAGGCAGGCCTTTCATATGCTTTTATGCATGGCCATTTCGGTCTCTCTCCCCTTGCTTTTTAGCATTACCACTGAGTATGTACCGTGTACCTACAACACTGTAGTGGTCTAGTCAGTTATCCATATTAGTGGCATAGAGTATACTAATTGCTTGAGCATCCTCTGAGCTTTGCGCGTAAACAGTTTAGAGGTTAGAATCACTGCTGTCTCAGCTTAAGGTGATTACTGTCCCACACTTGGCAGCAGTGGAGCACAAACAGAACGGTTCTTTTCTTAACCCTGTGTTATATAAGACCATCATGTCCCTAGGAGGTACGGGGTGAGGGGATAAGATGCCACAAACGCACACTCACTTGGACACAAGACATCTTACTACACCAGACAATCCATGCGCGCTCTCTCTTGGATTGTAACCTGCTAAAACAGCTTTCCCTTTAACTTTTTATTCTCGTCCTAGATGTTCGCTGACATATTTTCGAAAATACACTTCTAGACCTCGTCACATTCCAAGCCACGATTTGCCTTGTCAACAACCGTAGGCTAAGGCAATTTCCTCTGTATGCGAGCTTCTCTGTGAGAATGGCCGGAGAGCAGAAAATCGCTTGTGCTGCTGGGATAATGTGTCTCTGCCTTCTGTTGTGCACCTGTAAAACGATTTGCCCTACGCAAGACATCAAGAGGCAAATGCCATGTGACAGAAGTACAACACATCTCCATTGGCTCAGTGGGAATGTGACATCAGCACATCTCCCACCTTCTCTCCCTCCCTCTCCTCTTCCATCTCTCTTTCTAGCTGTCTCCCATACTTGCTCTTGTGTTCGCGTCTTCCCTCCCCTGTCCTCAGAGTCCCCCCCTGTGTGATGGCGTGTGTCTCTACTGCTGCAGCGGCGACCGGGGCCTAGCCGACGGCCTTGCCCCTGCCTATCATAGCCGGCGCCAGCAAGCGGTATACGAACCCCGAGGGTTGGTTGGCGCAAAGTCTGCACGGGATAACCTGCATACTCCCCTGCTGCGGTTTAGAATTATGAGGTCTTCAGCATCCTCTCTCCGTTGCTCGTAATTGCAAGTCCAGCTCCTTTCAGTTCTCGTAAAACTAAGGAATGAAAATCTGCAACCATGATGGAAGGTATGGAAAGCTGATATACCGATCCGCGTATTATGTTCTTATACCGCCAGCAGTTTGGAGACTATTAATCTCGCATCGTAGCCTACAGTGCTCGTCCCTGATTAGCTGTATCCCTGCAATACAACGTCAACACAACATTCAGTTACGTCTGTTTTGACTCTGTGCAAAAATTAGAAACGAGATGTGGTACAGTGGAAAGGACGTCGATGTTAAAGATGTGCGATTCTGTCCCTCAAGGTTGCCCCTAGAAGGCAATTAAGGGCGTTGTAATGAGGTTGTTTCTTTTCTGACAAACAGGATGATACGCCCTCTGCTTGTCCTTTCGTAGTTAAATGCAGCATTAAACTTACAGATTTTTGGACTAATGAAACAGTATTCTATATATTAAATACGTGGGCGACTATGAAATGTCATTATGGAAACTGTCCCTCCCACTGCTAATTATACTAAATGCTGTTAGCCGACTCCAAAATTCAGCGGAGGTCCAGCTGGATGGGCCACAGTTAGTGGTGTTCGCTTTTGAAAATCTAGACTTTCAGAACGGCTGTGGAGCTTACATTTTAGCCCATTCTGAATAGAGTCTTCGTAGAAACAGAAAAAGCTTACATCGCATAACATTCTTTTGTACAGTGTTCCTTTACAGTAGCCTGCCTCGCAAGTGTTTCTGAATACGAACATAACGCTATTTAGCTTAAGTGTATATATATATATATATATATATATATATATATATATATATATATATATATAGGCCTACATGTTACATTACTGTGCATCTTACTAAGTGTGATGGCATTCAAGATGATGCTCCACTTGTGAGGTAATTAGCAGAATCATAGCTGGATGATGCTTCTGACATAGTGTATGTTTCTTTGTGGGTTGACAACGGCTGCTCGTAAGGTGACTTTGTAGCATTGATAACACTTCAAAGCACGTGACTTTTCACCACCTAACATCATAATTGTCCAACTTGTTGCACTGAATTGACAAAAACATGGTAGCAACTCCTTTAGTGTGTGGGTTTTCATACGTACCATAGTAGTATCCTACATATTACCACTCGGAAGAAGGATTGATTTTGTGTGAGGTCATTAGCATTTCATTGTTTGCGCTCTTTTGAGTGCCAAGTAGATCAGATAAACAACACTGATATTTAAGGCACCGAATCTGTGAGTTATCGTAGCTGCTGGTCCAGAATTACTGCTGGGATTGAGAGATTTTGACTTAAGGGCCTGTTCGTCCATCTGGTGCGCTTTATGTGTTTTGGGGCTTGATTACATGATTAAGGACATGGCCAGCACCGGGGGCGTTCATATGGGTATGTAAACAAAACCAGATAAGATGTTAATTGGAACGATATTGCCCTAGTTATTAAGGTTTCATGTAGATTGTTGAGTATTGTGTTGTTCCATCCAAATATAACTCTTTCCACTGGGGTGTTATCATAGGGAACAGACTTATCTTGTACATGTATTAATAACATGTAGTTATTATACTACACTAAAGAGTGTACCATAATGTGTAGTAGGCTTATAGCATGCATTGAGATCAGATCAGGAGTCACAGTAGTTTCTCACAATGCGATTGACCATTTTGAATTGTGTATTAATATGCAACATTATGAAATATCCCTCTCTCTTTCTCTCTCTCTCATTCATATCTCCTATCTTTGTCTCTGTATTACAATCAGGACTGAAAAAACGTACCAGGAGGGCGTTTGGTTTCAGGAAGAAAGAGAAAGACAATGACTCAACGTGAGTGTGGCTGCTCTCAGGTCCACTTTTTTTCAAATGGAATTACACAATACAGCAACCATCTGATGCAAACAGTCCAGGAAGTATGGCACTTAGTGCATGTCTAGCTTATGGTCTGAGAACATGCAGAGCAGAACATGCAGAGATGCAAAATCCTCTAAGTCCTTTTACGATGAATTTACAATTACTTGGAAATTATTATTAAAACAATTTAATTTTTGCATATTTCTGAAAATGGTCTTAGAGGCGTTTGCTTCATATCAGTCAGAGAAACATCTCAGCTCACCTCTGCCCTTCTCTTTCAGGGGCTCGCCTGACAAAGACAGATCTGTACGTATATCAGCAGGGGCTGAGCTGTATCCTCAAGTTATTGTATGTTCTCATACTGGTTAGCAGTCTCATTAAAGGCTGTTGCTGTGTGTCATATTCATATGCAGTGTTTGTTTTACATTCATCTTATTTTTTTTTCTCCATCTCTTAGAAAAAGAGCAATGGCGCTCCAAATGGGTTCTATGGAGAGATTGATTGGGATCGCTATGTGAGTGACTACTATTTGCTCTTTGCCCAGATTACATATTTTTTTTGGTTTTGTTTTGTTTTTTTTAACCAGTAATCCCAGCCCTCATTCATTTGGTACATTATGATCTGGAAACATCTCACTGGTTTCGTTTGTCAGTGGGTGTGGTTTGATGTGTGTAAATGACTTTGTTGTTGACATGTGTTGTTACATGTTACATGTATGTCCTTTAGATCAAGAGTGAATAGTTTTTTTTATATAAATTTATCCATACATATACCTATACATATATCCATACATTTGTACATAACAGATTCAAATCACTTTTCTGACCTTCTTGACAAAACTGTACAAAAATAGGTTGAACCAGTACTGAAATGACCTGATGCATTCAAATCAAATGGGAACCTTTAAAAAATACTGCAAACACTCCGTTTATTTAAACAGAGACATTAAATGCATCTGTTTATTCATTTCAAATGGAAATTAATGTC
Source organism: Tenualosa ilisha (assembly GCA_015244755.2). Lineage (NCBI taxonomy): Eukaryota > Metazoa > Chordata > Actinopteri > Clupeiformes > Clupeidae > Tenualosa > Tenualosa ilisha. Next base: position 3,194,146 of record PYXC01000541.1, on the reverse strand, counting down.
ATTCCCTGTGGTTGTGTACAAACATGGGGCCTTTGTCTGTCTACATACAGAGCCTGGTCTACAAAAGATAAGTGGTTGTGATTGTTTCTTGGGGTTTCTGTTATTTTGGAAATCCATTTAACTGGAGGACTGTCCAGATGGAAAATATCCAAATGTGCTCTAAGAATCATCTGGTGCCCAATCTATCTGTGTTGAGCATCATCTAAGAAAACTGTGCTTGCAATATGGCCGCCAGAGGATATTTATTCTGTTGCAGTCTAAACTTTAAAAGGCACGTTTTAGAATTAAGCTCTGAGTGGAGTGTTCAGGTCTCACCCTGAGATTATGTCTTCTGTTCCATTTTGGCACAGCCTGATTTCAATATTTCCAGATTAGCCTGACATATTCCAGGAACCCCATCATCAGTCCCCATCTAAAACAGACTTGCAGTTAGGCTCATGTGCAAAGTGCTCTAACAGGCTGTCTTCAACTGGAACGTTATAAAAGCAAAGACTGGCCAAGAATTCCTGCACCCTATTTGCTAAATGATTAAAAATATTGATGATATTTGTCAGAAGGTTCATGCAGGGGCAGAGCCGTATGTGACCTTCATGTCTGACAGTTTTGCAGACAGGATCACTAGCTAAGGACACAACTAGAGTGATACATGCTGTCAGTATTTTTGTACAATAGTGTATTCTATATTGCCACTTCTCCTCTCCAAAATCCTTTGTTAGCTGTTGTCTTTAGCTCTTGTAAATCTCAACAATCTCAACTCTCAGACACACACACACACACACACACACACACACACACACAGAATTTGTATTGACTGTTGGTGTTTGCGTTCTCTCAGAACTCCCCTGATGTGGATGATGAAGGATACAGCGTCAGACCAGGGGACCAGTCTGAAGATATCCTTTGATTAGTTTATGCTGCTATGACACTTCTACTCTCTGTCTCTGGATTCTGTCTTGTTTTTGCTTGGCTAATGGTGTCTGGCTGAAATCAATGGACAAATGTCTCCCCATGAGGCCTGAGAGAGGACAGCAGAAGTGAGTCAGGACTCAGGAGGTTAAAGTGGAGAGGCCACAGGTCAGCCCAGAGAGCAGGCCCTGCGAGAGGGAAAGGGAGTGGTGGCTGTTGAGGAGTCTGTGACCTGAATCTTAACTAGTCATTTAAACAGTGGATGTGCAATGTGGATGTGAGATTTTAGAGTCTGCCATGTGATTAAGTGGAGTGGGATAAATCTTTAAAAAATCAGTAGCACGTATAACTTTAGGAGCTGTTACAGGAAATCTCTCTCTCTCTCTCTCTCTGTCTCTCTCTCTCTGTGTTCTCTCCCCCCTCTCTCTCTCCCACTCTATTTATTGTGTACAATTTACTGTATACTATAACTAAACATGCACAATAAACTTGCACTTAATATACAGATATACAGAAGCTCCTTGACAAATCCATACGTGCTCCTAGAGCCAAGGCCTTCTCATCCAGTGAGTCAGAGGGGGAGGAGGACCACCTGAAGAAGTTTAAGATCAGGATCAAGCCCTTGGCTTCAGACAGTTCCAACTGTTCTGTGCCTACGATGGATGAACTAAAGGCTTCAGTGGGTACCTTAGCACTTTCTCCCTCACCCCTGGTAAGTGTCAGGACATACACACACACACACACACACATGCGCACGTGCAAGGCAATTGTGTCAGCGTTTGATATGATTTCATGTGTCTATATGTGATTTTTTTGTCAATCTAATGCTCTGTAAAGCATGCAGTGTAAAGACCTAGCCCTTACTGTGTGTCCTCTGTTTCTGCTGTCCCGTTTCCCCCACAATACTTGCATTTGGCAGAGAAAAAGTCCGGTACGCTCAGTGCATGTATTTACACATCTTCTCTAATTACTCTTGCCAAGACAGAACCAGTCCATAAAGATGTAGCAGCACTCACACTCACCTCATTCTGACATATTTTGCTAGGATCTTATGCCGCATTTAATTATGTGGCATACCCTTACTAACTATGTGTTGTAATGGATTTAATAAACCAAATGCTTCAGTCACCTCTACTGAGAGTATTTGGTCACAGAAGTAGCATCTCTACTGATGGCGTTCAGAATGTTGGCATGGTACTGTAGCTACCAGCCTCATCCATTTCTTGTCTTTATACCAACTTTGATTTTCAGTTGCTGTAAATATTGATTACTGCATGTAAAATGTTAATTATACTTTCAGCTTACAATAGTCTAATGTGTGCCTTAGCTAACTTAATTTTTTGTTCAAGTGGTTTACTTGTTTTTCATTTGATTCATTGATCACTCTGACCAGGCTTATTCTTTCTTCCTTTTTGCTGACCTCAGAGACGAAGTCCAGTAAGTCCCAACCTCTTTTATCTGAATGGCATAACCGTCACTCTTGTGGTCCCTGCAGTTCATACTAGCATAGCAACTATACTGTATTCATGTGGATGCATCAGATACCTCATGTTGTACATCCAACCTGATGCCCACCTAAGGGCCTGTGTGATGAAGATGCTCATTAGTACGGATTGGTGGACTGTGGTGTGCAAATGTCTCCTCATGTGATCCCATGTGATGCCTCCTCATGTGACATTGGTGAAGAAAAATGAAATGTCTCAGAGCCCTGGCTTGATAAACTGGATTGGTTGAAATGTATGATGGTTTGGACAAAAGTACTGTATCTGCTCATAAACATAAACAAATGCAATGTCACTCAGCATGACTGACCTTACCTTTAAAGTCTCTGGTTGGTCACATTTGTCTCATGTCTTGAGATTCATTCATTGGAAAAGTATCTAACAAATGGTCCAATCTGTTCTTCCATTTTACCACAGGGCCAAATGAGAAGAAATCTCTCAAGTGAGTACATATTTCACTGTTTCAATTGGACAGTGCATAGTGTCATAGAAATGCCATGCAGACAATCTGTGTTTCTAGGTTCCTGTTTTTGTTTTCTCAAAGTAGTGGAAATAGAACAGAAAAAAACAATACACAACAACATTCTGTTCTACCAAAACTATTTGAAAGTATTCATAGACGGATGCCCAAGTATGTTGTGGTAGAAAAAAAACTAAACTGGAGTGCTGAAGTAAGGATCTGTCCACATAGGTGAAGAAATTGCCAGACCCAGGCGCTCCACCCCTACACCAGGTCCTGAGCCCGACACTCCCAGGTTTGCCAATCACAGCCTACAGCTCTGAGTTTCAGCATTCCCTCAGTCCAGTAACAATGCTAAAGTATCCCTCCCTTACTTCACTGAAGCTTTGCTAGTGCTGTTTGTCCCACTGCATTCTACTGTATGGTGTGCTAATCTTGCACTGAATCATATGTGTCTCTATGCTGCTTGATTTTACATTACAGCAAAAGATCATCAGAGAATACCAGTGCTTTCTTTGGACCACCGTTTGAAGCAAACTTTGAGACGTTTGAAACACAGCACTTAGAAGGTATATTGTTGAAGTAGATCCTTTAACTGTATACAGTTCTTTCTGTTTTTTGTGCTTTGTTCTGTTTGGATTCCTGCAATGAACTTTGTTGTGGACTGTAAATTTTGTTAGTGTGTAAATGTGGGCTTCGTAAGACTTCTTACATTTGGAGTAAAGTTTTTAATGTAGCAGACTGAACTTAAATATGTTGATTTCAGTGTTCATCGTAGAGCCAGACTTCTGGTGTCAAACGAAAATTCAACCTCCTTCACCTTTAGCCAGACCCTGTCCCTCTGGAGGTAACCCCTGAATCTCATTTGTTAATCTGTAGATTATATTGACACAGGTTGAGGAGATAATCAAACTGAATATCCTCTGACAGATTCACAGTATTAAACGCACAAAAAAGTGTCTCTGCACCATAAATAAAATCAGTTTTTAAAAGCCGTTAATTGAATTGGATTGAACATGGAGTGAAACACAGTAATGTCAGTGTTCTACATGATCATAGGGGGGTAAATAAGTAATGATAACCCCCTTTAATCCAAGGTTTCCAGACCTACCTCCCTAACCCACCATCTGCAGTGTAGATGCTAGATCTGAGTTAGATGCTAAAGCTTACAACATCCCCATCCCCTCATCATTAGCCTCTTCCCATGATTCCCACTGGCTTCTGAGAGCTTTGACAGCCTAACGCTTTCACATTGTTTCAATTGATCCTTCCTCGAGGGCAGATACTTTCAGGGAATTTTAAAACTGTCGGGCATGCCAGAGCCCTCTGTTCATTGATTGGTCAGCTAAAAATTTCCTGAAGGAAACCTAAGCCTTTGGAGAGATCCCTTACTCAGTACTGTAGTGAAATGCAATACTGAGCGGAAGTACAAGATGGCACTAGCCTGGCTAGAGTTATGAAATCTTTTGAAATCTCTTGCAGAAATGTAAAGTGGATGGACTTAGTTGGTGTAGTCATTCTTTAATACTGTGCTTTGATCAATGTGTTTGCACATGTGGCCGTGCCACTTCCAGTAAGCAAGCAGTTGCTTGTTTTTGCAGCTCCTCCTCCTCTTCCTCCGAAGAACATTCCGGCAACGCCTCCTGGTCGTACCTCGAGCTCAGCAGGGTCCTCAGGTACAAATGAACACCTGTTCACACATCTGCAGCCTATAATAGCATTGTCTTACCAACCATTGCATTCAAATTATATTGATTCCACAGTAGAATCTCTGCACTGGAATTTAACAGGACTGACAAACTAAAATTTGTCTCAGTGTGAACTGACAGAAACCTGCTTAGCAAAGGTTCAGCAAAGGTTTATTACAGACATCCAGTGACAGTACTTCCTTGAATATTGCTTAGGTGTTAAAAATGTGAAGCCTCCTGATAGCTCCTGACACATTAGAGAAGCTAAATTGCTCTAGATGGTTATGCAATATCTTTTGAGAGCTTTGGTATTTCTCCGCAGGTTACTATAGTGTGGTCCCCAGCGTGAGGGCAGATAGCTCTGCGTATGCTGATGGCTTGTTATCAGAGGCTCCCATGCCATCTCCGATGCCCGATCTGGACAATGTCTTTGGCCCCCCTGACCCCCCCAAATCTGCAGATGACACATTCCAGTTGGGCTGGACCAGCTTTGGCGAGGGACCGGGCTCCCCTGCTCGACCCCCGCCTCCTGACGAGCCGGCGCCTCCTCCTCCTCCTCTCTGCTCCCCACCGCTGCCAGACTCCCCTTTGCTTTCACTCCACATTCCCATCCCTCCTCCGGACTCGCCGCCACCTCCGCCGCCTCCATCCTCCTCCCCTCCCCCACCAGACTCCACCCCCACCAGCCCCCTGGGCCCGCCTCCCCAGGCACCTGTGCCACCGCTGCCTGCTGCCTTCATCCTTCCGGAATCTTCCCCTGAGTCTCCGACACCCCCCTCGCCACCACCACTATCGCCACCACCACCACCTCCACAGCAGCAGGATGAGGAGGAAGAGGATGAGGAAGAGGACGAGGACGAGAAGGAGGTGAAAGAGCTGTCTTTGGGCTGCTCCCCTCCAAGCTTCCCTCCACCTCTGCCAGCAGAACGCTCCCCCCTCACAGGGGCTCCCTCTCCACTGCTGCCGGGCATAAGACGGACCCCGGAGCCTGCCGTGGGCTCCTTAAGGGAGGTGTTCACCGCTTCACCCAAAGAGTTCAGTCCGGGAGTGCGTGGAACACCACCACCACTGCCGCCAGTCACATACAGGGGCGTGGTGTCCTCTCCAGGACCAGGAAGTGGTAAGCATGCTGACACACACACTTCTTCTCTCTGTCTCTCTCTAACTTATATACACATCACATCACACACACACACACACACTTTACCATAACACACTGTCAAAGACACAAGTTTGGAGAGTGTGTGTGTGTGTGTGTGTGTGTGTGTGTGTGTGTGTGTGTGTGTGTGTATGTCTATGTGGTGAAAACAGTGTCCATACAGCATTGGGGTCCAAGCATCCATGGGGATCTGTGCTCCACTCAAACCCATAGTCATTTCCTGATTCCTTTGTATCTCTCTGTCTCTCACTCATTGCATGGCTCAGAGGCCACAACCCAATCAAAAGGGGACAAACAACAAAAAGGGTCAGATTGAAACATTTATTTTATAAATTAGCCCAACGAGAAAGTGTCAGTGAAATGAATGTCAGTATGTCAGTTAGAGTGCATGGAGGAAACATAGACTGAGATGTGAATGTGTGGATGGAAAACAAAAGCAAATAATGGCAGCTCTCCAAAAACTGCAGCAGGCTCAGCCCAGCCCCCTTCCAGGGGTGCATGGAGTGCCCTTCATGCATGTGTTAGATTGTAGCCTAACGCAGGTGTATTCGCTACGCCCGTGCCACGATTACCTGCAGGGCAACAGAGACAGAGGAAGAGAGCGCAGGCAAGCAAGCAATCAGGATGTGGCAAAGTGCAGGTGCAGATGTGCAAAAGTTAGGGCTAACATGCTGTTCTCCTCAGGGCCGTCGTCCCCGGGCCGGCCAGGCACACCACTGTCAGCAGGCAGCCCCGTGCCTCCGCTTCCACCACGGCCTTCATCAAGACCCAAACTACAGCCAGGGAAGCCTAGCGTTAGTGACCTGGTATGGAACATGGTCATTATGTGTTACAATTCTTAAACAATATCAGAGGTTTTATATAAAGTATGAAGATTTGTCTTTTTGAAAATATTTTAAAATATCTGTGTTTTGCATAGTGCACATATAGCGCACCATGTACCCTGTGACTATGACGTATATAAACTATGCATCTACAGTGCACATTAAGCTAAACTGATTGTCATATCACCAACATGACTCTCACACCCTGAACTATGGATTCTATTCTTCCCAACTGTCATGAAGTTGAAGTGCAGGGCAGTCACAGTGAGTTTCACTCCGTGAATGCATCTGCTGGTCTCTCACAAGACTCCTGCTCTCTCTCTCTTGGTGTGTGTGTGTGTGTGTGTGTGTGTGTGGTGTGTGTGTAGTCCCGGTCGTTCAGCCCTCCGGTGCACTCCTGGAGCCCCCCGCCCTTTGCACCACTGGCCCGAGCAGAGAGCACCTCCTCCATCTCCTCCGTCACCTCCCTGAGCGCCGCCTCCACACCCACCCTCTGTCTGCCTGTGTCCAGTAAGGAACCCTCCGGAGTCTCTTTGGAATGACCAACACACCTGTGCTTGTCAGCTAGTAGAGCTGTGGCCTGTGCTTGTCAGCTAGTAGAGCTGTGGCCTGTGCTTGTCAGCTAGTAGAGCTGTGGCCTGTGCTTGTTCAGCTAATAGAGCCGTGGCCTGTGCTTGTCAGCTAGTAGAGCTGTGGCCTGTGCTTGTCAGCTAGTAGAGCCGTGGCCTGTGCTTGTCAGCAGGTAGAGCTGTGGCCTGTGCTTGTCAGCTAGTAGAGCTGTGGCCTGTGGCTGTCAGCTAGTAGAGCTGTGGCCTGTGCTTGTTCAGCTAATAGAGCTGTGGCCTGTGCTTGTTCAGCTAATAGAGCCGTGGCCTGTGCTTGTTCAGCTAATAGAGCTGTGGCCTGTGCTTGTTCAGCTAATAGAGCTGTGGCCTGTGCTTGTCAGCTAGTAGAGCTGTGGCCTGTGCTTGTCAGCTAGTAGAGCTGTGGCCTGTGCTTGTCAGCAGGTAGAGCTGTGGCCTGTGCTTGTCAGCTAGTAGAGCCGTGGCCTGTGCTTGTCAGCTAGTAGAGCTGTGGCCTGTGCTTGTCAGCTAGTAGAGCTGTGGCCTGTGCTTGTCAGCTAGTAGAGCCGTGGCCTGTGGCTGTCAGCTAGTAGAGCTGTGGCCTGTGCTTGTTCTGCTAGTAGAGCTGTGGCCTGTGCTTGTCAGCTAATAGAGCTGTGGCCTGTGCTTGTTTAGCTAATAGAGCCGTGGCCTGTGCTTGTTCAGCTAGTAGAGCTGTGGCCTGTGCTTGTTCTGCTAGTAGAGCTGTGGCCTGTGCTTGTTCTGTTGGTAGAGCCATGGCCTGTGTCTGACCAGGAGCTTTGTGTTGGAATAGAATCATCTTTTACAGTGTTTTCAAACCATGCAGAAACATTTGGTGTATGCTGAGAGAAATGCATTGCAATTAGGCATCTGCATATGAGGGATTATCAAATCTCTATTAAAGTAGATGTTCTCTCTCTCTCTCTCTCTCTCTCTCTCTCTCTCTCTCTCCCAGCATGCTCCAGAGGGCCCAGTCCGCTCACCATGGGACCCCAGGACACCCTGCCTGTGGCTGCTGCCTTCACAGAGACCATCAGCGCTTACTTCAAAGGAGCTGACCCCAGCAAGTATGTGTGGCACACTCAAACACACACACACACACACACACACATACACACACACACACACACACTCCACTCTGCTCGTTCAGTTCAGTGCTGACATAGCTTGGATGGCCCCCAGTGCTTAGGTGTATAATTATGGGTAAATGGGGGAAAACGCAAAGTACTGTTTATCTGATTCTTACTAGAAGAAACTCATTCTAAATATGTAGGTAGTTCATGAATGTTATCAAATGTAGTTGTTGTCAGTTCTTTGCTCATAGGCATTTTTTTGAAGTTTAACAATTGTTTCATTCTTTATGCAATGTGTGTCCACATTGTCCTGTTAAACTAGCAATGGACAAGGCTGGGAGTTTTGGGGCCGGAGAAGGAGGTTCTGTTATGTGTGCTTTAGCTCAGGGTCTCAATGGGGAACTGAACTATTTCATTTCTGTTGTGTGTGCTGTTGTTTGGGGTCTTGAGGGAGAACTGAACTGTGTTGGTTCTGTAGCAGTAGCTTTGGGTCTTGAGAGGGAACTGAATTGTGTTGGTTCTGTAGTTTGTGCTGTAGATTGGGGTCTTGAGGGGGAACTGAACTATGTTGGTTCTGTTGTTTATACTGTAGCTTGGGGTCTTGAGGGGTAAACTGAACTGTGTTGTTTTGCTAAGGTGTGTGGTGAAGATCACTGGGGAGATGGTGCTCTCCTTCCCCGCTGGAATCACCCGCCACTTCGCCTCCCACCCCTCTCCACCTGTGCTTGCCTTCACCATCACACACTACACCCGACTGGAGCAGGTCCTGCCCAACCCTCAGCTGCTCTGCTGGTAACCACACACACACACGCACACGCACACACATAGGCACACACAGTAATGTCCTTAATTTAGCCTTTCTACCTACATTCACACAGTGTGTCATCATACACATACACACACACACATACAGACATAAACACAAACATTTTACCTAGTGGCTGTCAGTACAACACATGAAGGTGCTATATCCAACTATTAGGTGTAATTAACACATTTGTTTAAGTACTGTATGATATTGTGGAACACAATTTTCATTAAAAAACACTAAGAGAGTATATGTGACAAGCATTTTTCAGACCCAGAGGTACTGAAATACACTGCTACTGTCATTCTCATTTTTAAAAGCCATAATCATGACATGATAGCTCCACACAGATAAATCACTGCTGTCACCATCCCTGTAAAGCCTACACCAGTCTCCACTTACACAGCAGATGCTGCCTCTGTAGCCTAGTAAACTATTAAAAATGTTGTGAAGGCATAATTATTTCAAACTTCTCAGCAATTGCTTTTTGTCTCATCAGCCACAGTATTTGTTACAGGATACGTGCCAGTATGCATCGCTTGTGCTGATCCACAGCATTCTTATCATGACAGTTGCCAACATGCTTTTATGAAATCCACCTCTTCAACAGCCACTGTAACCCATTTAATTAGAGGTGTGTAAATACAGCTGTTGTAAAATTGCACTCTGATTCACAGTGAAACGACAGAGCCCAGCTCTGACACAAAGGAATTCTGGGTGAACATGCCAAACTTGATGAGCCACCTGAAGAAAGTGGCTGATCAGAGGCCTCAAGCAACATACTATAATGTGGATATGCTCAAATACCAGGTGAGAATTGCCACCTGCTATACATCACTACTTGTTAGCATTAGCATACTGATATTGGATTCTTTTGGATGAAAGTTGAAACGTCTTCAAGCTCCTAAACATGAAGTCCAGTTGCATACAACTTGCACCTTGACTACCATGACATGGATGAATAAGAATCTTCACAGACATTAGCATGCTGATAGATGTTTCATTTTTGCATTATGGTGAGCGGACATGTTGCCTTTACATATTTTATTTATATAATTGTAACTGAAATATGTGAAGTAACAAAAGCTGTCAATCCCAGAAAGCATCTAATGTTTAAGTGCACATCTCCCACCTCTAGGTGGCAGCAGAAGGCATCCAGTCCACCCCACTTAACTTGGCAGTTAGCTGGCGCGGTGATGCCACCAGCACCGACCTCAGGATAGACTATAAGTACAACATGGAGGCTATGCCTGACCCTGTGCCCCTTACTAACATCCACTTCATGGTGCCTGTGGACGGTGGCGTCGCCAAACTCCAAGCCATGCTTCCACCTGCTATTTGGTAATGTCTCTTAGAACCAAAAAATCTTGACATGACCATCTCAAAACTCTAGTGTGATCTCTGCAATCACTGCAAAGATGTTTTATATGACATGGGGAGGAGTCAAACAATACATCTATGCCTAGCCTTGTTTTATTTTATATCTGAGTCATGAAAGTTTTATAGAGATTTTCAAAGAAAGGTATTGTCTGTAAAAGCTCTGGAGGACAAAGACTACTTCTCTCTAAGTTGTTCAAATTTATTAACCATGCAATCATTGTATGATTTAGTATATAACAACATCTGAAATATTCATAGGTTTGTTGTTTTAATTCATGTTTTATCTTTAAAGGAATCCAGAACAGCAGGAAATGCTTTGGAAGATTCCAGAACTTTCTCAGAAATCTGAAAATGGAGGTCAGCAATGTATATTTAATTGTGTTTATATTTAAATGTAGCTCAGCCTGTACATAAATATTTTTGCGAACATTACTGCTGATTCCTGATGTGCTACTCCTCAGGAACAGGATTTCCTGTTATATAATAACATACTGTTATACATAATATAATAACAGTCCATTGTTTGACCTGGTAGTGTGTCTCTGGGCTAAGTTATATGTGTTACTTTCTTTTAATCACAGTATTTAGCATCAGTATCTGCAGGAGACTCTCTCTCTCTCTCTCTCCAGGAGTGGGTGCTCTGCTGGGTCGCTTCACGCTGACAAATGGCCCCAGTAAGCCTTCCAGGCTAGCAGTGCAGTTCTCCAGTGAGGGAGCCACTCTCTCAGGCGCTGACTTTCAGTTAACAGGAACTGGATACCGACTCTCCCTTGTCAAAAAGAGATTCTGTGCAGGTACACTATATACCTTTATGTTGTATAGAAATGTCTCTGGTGCTCTGGTGACTGGTTTGACTGGTTGTTGTTGATGTTTGAGTTTGTTATTAATTGGCACATCTCCTGAAGACATGTGTTTTTTGGGGGAAATAGCTTGTTTCTCATGTATAGAGCCAGCACTGTGTACAAATACCATATTTTTTTATTGCACTTACACAGTGGGCAACTCTAGAGTTGCAGTTGGTTGAATTTGACAAAAAGGGTTTGGGATAACATTCATAGGCTTTACCCTACATTTTTGTTTCTTTATTTGTTTTTCTCACAAGTACTTAGTCATTCATATTCTGTTCTGAGGGAAACAATGTTGTGTTTTTGTTTACAGGGAAATATCTGGCTGATAATTGATGCTGCTAAAAATATCACCATATCTACAATGGCTTTAGACTGCTCTGCAGAAGGAAGAATATTTGTCTTTCATTCATGCGACAGACTGAGAACAACAAAGAGAAGAACATTTTTAATTGAAAAATTCATCTGAGACTCTTTATCTTAACTAAATAATGAGTGATTGATTCATATTTAGAGAATATTGTGTGGTGTGTGTGTGTGTGTGTGTGTGGTGTGTGTGTATGTGTGTATGATGTGTGTGTATATGTATATGGTGTGTGTGAATGTGTGTGTGAGAGGAGAAAGACACTGATAAGGAGTAACATGAACCTTGTATGCATACATTTATTACAAAGTGCAATACCACAACTCCACCACTGGGTTTATGCAAGTTGACACTACCTTATCTTATTTTTTCATATCGTACTGAATTTGTATACATTTCTCTGTTATTGTCCCACCCCTATTGGTTAGTGTAACAAAAGCCAATTCAAATGGGGCACTCCTTGGGGGTAGTGCTGCTTAAGCCCTGTTTGAAATACTGAGGAAAAATGACCTTGGACTAACTGCCTGTGATTATGATAACCCAACTATGTGTATGGACTCATTGTGTAATAGGTTTATCACAGTACATGTCTTGGCTAGGAGTGTTCAATATTAACAGTGGAAAGACAGCAATATGTCATGTATTTATAAATGGCTGAAAGACTATAGTTTTAACATCACAACCACAGGAAAAGGATAATTATGAACTAGCATGTCAATACACCCCCAGAGTCACTTAACAACACATCCCATAATGTTGCCGTTGTAATATGTGATAGCACTTTTCTCTAGGTCTTTAATCCGGAATGTGGAGTGATGGCAGTTTAGGTCAGAGAGGTCTTGAGTTAACTTGGAATCATTTAATGAACTAGGTAGACCTGAAAGAAAGTTACACCAACCTTTACAAATATTGGAATAATAGATCACCATTTCAATTGACAAGGGCAGGGTGCCTTGCTGACAGTCTTTATTGACTAAATGTAGTTTTTTTGTTGTCGTTGTTCCTTCAGTATTTTTGTGGGGAAAAAATCCCTTTAGACTATTGTGAGCATCATAGTCTCAAATCAGTAGACCCAAATTAGGTGAATTTCTGTGTTTATGGTTAAATGCACCATCTCGGTGAGGGGGCACGCAATTTGTTTTTATATTCTTTTTCCATTTCACTTTAAAATTCTGAGGATGTGCAGTGGCTGTTTTTCAGTCAGTTTTCTCTTGAAATTTCGCACACAAGAAGAGCCATTAACTTGTATATGAGAAAGATTTGGTTACAGAAATACAATTTTATGTCATACTGTATGTTAATTTGTTTTCCACAATGTGGAGTATTTTGTTTACCATCTTCCTGTAGCAATACCTAAAGAAATGATATGTAAAAATGTAAAATAAGAATAACTATTGATATCCACATGAACATAAGGTTTCTATGTGTGATCATAGAAATGTTATAAGTTGCTATACAAGATGTCTTAGCCTTTCCAACACATGACAGCACTTTATGATTTATATTTTTTGTTAATGTTAATTTCTTATTGTCTATCAGTGACCTCATGTAAGATATGTCATGGATTTAAATGGAGCTTCCGTCATTATCACTAGGCAGTGTTTGTGTCCCCATTCATCATTCATTCAGCTGCAGGAAGCCACTGTGTTCTGTATGGAGTTATTGTAAGTTTATTTGCACATGTTTGTTTGAGTATCAAGAAAAAATGTTTTATTCATCTTCATATTGAGGCACTTTGCAAATTAGAGCAGTAACAGGCAAACTGTGTGTACATATTTTATCACAGTTTCTCCATTTCCAACATGTTTACTCTGCTCAGAGAACTCCGTGTCATTATAACTGGCATGATTAAGATTCAGAGAAACACACCTGGATATATTTGAGTGGAAAATGTTTGTAAATGCCATCAAACAACCTTGCACCTCATGAACATTAGCCCGGGTCCCTCCCTTTTCCCTAAAAATAAAAACTAATTCAACAAATAGCATATGTGATTGAGTGGTTTATGGTTAACATTTCAAAAGTAGACTATAGACTGTTGTACCACAGCCTAATCACATCCAGAGGTTAGGCCCATAGGCTTTCAGAAAATGTTTTTTTTTTTTTTTAGATATTTTTTAGGGCTTTTTTTGCCTTTCTAATGATAGGACAGTGTAGAGTGACAGGAAATGAGTGGGAGAGAGAGATGGGGATACCCAAATCAGTCAAACGAACCAATGTTGGCCCAATGATTGTTATGGCGTTTTGGTTGGACCAACGCAGCTGACCGTGTCAGCGTTGGGCCATTTTAATCTTCATATGGATGTTGCAAATGACAGCCCAGTAACTGTGTCAATCACATTGGCTTCTACCAAAATGTAAATGCACCTATACATCAAGATAACCCATCATTGACCTTACACCTAGCAATCATACCTCAACATCCTACCTTAACAGACCACTACTTAATAACTAAAAATGACATTAGACTACGTAGCACCTAATTCAAAATACTACTACACTCAATTCAATTCAATTTTATTCATACAGCACCTTTTACAATAGTACAATAGTGTCCCTTTACAGAAGGAACACCCAAGATCAACAGGGGCAAAGAAAGGCAAGGCTCTCTTATGTTGCAGACAGAAAGAGATGGAGATGGAGAAGGCAAGAGAAGAGAGACGGAGAAAACAGATAGAGAGAGAACAACGTGAAAGGCAAAAGGAGTTGGAGATGGTGGCTGAGAAACAGCAGCGAGAGCTTGAAAGACAGAAGGAAGAGAAGCTAAACATGCTTGAATAAGAGTAGGCAGAGACTGAGAGACAGCATGAGAGAGAACATCAAGAGAAAATTCAGCAGAAAAATCAGCAATTAGTCTACACAGAGGCTGAGAAACGACAACAGGAAATAAGGGAGAGGAGGAGAAGAGAGCATGAGAGGTTCAAAGCCTACAGACAGAAAGTACTGGAGGAGGGGAGGCAATGTAAGCAGAGCACGAGGAGAGGGTCAATGAGCGTGCTCAGCAGGACACAGCAGGAGATCATACGCCAGAAAGACAAGGAGGTGATGATGTGGGCTCGAGACCCCGAGGGTTGGCGCAAGCACCAGCACAAGTTGGAGATCAAGCGCGAAGATGAGCGCATGAAACAGTTGGTACTGAAGTGGGCATGGGAGGAAAGGCGTAGGGAGAGAGACCAAAAAGGCGGTTACATGCCCTAAATAATCGGGTTCAGGAGGATCTTGTACTTGTATTTTTATTCTTATTTATTGTCATTAGGGTTAGTAAACCTCCCTCCTAACACTTTAAGAGCAAGTTAGTCAGTTCACTGGCAACCCAGGCTTTTCAGTTGACTGGCTAGTACGCTTAACTTCTGATTAGACGTTGCTGTGATGTCGCGAGTTAAAGCCAAAGGCTGGACTGCATGGGATGACCTTGGTTACTTATGTGTGTGATGTTCTGCTGGGTATTCTGCATCTGGCCTTTTCCAGGTACTTATTATTATGTGCTTCATAGAGCTGAAGAACACAAGGCCTTGGGAGCAAAGCGGCTGTGAAAACATAGGACGTTTTAACAGGGGAACATAGGACCCTGGGAAAATAGGAGCCTTTGTCTTGATCCCATTGGTTACAATGTAAAATTGGAGAACATATGGATTTGGGAACATATTTAGGGCTGACTCCAAATGGGGCATAGGAAAATGAAACTGAAAGAGAGTTTCCGTGCCCCATTGTGTTAATGCTAGCTGTCAATTCACTATTCATTCTTTTGTATCAAATTTTCTCAGTATCGACAGTAGCCTACTTGTTGTGTCCTTGAACTACAGAGGCTACGAATTGATTCACGGATTTCTCCTTTCACTAAAGAGATTACACAGCGTACTAGATGTTTTCTGAAAACCTATAACCTCTTGATGTGATTTAACATGAGTAATGACGTGCCCCAACTTCCTCCACACCACGGACTACGCGTAATGAATGTTAATGGAGCGAAATGGCATTTTAATGCATTCAGCTGTTCATGGAGCTGAAACAGGTAGTGCATCCCCAACATTTAACATTCAAATTTACATTCCCCATGACCAGAGGTTTCAAAAACAGTTGGTCGCGTTGAGTGGTGATGGGGCAGTCTAAACCTTTAAGGCAGCGTGGATTCTCGAGCGCAGTATTGAGGAGAAAATGCATGGTCTGAAAGATCAGGCAATAGAGGGGTTTAGGTAAGGTAGGATTCTGTTCCAGTTAAGAGCAGTCAAAAAGGAAGTCTGTGAACGTAACTCGAAATCCCTCCCTCCTAGCGTTGTCAAGACAACACAATGCTCAAGCTGACTGATTCGTGAGTGTCTGGTCGTATGTGAGTCGCACTCTCTCCTCTTCATGACACGTTTAATGTAGCAAGCAAAAAATGTTTCATGTTTTATCCAAATTTTAGCAGGTTATGTTGTATCAAAAATGGTGCTTGGGCTGAAGTTTATGTAACGTTTCAAAATCATGCTGCTTGGTCTCTGAGCTTTGTCTCCTCAGCTCTTCAGTCTTGTCGATGCACACAGTAATAACCAGTCTAGTTCCACCGTTATGTTTACATTGTTTTATTGAGCGTACAGATCCATTATCTTCTATCACAATCGAACTGCTCACAACAAATCAACGAGCTTTGCGCACATTCGAAAAGACCAGTCCTTGTAGGGCTACGCAGCACAAATGGAACCTTTGTACATCCGATGTGGTCGGGCAAAAAGATCGCAACAGTAGCCAAATTGTCTTGGACTTGCACACAGTTTACTTCTACTGTTAGTCAGGGACGCAACCTACTCGAGAGTATACACCGAAGCGATGTACGATAAGGAACAATAGTTTAATAGTGTACGATAAGGACCAATAGTTTAATAGTGTAGGCTAGGTATTACATCTATGGTAGACTGTCTAGATTATATCTATAGCATAGGCTTCCTTGCCTATAACTTAAGACATGAAACACAGAATTTGAGGTCATAAAATATTTGTCATGTGCTGGATAAACTAATAATCGATGAGTATGCTTCAGGTTTATCTTATAGGAAAGATGTCTGATCTTGCAAAAGAGAAAGCTGCCAGGTTGCTGAAGAAGAGAGGCAGTTTATCCTCTCTTGGCAGTCACGACATTAAAGCCAAGGAGACAGCTGGGAAAACCAAAGAGTATGTAAGAGTGGTTCTGTTCTTTCTTTTAATACCATTTAGTTATGACATTGAGCTCCTAAAGGGACATTCTTCTGTTTTCACCATGGGCACATGTTTCTCCTGTTTCTCATGGGTACATGCTTTTCCCTTTGTTTGTTTGCGTGTCCTCTTAGGGGCATTAAGCATATGTTGCATGTGAGGAAGTTTTGGCATGCATCAGATACCTGAAAAGAATGAAAAAGTTGTTTGTCGATATGAAAATATGTGCCTTTTCTCACCTATAACAGCTCCATCAGCACAGTGTCCTACATAGATGATCCTGGCCATCATGATGATAACCCACGACCAGCAGTGCACATGGAGAACACCTATCAGCTCAGTAAGTATATATACCATTTTAATCCCTGAGGAAAATTCAGCCTCTTCGTTTTACCCGTGTGTGAATTAGTGACACACACACAGAGCACACAGTGAGCAAAAATACACTAACCTGGAGCTGTGGGCAGCCTGCTACTGTGGCCCCCAGGGGTCAGTGAAAGGTTTGTTGGGGTAATGTTCCACCAATTCTCTTGCCCACATTTTTTATACTATTTGGGGATCGACTGGCCAGTCTTTGGCCACAGGGTCCACACCAGTAATTTGAGGCCCTAACCACGACCGACCAGTAATTTTCTGAAATTGTGTTCTCTGTTCTCTGTTTTCCTTAATATTCAGTATATTTGACAATTCACAGACAGTACCTTTCAAAATTGTTTTAATAATAGTGCACATACAGTTCATAATCTCCTTGATTATGTATATATATCATGAAAAATCCCTTTTGCTTAATTTCCTCTGACCCACGTGAAAAGGCCCCACCCGACGTTTCCCTGTGACAACAGTCAATGACATTTTAAAGGATGTTCTGGCCAGCTACCTTCAGGAGGAGAAGTATGAGGCAGAGCTGTGTCGGCAAATGACCAAAACAATATCCGAGGTAAAAGGTCAGAGTGGACTGACTTCTAAACATACTTTTGTGTGAGTTATGACCATCTGGTCTTAATCCGTCAGTGACACCCCGCAGTGACCAGCTGTGTTCTGAATGTCAGGTGGTTAAGGCGAGAGTGAAGGACCTCATGATCCCACGCTACAAGATCATCGTCTTGATCAGCATCGGTCAGCTGAGCGATCAGAACATGCGAATGGGCAGCCGCTGCCTGTGGGACGCTGCCAACGACACGTTCTCCTCACACACCTTCAAGAACAGCTCACTGTTTGCCATTGCAAACGTTTATGGGGTGTACACGGAGTGAGTTACTTTCTGGGGTGTACCTGAGTTACTTGTTGCTAAATAAGCAAGATTATAGCAGCATCACTGCAGCATGTGTTTGAGGTGTAAAAAATAGCCAAGGGAACAAGGCCCATGAGTTGTTTGTTAATGTCCAGGACTGTGGTAACATATCTTGTATGGGTTAAATGCATGTGTTATTGCATTTCTACAGTATGTAATATCAGTAATATGAGACAAATATATTGTCATTCATTTCTTCCATTATTTATGCCATCATGGAAATACATATGTAAAACTATTGGATTTAATCATGATGAATATTTTCAATACTGAGTTTTTTTGTAAAATATTTTAATGGCATTCATTTAAACCAATTGTGCAATGCTATAGCTGTTACACAGAAAATTGTAATATATTGCTCATCGCTACACTTTACGTTGCCTCTGTGAACAAACACGTAGGCCTATGTGCATGTTTCTGTTCTGTGGATGACTATACTGTATGTTGCTGTGTATTTTATATAGTAGGCATATGTTAGAAAATAGAACTTTGAATAGATGTGATAGATGGAGTCAGTGGACTAGCTGGTAACCAAAGCACTGGTTTTCAGGTTTTTGGGGGTTTTTTTTCAGAATTATTTTTGCTGCTATAGCTGACAAAATCAAGAAAGACTACACTACCTACTTCACTGACACAATTTTAAACTTCTTATGAAGATGAAAAATAAAACAATATATTTCTGCTTTGTCTTTTTTGTCAACATTTCATAATAACACACTCATCCTGAGCATAAATGATTTAAGTCTAACTTTATTTTAGATCCTTAGATCACTATATTTTAGATCATGAGAAAACGATATTAACAGCATGTATTGTATAAAGGAGTTTATTGCTGAAGAAACAGTGGTAGTTCAGATGGTATCAGTTGACTGCTGTGTCTGAGACTGAAACATATATGCCACGCTGGTTAGATTCCCATGTTGAAAGATAGTCCGTATGCTGCTATCAGCACAGTTTGATGATGTCGCTCTTGCGGCAGCCCACCTGACAGCACATGTTGCTGAGGAGCTGGGTCATATCTCGCCGCAGTCGGTGAGTCTCGGTAGAGTTAGCTGATTCTAGACCTGTCAGGTCACTGTAATCTATAGTCAGTAAAAAAAAAAAAAAAAAACATCAGGATAGAGATTATGGGCCTTTTAGTCCACTACTGTGTATTTTCTCATTTGGATATAAAATAATGCGGTGAAAATACAATAGGTTATCATATGTATAATGTAACAGAATATTTAATACAGTGATTCCAGACCCAATTTCCCAACACACCATACTTGTACTATACTATACTATACACTATTTCACTACACTTTACACTATACTATACTATTTCAGCTGGGAAAACAGCACACCAAGTATTCTTCCCATAGATGTACAATATATAAATTAATCTACATCAATCTCCCTGATGCTGCCCTGTTAAGTGGATATAGCAGCTCTGACCTTCAGATGCTGGCTCAGTGAGCGTCCGTCTCCACCTGGAACCTCCACACATGTAGACCACAGCCCGCAAGAACTCCCGTCCGCACAGCCTCAGACCTGTATTTACGCTGCTTTGAGCTTCAGCACTTGTGGCCAACAGCAGCATACTCAGAACCATGACTGGAAGCAGAAGGGATCTCATGGTTTTTTTCTTGTTTCGTGCAATTGAAAGTTGATTTTTTTATGGTTCCCTGAGTACTTAGCTGACAGCTGTTTTCTTTCTTCTCTGGCTCAGTGGTCAGCTCTCTGCTTTTGATCTTTTGATTATTGTAAGAGGTCCTGTAGGTGTCTCATTTATACTTGTCCTGTTCTGTGTGTTTTCTTCTCGTGATGCTGACTTCCTTACGCCAACACATGTCCTTTTTCCATCGTCTTCCCTAATGAGCCTATTCTGACTATCAGGTGGCTTTTTCTCTTATTCACATTTGAAAAGGCCTAAACGGGATGGCGTCATGATTTTGTTTGTGGAATCACAAGGAAAGGCTATTAGGGCCATCCCCTGAAATGTCAGGACCTTCCTTGGGAGTGAATTTTAACAACTTGGCTGCTTTAATGACAGGCATTTCTGTAATGTAGTGATTTAATGGCTCTGTTTAGATAAAGTGTGCCTTAATGGTCAGGACTTCCTTGATGCATGGTGACCCATCCTCTCATAAAAATGGAGTTTCCCGGTTTTGATGGGGCTAACTGTCCACGTGGTTCCCTCCCTCGACCCCCAGACCTTTGGTCTACCTCGGAGAACAAAAACATGGCAGCAGTCTGTTGGCTGTGACTCAGCAGCACATTAATGTAGTCAGTGCACAATACGTCAGAAAATCGTCACCAATTTTTTTTTTTGTGAATATTTTTTATTGGCACCGTTTATGCCTTTGAGACTCATTATACATGCACGCTTGCACAAGAAAACCGCTGTCTACGTGATCGTGTGCAGAGTACTTATCAGATGATGTCATAAAAAACATGTAACGGTAAATTTAATGGACACTATCTCACAGAGAAATTAAAAAAAAAAAAAAAACAACCAAAAAAGTCTCAGGAAGTTTCATTCCTGGTACTCCATTATATTTGAGTGCTGATCTTAAGCACAGATTAATGTAAAACAATTCTGAGCTCCTCAAAGCTCAACAAACCCTTTTCATTGAAAAGTTGCTCCAGGGTGTAAACTCCCTTTTTGCTCCATTGTCTGCATACAAAGAGCTTATTACCAGACATCAAGTTAGTGTTGTGTCATAAAGGAATATGTCTGTACCACATATTAGTATATTCCATTAGTACATTCTATGCTTAAGATTAGCTACACTGTTGGTGATAATAGAGTCAGACAGACACCTGTTCTGTAGTCTTATGGGTCCAATAAGTTGTTGCTCTATTTCTCTCCATGGGACAGTGGAGAAGTGGTCCATCCACACCCTGAACTCACATAACTGAAAGGCCAAGTGATACATTTTAAATGGGGAATGCTAATCCTCCATTACTTGCGGTGTGTCACATGGTAGAGAAATTTAGTTGAGGGTGTTTATTTTTCCAAATGTACGGCAAGCTGAAGAGTCAAGTCTCTTTCAGAATTTTATTGGTGGAGATTGGGGAATCATAGCACTTAAGAAATTCACACAGGGTAGAATGTTCATCTTAACAACTGCAATCCTGGACCATAATGATGCTGGCAGAGCTGACCACTTGTTGAGATCCCTTTGAACATTGGCTAGAATAGTCTCATAGTTCTCTTGGACAAATCACTGTACTGATATGATGACACCCAGGTATGTATTTTTGCTTTAAATTGACATCCTAAGACACATTGGTAATTTTACTGGCTTGATTATTATTTTAAGCAAATTAGAGTTATCCCAGTTGATTTTATAACCAGAGACTGAGCCAAATTCACTAAAGATCTTAAGAATTTGGGGTACAGAGTCCTTAAGGTCAGATATATACAGTAAGATGTCATCGATAAATAATGATTTTGAGCTGTCACTTGATTTAAGTGGAAAGCTACACATTTTGTTTTGCCTGATAGCTTGGGCAATGGTTCTAAAGAGATCACAGCCAGCATAGGTGACTGTGCTCATCCCTGCCGGGAGCCCCATTCAATGGAGACAATGCATGCTGTTTTAGAATGAAGCAAGTCTGGTCAGAATAGACTAATTTGCCAAAAAATAATCACCAATGTTTGAGGATGTGAATGTACCAGCCTAGACTAGATTCTGTTCTAGAGCACAATATATGAGTATTCTGTTTACCTTCTGTCCTGTTTATGATGAATACTATAGTTGTTTAATTTTCTCAGTAAAATATACCATTTTAAATTTCACATACTTCTTTGGAAGAATAATTTTTTATAACTTAAATTATGACTTAAAAATAAGTTATCATCTGTTGTGAATCTTTTGTTCTCTATTATCAATTTTGCTTCAAAAAGGTGGTATTGACATGTGTAATTACTACTGCATCCAGTAGATGTCAGCACGCGAGTAGGTTCACATGTACTGCTGGCATAAATGCGCTTGACTCAAGTTTTTGTTAAAAAAGAATTAAAAATTGAAAGTATACCCCATAGAACACAAACAAAGAAACATCCAGTAGTAACTAATTGTAACATCCAGTAGTAACTGATTGTTGGCTGATTGTTGCATTCAGGTAAGTCAAAACTCACCTGAATGCAAAAACTCAATTCTTAAAATATTACTAATCATCAAAAATCAAAAACAAGTATACTACACTGAATGAAGTATGTTACTTGGGACACTGGTCCTTTATAGTAAATGTTCTGATTTTCTGTTCATTCCATTAAAGCTCTTTTGTAAAGTAACACTGAGAAGAATATAAGTGTATATAAGTAAATATATACACTCTTTTGATACCAACTGCATTTAACCCATCCGTGAATTAATGCCATACATACACAGCATACAGTGAGGTGAACCACACTAACTGGGAGCAGTGGGCAGCCACTGCACTGGAGCAGTGAGGGCTAAAGTGCCTTGCTTAAGGGCACCTCCACTGTGGATGTGGACAGGACAGCGATGTTCAACCACTTAACCCGCAAACATTTTTTCCTTCTGGTTGGAATTTGAAGTGGCCACCCTTCAGTCACAAGCCCAGCCTTAGCTATTTATAGTCATTAATAGCAAGTCTGTCTAATTAATAGCAGGTGTACAGTGTAAACATATATATTAACATATTAAATAAACTATATTGAAATGCCTTGGCATCATAAGATCAAGAAATGAAAAGGGTGTGTATTAATGAAAGCTAATGAAAGTTACAGTCTCCATTAACTCACTTCTGTGACTATATCAGCCTGTTATCACACTGGATCAAGTCAAATAAGCTAATCTTGCCTCATGACATCAAAATCCACCCTCCCTTCCCTCCACCCTACCCATGACTGCATAACCAGCTTACTGCATCTGACCCTGCATGACCAGAAACTAACAGACATCCAGTAAGTTCTACACTACAGGGAAGATCTTATGCCTATTTATTTGCTTTTGCTTTTGCTGTATCTTTCTTTTTCTCTTTTATTGAGCTAATACTATTACTTTTATGCAATTTCACTATGTGTCTTACATTAGTATTTCAGTGTATGTGACAAATAAACTCCATGATCCTTGATCCTCACATAAAGGCCCCTATTAAGAATGAGACTCCCAGAGTCACAACAGTATGTTCACTTTCCTCCTGTGTCTACCCCTATAAATGCTGTTGTTGGTAAGCACAGTGACATGCCAAACCGTATTTCTGTGGAGGAATGGAGGAAGGTGGAAAGTCAAATTGAATTGTGGGTCAGCATAGGAGTTTGCTTTTGTTTTTGAGGGTTTGTGACTCTTTCAAACTTATTTGACCTGAATTTGGATTGAGGTGAGCCAAAATGTTCAACAGCAGAGAAAAGAGCTGATAGTGACTAAGTGTTGTCAGTTGTTTCCCAGACTAGTGGAGTCCAACATCAAATAGATGGAAGGGACACATGACAGGCTATAGTCATCATGAGATCTGATCATGTGCACCACCAGTCCTAGACTCTGTCCCATTTCTATCACTTCCATTTGTTTTTGGCCCTAGCACTTGGTTTCACGTGAAAGGGTAGGGTGTCCCAATATTGACCAAGGGGAAGTGCCTTTCAACCCTTAAAACCACCCCTTAAACCGGAGGGAGGTCAGGTGCAGACTTCGAACGAAGTGAAGGAATGCTTACCCAGGATACCCAGTGAATTTGAAAGTCTAGGAAACAAAGAAAGATGATGGCGGGAAAGAACTAACATTGTCGCAATTAAGCATGCAAATTTCAAAATATGTCGGGATATACACATGCAAAGAAATGCTGTTAAGTTGGAACAGGAACATTAGGAAATCGCTCAAAATATCTGGCTATCTGTTTTGAGAGACCACCAAATGGATACCAAAGTACCAATGGGTAGGCAATTAATTTTCCAATAACAAATATGCCTGCGTTAACACATCAAAATAACCCGAATTTTGGGCCAATTTGCATACTTTTGTGAAGACAATGGATGTGGAGAAAATGTAATTAATTCTGTGGACATGAGCCGGTATTTTCAAACCAAGTGAAATCTAGGCTACTATCGGTAGCCCACGTCGTCACTGTGCGTTACATAGGCTGGGTGAGGACGTCGGCGACACAAATTTGATTTAAGTGGCGTCCCACCCCTAAGACTTCTCACTTCGTTGTCGAGGGTTTTCTTCTTTTGCAGGGCATTCGAACTGGTATAGTGTTAAGAGAGGAGAATACGACTGTATGGGGTCAAAGAGGCAATTTTTGAGGAAGGATACACTGACATCTGAGAGGATTTTTATGATGAAACCTCTTTAACATCCTCTTTTCTTACATGAGCTGTGCTTAAAATGTTTGCACTCTTTCTGGAGAATTTTGCACATATAGGCAACAATATCTCAGATTCTGTCCAGTTAAATAAAAATTTCCTGTATCTTTTGGACAAGACTGTTTCTTCTTCTTTTTTTAAGCAACAAAAAAGAACCTGAATAGGCATTCTCACACAACTCTTTCCAAATCCTTATATTTATTAGCCTATATGTGTTATTTTGTTCTTCCCCTTTCTTTAGTTGCTGCTTATTTTAACTGTTAGCATTGTGTTAATGCCATGGCCAGTGGTGTGACTGCACTATAAACAACAAATTGAATTGTTTTGGGTGTCTTTATGGAGGACACACCCAGTTATGCTGAATAAAGAAGTGCTTGAATATCTAATATCTGATATCTAATATCTCTGAATGTGACTTGTTTGTTTAAATATATTTGGAGTGGTTTTGTTCACATATTGATTCTTCTAGTTTCACTTACTGTTCTGCTTCAAATAATTTGTTTGGTGTACGACTGCCCTCTCCCCTCATAAACCTGTTCTGCTGTAAAGCATTTGACTCCATTTCACATTTTACTGTATGCCATTAAAACAAACACAGTGTAAACAGGCGCAACTTTAAACTTCTGCAACTGTCTGTGACACACCGTTGTGCTATCGACTTATTCAGGATCATTGTGTCCCTCTGCAAAAGCTCTGGATGTCTGTGGCCAAGAAGCTTAAGACAGCTTGTGCTTGCTGAAGTGGGTGAACATGTCTAGAACACACTTTAAGGGAGAAAAATGACTAAACCACAAAAATGCAAAAACAACAAACAAAAACAACAAGCATAGTTCCATGACGCAACTAAGAAAGCAAGGTCTAGACAGTAGGGTTGCATGGACACAGAGAGAGATAAAACCTACTGAGATTTCCTTGTGACCTCTTCTTGTGATCACAGCCCTACAGCCCTTTCTCACCTTTTCTGAGACACATGGTCTTGTGTATAATGAGGCCAAGGGCTCATGCCCCCCTAGATTTCTTCATGGTCTGGATCATTTGAAACAATCCTTTCAATAATTTTGGAGTATGCCCATAACTGGATCTTTTTTTTTCGGAGGAACTCATGCTCCACTTCGTGCTTTACAAATTTTGGCTTGTACCACACTCCTGTTTGAGACCACTGTGATGCAATGGGACATGCAACACCTATACTGTGCCAGGTGAATGTTTGACCCAAGCAGATGTGATCACTTTTGCAGCTTTTACCATGCCAACAAAAAGAACTTGCTGTGTCTTGCTGTGAAAGTTGCTGAAGAGAAGGTTGCATGCTGCTGTGGAATGCAAGATCACACTGTGATTGGTTAGCCATGATAATTAAACTTATTGCAGTCATATATTGAAGTTTTACAAAAACCTGTTGCCATTAAACTGATATAGTGATTTCTCTCTTGCTCTGTGTGAGTGTGTGTTAAAACATACTATCATATCTGACACCAGTTATGTGTTTCATTATGCAATCTGTTGTCGTTTTTTTTCTTAATGCAACTTAAGCTACACAATTTAAAGTAGCCCAATGGTAACATAGTGCATTTATATATACCTCTATCCTGTGAGGGCCTCCGAAGCCAGAGTAAGTAAGTAAGGCCACAGCACTCTTTAATGCTCTTCCACTGTAGTTTATAAATGAGAATGAGACTAATGAAACCAGTTGTCCTTGAACATGACACCAAGGCCACAGCATGCCTACTGAACGCTCTCAGGGCTTAGCTTCCAGATGGGGACAAAACAGAGCAGAGTGCAAAACAAAACAAAATAAAACTAAATAATGCAGTTAAGTGGTAAAAATAATGTCCTCCCAGCAAACCCACCGTTCAATGGACATGAATTTATATTGCACTCATAAATGTAAATTTGTATGTAACTACAGTACATATAAATGCATTATATATATTGGACAGTTTTCAACTATTGACTTCTTTGTGTACTCACAGCTGTTTACACAGCAATGCCTCACACTCAACCATTCACTCACTTTATACACAGGCGCCTGCAGTGCAAGACATCAACCAGTGATTGAAATCCCTTTGTGGTTCAATCTAATTCTTATTACTGAGCGACTCCAACACTCCTGAGTCACTGCTGAGTATCATTGTAAGCTTCCACCAAAGACATAGAATCTACAGCTTTGCTTTTCACCACAGATGAACTCTGGTGCTCAGAGAGAACAAAAGTTCAATTCAGCACAGTAAAATGAGCTTTACAGTTTTTTTTCTAAGCACACACACACACACACACACAGTATGCACTGTACTTTGTCCTCTATCTGTTCACGCCGCTTTGCTGTTCTCTGATTAAAGACATACTGTAGCTCCACAGGATTAGCATGGAAACGTGATCAATCTGAGAACACGTTTAAACAGGTGTTGACTGGCCAATACCTGGGGTTTCACTAAGAATGTATAGCAATTGCATGTATTTTCTAATGTATAATAATTATGGTCTAAAGGCCCTCTGTTTTGAGTGCATCAACCTATATAGCGAGGGTCCTGATACAATCTCTCTGTGTTATGTAATCAACTACAGCAGCACACACTGTGCCGTGGTGTCAAATATAAGAAGAACTTAAGGTGTGATTTGATTCTTGGTGTGATATAGTTTTGACTTGAGGCTCTGGAGCATCTTGCAAGAGGTCATCAGTGCAAAGATGACGGGTGTAGTGGTTAAACAAGTGGTGGGTAAACTGTGAATTCAATGGTCACTGTGAAGACGGCTGCTGTTCTCAGATGTTTAAAAAGGCACACAGAACATGTTCAGCGATGCGTAGTTATTGTCCAGTGTTTGTATAACAACCCTGCTATTTGTAAATGTGGATAATGTAGTGTGATTTTGGTATGTTAATACTGGAATAAGTACTGTTCTATACATTTCTGAAATATATTAAGTATATGATTTATGCTGTTGTAGATGCACTGGCTATATCCTTGCTTGCCAAACATCTCTTTGTTCTAAAGCAGGAAGCACTGTCCCTGTTTCACTGCATCCTGCACATCTCTACACCATTCCTGATTCAGTGACAGTTGCACAATTTGTACAATTTTTTCTTCTTTTTATAGTTTTGTAGTTTGTGTAATTTTTATATCTGTAGCATACTTTTATCTGTTCTGTAAGTGGGCGTGTGTGTGTGTGTGTGTGTGTGTGTGTGTGTGTGTGTGTCAAAGACATATAGTAACTAAGTAAAAATACTTCCCTATAGTTCTTAAGTGTGTTTTGGGAGTATCTGTACTTTACTTGAGTTGTTAAAAATCTGAGTAACATGCTAGTGGGTGACTTGAACTTCTACTTAAGTAGTTTTTTGGTGGGGGATGTGTACTTTTACTCAAGTGGGACTTTTGGGTACTTTTTACAACACTGGTGTATGTCCTGTGTTTGTCAAGACATGCTTCAGGATGCCTTGATTTCCCACGGGATAATAAAGTATCTATCTGTCTATATCAAAAAGTTGCATTTAGTATTAGAGGATACATTTCTGAAATTTCAGTGAGTAAAGTGAGGTGCGCTGCCTTTATTTGCTTTTAGCCTCCAGAGTTCCTTTGTTCTGATGTGAACATCCAAGTGAACAAAAGACCATTGACTTTGTCCTCTGCCTCAACAGGGGCCCAGCTATTGCCCAGGTTTGCTCGCTTGAGTTCCTGGTAGCACAGTCAAGACATCTTTGCCTGCATGCTGTCCAGTCTGCCTGTGGACCCCTATACACCCACGTCTCTTCTGAGAGCCACAAAGCTCTGTCTCAGAAGAGGCTACCCAGTAGAAGATGGCGGTCCCTACAGTACCTCATGCCTTCTCTGAACGGCTCTACCTTCCTGACCACCTCAGTAGCTAAGAGTGAGTGGTGAGTCAACAGCCATGCCGATGGCATCAAGAGCCGTGTCACAGCAAAACAAGCCCCAGTCTTGCTGACTCTGAGTCAAAGACTGCACTTCATCTTCCTGGAGTGCCCATGAGTGGCATCCTCCCTACACGGCTTTCCACTGTAGCGTGTGTGACCACTTAGTAGCTAATCCTAATGCATTGTCAGTCTTGGTCTTCACAGTAGCACCCAGTCCACTGCATCACACATCAATCAATCAGAATCTGTGTTTGCCAGCGCAAAACTCCTCACCACAAACGTTTATTAATGAAGCATCTGTAAAAAATAAAGAAGTAAATAAATTTTGATCTAATGAACACATGGTTGTGAATTGGCTGTGAATTCAGTTGGTTCCCAGTGCAGACAGTCAGAAGGGCTTACACTGCTGGGCACATTAACCTTCTACATCCCAACACAAACCTGGTCCCACATATCTCCCAACTCTACACTTGGTGCTCTGTTTGCTTGTGTACAGAGTGTTGACCATTGAGCCAATTCCCATTCTTAATGGTCTTTTATGGTTTAACCTGTTGGGCCAGAAGGTGACATGCTGATGTGACCGACTTATCAAGCTGGTCATGCTGGTAGGCAATTAGAAGCCTCCCATAGTGAACACTGCTGGCCAAGGTGGTGTAGACAGTAGGAAACTGCTAATGCCAAAACAAACGAGGCAGGACATGTCTTGCAAAACTGGTCAGCAGAATCAACTAGATTGAAAGCAAAGCTGGTCAAACCACTCAGCCAACAAAACTCTTGTGTAAACACAGCCTACCTTAAGCTGGTCAAACCAGTTTATACCATCTTAACCCTCTTACGCTGGACAAGATGTTTTGTCCCATGTAAAAGGTAGGCTACATCTAAGCTCGCTGACTTCAGATAATGGATGAGCACCTAAATGTTTGACGAGTTTCCCAGTCCCGCATAACTTCCAATATCACGCTGAAAAAAGTTTCGTAATTTCTCATTTTGCGTTCCAACCTCATTCTTCCTGTCACTCTTGACAGATGCTTCTAACCCACTAAGTGAAACTCGACTTCATACGTCACCGTTGGTTGTACCACAAAAGGGGGTATTAAAATAGATTCACAGACTAACACACTGCAACGTTTTTCAAGCGGTGATGTAGGTTACGTTTAAATTAGGACCACTTGATAATTGGCTAAACTAAGCACTTAAGATAAGTAAATTCAGGCTTGATAACAATGATACAACCAAAAAACTCAATCGCTCTACTTCCCCTACCCTTAAGAAATGGTACTGTCTCACAAGCTCATTCCGAGAATTAGGCTGTCAAGATTCTCAGAATCAACTTTCCGAGAATTGCTGGAGGACACTTCGAGGAAACGCAACAGGTGGATTTTTAAGAATTTTTACTATAGGCATACATCTAAACAATTAAGGCCATTGCAAATAAGTTTGTTTATTTTAAAAATTTCACTGCATTGATTATTCTGCATGTATATCTGACCGTAAGCGGACTAGCAGAGTCTTAATAGTCAGTTTTTGGATGAATCATAGGCTAACATTTTTGAATTAAGTAAAGTGTATGTGAACATATGAATGGGCTATTTAGCCTTCAAGAATGTCCTGACGTTGTCATTATGCTTAATCCGATTGTCTGCGAAACTGACAGCCTTCTTTGCGGATTAGTTATTTGATTTCACGTTTAGTCTGCTTTGATTGTTGCCGCAGGGTGTCATAATAAATCTGTTAAGTTATGGTCACGGATAGTTATTCAACAGTTATTTATCAGCCTTTCCGTGTGTAAAAGCACGATGTGATAACCATGTGAAATATTCCAAGATTTATGGCTGGGCAAAGAAGACTGTTAGGACTGTAGGCCACCTAGTGTTAATGTGGTAGAATAGCGCATAGGTGAAAAAAAATTAGCCTGTGGAGTTACATTGCGTTCAAGACAGGCAGGTGGATTCACTTGAGAGGTTTTAGATCAATTCAAACATGTATTTTTCATTTTCAAGTTTTGCAAGAAACTGCATTGGGTCATGCTACAGTTATAAAGAGGAACATGTCCACCTGTTGAGGAACTCTGGATAATGAGCTGTGTTCTTTGCCTACTCCACTCCCACTTGTGCTATTAGTGCCTATTGATAAATAGGTAATGAGCATGGTTTTCTACACAGTGTTCCCGCTTTCTAGTGTCTTGAACCTGTAGGCTATCTAATGAACCCACACATGCCAAATGCCCACTCAAATGCCAAACTACTTAAAACTTTACCTGTCTTTGTCATGAACTAAATAAGCACTTTTTCTTACTCATTCCATTCAGTGTTGTGTATGACAAGCAGCGAGTGTTTCTTTGGCTTTCCAGTTCCGTCTTTTTAGTAAATAAAAGAAGTGTTGAAAATAGACTTCAAAGGCTACTGCTTAACTATTGCTGAACCATTTGTTTAACTATCTGGAAACCCATACAACAGTTCAGTTTACATTTCTTGCGCTTCCATCCAGGTTGTTATTTAGATTATGTCCCAAATTATACCTTGTCTTCGACATGTACAGGTTACTGTGCTGAAGGTGAAGTGCTTACACACAACAAATGTCATTAACCCTGGAATGTACTGTATATTTATTTGTGTTGTATGTGTGAAGAAAAAGATCTTATAAAATGCTAAACTACCAGTAGATAGGCGCACAACATTATCTTGTGCATTGTTCGGGGCTGTGTAGGCTAGCAATTCGGACGTCAAATGGCTTGAATAATTAATTGAACCTAATGAATGGTTGTCAGCAACCATTTCTGTACTTTCAGCATAAAACATTTCAGCAACATTAAACTGACTTTGGTAAGTGAGTCTGATTTTCTGTTGTTGTTGCAGATCCCACGCTATGGCAAACATGGCAGATGACTGCATTCAGTTCACGCGGCATGCTGGAGATGTGCTTTTCAATTTCAACCGTCTACGCAGTCGTAATATCATGACAGACGTCACTGTGATTGTCACCGGACAGCAGTTTCAGGCCCACAAGACAGTTCTCATGGCCTGCAGGTAGGCTGTGTGGTTTGAATAAGTCAAGGGAAATACATCAGATGTCATGACAGTTGGCCAGAGTATAACCAGACGGAGAACATAGTCAAATATGAGGTATCAGAATCACTGTGTTCACAAACACACAGAGAATACTGTGAGATTTTAAGATGTAGATGAGTTCAGGGCATTTTTCTTAATTATTGGACAACCTGATTTGGGGATTTCTCAAATTGATGTTCTACATTTTTGAAAACTTACCTTTCAACATATATACTACTACCATTTTTGCTGAAATGTGATCTGAGGCGGTTCTCTTTGCCCTTGATGAAATTGAATGAAATCCAGATCTCCTCTCCAGATACACATTCCATTTGTATAATTCCTGCCAGCTGTTTTTTATGTGCGATGCGAGCACCACAACAGGCAACTATTTATAATAAATTCTCTCTCTCTTTCTCTCTGTCTGTCTGTCTTTTGTCTCTCTTAGTGGACTCTTCTACTCCATATTCAGCAGCTCAGACAAAAGCAAGGTGGACACTATCAATCTGGACCCCTCTGTGGACTGTGTGGGTTTCTCAGCGCTGCTGGACTTCATGTATACTTCCTGTTTGGCTCTAAAAGACAGCAGCATTCTCTCCATCCTGAGCACAGCCAAATACCTTCAGATGGAGCACGTGGTAGACACATGTCAAAGAGTTGTGAAGGCCAGGTGAGCAGCCAGCTATTCTACAGTTACTATTGCAGAATATTCATAATGGGATTGAAGACTCAGTGCAATTCAATTATATTTGAAACTGGACTTGAATTTATTACATTTCATTTTTGTTTATATTCATCTGGTGTAGTAAATGTAAAAGATACATGTGTGTGTGTGTATATGTGTGTGTGTGTGTATGTGTGTATATGTGTGTGTGTGTGTTCTGTTTTATTCTCTGAAATAAAATAAACTATTATCTAAAGTAATATACTTTGTTCTCACTCTTTCTCACCCAAAGAGGCCTACATATGCGACAGCCAAAAGAGGAAGACTTGGCACGGGTGATTTGGCAGGCACAAGACCTATCTTCTACGCTCCGTACCAGCAGTGATGCCCCCTCCTCTAGTCATGTCGGTCCCCTCAGTCACATCTACGGACACATCCCCATTCCCCTGGTGCCAGTGTCGCCATATTGGCGTATTCCCAATTGCAGCAATGCATCAAAAAATCAACAGCCTTCTGCGCCCAATGCTGTGAATTCACCTACAATGAGGCGTCTCCACTCCACATTCGAAAGCAGCCTTGTCAGGCATTCCACCTCCTCTCTGTTTCCAATGGACTACCAGAGGCAAATACTTCGGCCTGTGGCCCACCCCAGGCTGGAGCAGAGGCAGGCACAGAAGATCGACTGCCAAGAGCTCCAGGTGGTGAAGAGGGATGAGGATGAGGAGGAGGAGGAGGGTGAGCAGGGTGACAGATCGGACTGCCGGCCCAGCTCCCCCATGGAGTCCAGCAGCTGCAGTAAGGAGGCCTCCTCATCATCATCATCATCATCCTCCTCTTCCTCCCCTCCACTCTGTCCTCCCAGTGGGCATGAGGAACCAAAGGTGCATAACTGGAAGAAGTACAAGTTCATTGTCTTAAATGCCTCTCAAGAGGGTGAGCAGCAGAGAGAAGAATCTACCTCACAAGTTCACCTTAGAGACAGGGAGGAACAGGAGCTTCAGGTCCAACAAGGCAACCATCTTAGGAACACCAGCAGGTAAGTACAGGATAGGACTGCACTCCATTAATTTGTGTGTGTGTGTGTCTGTGTGTGTGTGTGTGTGTGTGGCATACAGTGTAATATATATATATATATATATATATATATATATATATATATATAAATAAATATATATGAAGAGAGCGAGAGGAGTTTAATGTTTTTTTATTTCTTCTAGGATATCGAAAGAGCATCATCAGAGAAATGACTTGGCAAAACCTCTGGTTGAATCCTCAGAATCTGATTGCACTGTGTCAGGTCAGTCGCAATGCTGTACCTACCAGATTGCTATTTGCTAAAAGATTTCTTAGATGTAATGGGATTACAAATTACAACAATGTATCAAGAGGATATGCAAGAGAGTTTCAGCCTAACTTGCTTTGTCCTTTGTTTATTTCACTGAAAATTTAGCCGACTTCTGCACAAAATGTGACTCCCAAACCACCAAGGGAGATTGTTACCAACATCAAGATGGCTTCAAACCATACAAATGTGACTACTGCCCTGCAACCTTCCGCTGCAAAGGAAATCTTGCTGGTCATAAGTCTGTTCACACAGGTAAAGACTCTTAAAAAGAAAAAAGAGTAACTGTATTGTGTGCAGAAAGTTATTTTTGTAACTCCTTTTATTTTTTCTCTATGCAAGACTTTCAGAAATGTATTAGCGATGTATTCATGTTCTTAAAAAATATTTTTTAAACAACTTTTTGTTTCATTTGTAACATGGCTGATATCAAGCCAGTATTACAAATAGCAAAATAATCTACATCCCAGCATCCCAGGTTGATAACGTCATAGCCTATAATGTTTTCCAGGAGAAAAACCTTACCGTTGTTCTGTGTGCGGAGCTCAGTTTAACAGACCAGCAAACCTCAAGACACACAGCCGTATCCATTCTGGAGAAAAGCCATACAAATGTGAAACGTGTGGTGCTCGTTTTGTACAGGTAAGCCTTACAACTGCATAAGGCTGATGAAATGTGGTATTACCACACACACGTGTAAGTAGAGTTGGATGTAACTCATATTTTGGCATTTTTGTTAAAAAAAAAGACAGTAACATGATAATCCCACTGGCATCAGATAAATTGCCTTCACTTTGCACTGTTATGAAGGTCACAGGGGATGACTGCGCTGTGGAATCCCATCTATGTTTCTCTGAACCCTCTCTCTCTCTCTGCAGGTGGCACACCTCCGCGCCCACATCCTCATCCACACGGGAGAGAAGCCGTACCCCTGTGAGGTATGTGGCTCCCGCTTCCGTCACCTGCAGACTCTGAAGAGTCACACCCGCATACACACGGGGGAGAAACCATATCAGGTGAGCTGGCGCTTGTGTTCGTTATAGTCGGATCAATTATATTGTAGACGCAGTAGTGTAAAGCGTTCCCTTTCTCTCCTTTTCCTTTGTGCAGTGTGATCACTGCAAGTTGCACTTCCGTCACAAGAGCCAGCTGAGGCTTCACCTGCGGCAGAAGCATGGCACTGTGTCCAGTGGCAGGACTCCTCACCTCAGGACTGGCAGCGGCCCTCACAATCCCGCCATTCACACCCACTGAGCAGAGTCGGGGTCTACCTCAGAGAGAACCGAGCAACACTTCTACTCAGGGTTACATGCTCCAGTTTCTAGTTTTAAACTTCGTCAGCAATGGTGAATTGATGTTCAAAATGTCAACATTTTTGACATAGTCTTTCAGCACAGGGGTAGAAAATAACCAACCAATATTTCCCTTAGTATCCTCACATATGCCTTTGAATTAGTGAGTGTAGTACAAGGGGGATGTTTATGACATTGTTTGTACTTAAGGGTTTTCATTTTGCGTTATGTGTATTTGTGTGTAAATACTTGTGAATATTTAAGACAAAAAGTTTGTATTTTTAAACAAAAGCCAAAATGAAGAAATGTCAATTTATATTTGCACCAGGATTATGCCTGTTAAAATGTCTGTCAAGGGTGTGATATTGGTATGGTACATTAGATTTAAGTTACTCGTCAGTATGCAGTACACATCCATCATTTAGATTCACTGAGATGTTGGTCCAGTGTCCAATGGTCTTGAATGTTTCTGTGTAGACTAATCTGTGGAAAAGGTATCAGTGGTTGCAACATTTGCCTTGGGCAGTGGAGCGGCTCATTGGCAGTCACCACTGGGATTCAGTGTGATGTAACAGAATGCAACCCCTGAGTGTGCTTACTGCTGGCTTGCACTTCTGTCTGCAATACAGTTTCACATTTGAAGTCTAAGTTTTGCTTCTTGTGTAATTTCTTTCTCAGTGTGACGGTCAATGAGTCTCAGTCACTAAATAATAAACGCAGCTTTTTTTTGTCCTGCGTGTTTTCTGAAAAAAATTTGTAATGCAAAAGGTGTGAGGACTTCTCCATTCATTTAATGTTAAACACATGAGCAGATACACAGACAAGTTATCATGAACTTTGTCAACTGTGCTTGCTCTTTTTTCAACCTCTGCTTTAATAGTCATTAAGATTCATGGGATTCAGTTTGGTCTGCACTGATGCACACAATACTGCTGACACTGGAATTTCTTCTGAAGAACAGAAAAATGCATAGTGTGTTAAAATAAAGAAATTCCATGGGACAGTGTGATCAATCAGATAACTACACAGAGGAGAAATGCTAATACTGTGCATGTATATGCAAGAGAGAATGAGAAACGAAAACACTTGAGGTGAGGGAGATAATTAAGAACAAAACCAAATCAGACATATTCAAGTTTTCAATTAACTGGTCCTTTTCCTTTACTAACTGTCAACAACAGGTGTTGTTACAGCACAAACATACACATTAAGAAATAGCAATTTGTGTACTTGTGTCACTGACTAACAAGAAGACTTGGTGTACAGCAAACGGATATTGGAAGAAAAGGGGGAGGAAAAACAATTACTGGCCCCTTGTTAAACAGACCTGTTATTGCAACTTTAGCTGGCTAGATGCCAGATGAGATTTAATCTGGTGTTATTAATTGCTCCGTAACCAGCTGTTTCTCTAACCTCATTGTTTTCTTGCTGCCAGATCACTGCTGTCAGACTACTTGTACTCTTTACAGAATAAGCAGATGCTTCATTTGCTTGCAAAAGGATTTGCTTTTGGAACCATGGTCTGTTCAACAGCATGGGACACTTTAGCTTTATTACATGAAGATGACAGTGATTGAATGTAAGGAAATGTCTTTGAACTAAATACCATTCTACTGTTACAGGACAGAATCCTCAGTCCAAATCCTCATCATAAGGTTTTAAGTGTTGAACTGGGTACAGACTCCCAAGCAGCCCAGAGTGCCTTTCCTTCACACTTCCACAAAACTTCCAGATTAACCGGCCTGATTTGGCAACTGGCATCATCAGTTAATGTTAAATCTCATCCTAGTATCTGTAACGTGAAATGGCCTTCAGTCAATAAGTCAAAATGGCAATAAATTAAGACGGGCAAATGAAAGCTAAATTATCCACAAGCCATACATCCATCAGCCATTTCATTTTAGGGTAGTGTTTGACGAAAAGAACTGTACCCTTCACAAAAACAGGCAGTCAATTTTGGCCATTTCCGGTTATCAGATACGGCACTATGCCTAGCAAGGAGACATCCCTGAAACTCCTGTTCAAGTGTAAAACTATATCTTCCCAATTTGACCAAGAGGATTTCTACCCCACCCTCTACATATGCTATTTAACTCTAAATGTGAACAAGTATAAAGAAAACTCATTGCATCACTCACAACTCTGCTCTGCAGCCTTTCTCAGAATGGATCTTATGCCTAGATTTAGAGTGCCTCTCGTCCACAAACATGCATACTCTCACACATTCACATACAAGCATACAATCACACAAGCCTGATTTCTACTTCATTAGACTAACCTACCAAATTATATATATATAATTACATGAGTAAAAAGTCAACAAAAAAAAAAGACGTGGCCACGAGAGCCAAGCAGGGCATTAGCTGACGCTGATAAAAAGAACATGTTGAGTCACTGAGATGGGCACAGTCCTTGGCAGCATAGATGTGAGAACTCTCAGCCCTCCTTGTCGAAGACACTTTTCACATCCTCAAACACCTAGACCAGACAGAGATTATAAAAAATTATTAGGTGGAACCAGTGCAGAGCAGGGTGAAAACTGCAAACACACACTCTAGTGTTGTCACAAGACCAACATTAATACTATAAATACAATACTGACAAGTGACAAAAACCTTAAACATCTGTAACAGAGGTGGCAAAATAGTCCTTGATAGCAGAAAATTCAAAATTTAAACATTTTATACCATTAGCAATTAATTGTGATTATACCATCACATGTGATTGTGCCAATCAATATTAACCATCAGTTATAAATTGAGAGACCGAGGGTTTTAAAAAATCTGATGTTAAACACAATTTTTGTGTATGTGTCGGTACTAATTAAATGGGATATCATAAAATTTCCTCTCTCTGTTGCTGAGATTTAAGGTTTTAGTCACTGTATCTTGTCAGTGTTTGTATGGAGGTACTAAGGCATGGATATAATATTAGGCATAGCCTGGTAATACACTAGCCCCTCGTTCTACACTTCGTTTTGTACAGAGGGTCTGGACATTCAATAATGAGAAACAATTGTTTCCTGGAGGTGTTGAAGTTTAAAAAGCTCAGATTAACCCTTGACTGATAGTTCGCCTTGACTGATAGCTATCTAGCTCTGCATTCACGCCTCTCTCTGTTTGCTGATCGGATGCAGTTTAAAATGTCACTGGAGACAATGAACTCAATTGGATCACTGTAGGGAGATGGTAATTGAGTGGAGGTACAAAGAAGGTGTGGTCAGGCCATTTTAGGCAAGGATATCAGTATACTTTTCGGTATACTGTGTAACTTCAACACCATTCAGAGACACCTAAATGACATTTCACACATTGAGACATGTTCTGCGACTCCCCCATGTGTGTACTGTATTGCGTATGTAAACAAAGATGTTAGACTCACCTCATCCACATTGCGAGAGGCGTCAATGGTGCGCACTTTGCCCTGCTGTTGGTACAGATCAATAATGGGGCGGGTGGACTGCAGGTATGTCTGGATCCTGTCAGGAAACAGGTTACAATTTGTTTTCATCCAATAACACAGCATCACAAAGGCAAGTTTGTAATCTGACCAAGTCAGTATTAACCACTGCTGTTTACTGGCACATTTAAAGGATTTATCAGAGCAGTGATCAAAAACCTATGTCCAAACTTGTGTCCTCAGACAAATTTCTCTGCGACATCACCGCGAAAACACCTGCGGTGAGCTTTGACAGCATTCTTCACCTCTTCTCCAGGCTCTCTCTGTTGTCATCGGTGCGGCCACTGCTCTTCCCCCTCTCTAGACAACGATCGATACACACCTGTTGGTAAAGATACAGACATGTTATTTAAAAAAACTTTTTCTTTTTTAATTAAATACAGGTTTTTGTCTGATGATGAATCACCTCATTGCTACAGTCAAAGAAGAGGATGAATTTCACATCAGCTTTGCCATCCATGACTGTATTCCAGCCCTGCAGATTGTCTTGGTTACGAGGGAATCCATCTATTAAAAACCGGAACTTCTGCTCATCTGTCTGCATGGTGGACTCCATTGCCTGGGTAAAAGAGTAAGCTCAAAATGAACACATATATTGCTGACAAACAAGCTATTAATTTGGTAACAGTTATAGAAATAAATAGACAACACTGCTTGGGGGAAAAAACACCTCATAAAATGAACAGCAGTTTAAGAAGGTGCAGTCCAAAATTCCAAAAAATCTGTCCAAAAATCTGATATTCAAATTGAGTAAAAATACTGTCTTGGATTGAAGACATGGGGGGTCAATCTCATTGGCTGTTGGGTTCACACATAAACAAAAATCTGAATTGCAGACAGTCCCTTTAATCATGTAAAGTTAGTTCCTCTTCGTAAATGTCAACATTTCTAGTCAGGTGTCCCAACCTTTCTAAGCAGGTTGATAGTGATCTCCACAGGCACAATTTTTCCCTCTTTGATGTAGCTGTCGATGAGCTGGCCAAACTCTGAACCAGTTCTGGAGCGTTCCTCCCTGAGCAGGTCCCCTGCAGATAGATGGGTGTAGCTGTAATTCTACATACACAGAGAGGACAAAAGGTTAGCCAGACAGCCATAGCTTAACACTTGTTTTTCAGGTCACTCCTATTCTCAAATGCAGCAGTGATTCGTTGCTACCAACACCTGAGAAGAAGGGGCAGTGAATAGAGAAAATAAGGTAAGCTTGTGTGTTTGCCAGGTGAGATTTTAACCTTTGCTTCAATTTGATCTGATACCTAAAGCACTTTGCACCGTGTACTGATGTGGACAAAATATGGTCATGGTTATGGTATTAAGTTGATGGTGTTGTCTGCATTAACATACAACAATGAAAAAATACTACACAGCGGCTGCATACAGTAACAATTAACAATGTAGTATACAATAGTATTTTTATCCATCTCCATCTAAATCAACAGCAGAGAGATACAACTTCTCTGCTGAAACAATGAATCTCTGGTGGCAGGCTCAGTGCACACACATAAAAAAACAACAAAGTGGCATTGAGGAATTGTGAAACACCCAGAAGTCAGTCATTCTGTGTTCACATTCGACTAACAGGTCCCAAGAGTTGTGGAAAAATCTCCTAGACTTGACAATTGAACTAAGACTCACATCCTGTTTCTTTCAGGATCATGAAACCCAGAATGTCATTAACGTTATGCTAGGCTACCACTGAATGACACGTCACCCGGCGCCCGTTAAACATGCTAATAAAAACGTATACGATTAAATCAAGCCAAGGACGAAACAATGTGGCAAAAATGAAAATTGAGAACATCTGCTAGTCACTTTGTAACTCCTCTCTTTATTTTTGGAGGACACCCGGAAGTTGGGTTAGCTAATGAATGCTAACTAACGTTACGATGGACGCCGAAGGCCAATGACAACTCAAAGGACCTGTTTAACCCTACATCCCTTCCACGACTAGCGTTATGCAACTGTAAAAGGATAAAATAAAATAGTCCAGTTACAGTGTTATAGACTTTGACCAAGATCACCAAATCGTTGCTCTCCATTCACATTTCTTACCTCCACGATTTTAGCGCATTGTGTCCCTTTCCCCGCGCCAGGTCCGCCCAGCACAAATACAACTTGAGGCTTCATGGATGAAACGACTCGGTGCACTGCACTTGGAACTTTCTCTGAAAGCCTACCTAGTAGTCTCAAAATCATAAACTGATGCCAGTAGTAATGTGTTCAAACATATGAATGACAACCAACCCCAAAAGAGTCGGACAGTTTGCTGAAAGACCGGTTGTGTCGTGTCACCAGGGAAGTTAGCAGCAATGATACCATATCCGCTATGCACGTGTTCGCCCAATAGGAGAAGAGAGGGAGTGTTCATAATGGTAAAGACCGCGCCTCCTCATTGACAGCGATTCTTTCAATGCAGAGGGCTATGCAACTGTAGCACCCCACCCCCGTCTCCCCCTCCCTGCGCTTGTGTTCTCTAGCATCAGCACCTTACCCCCGCTGAACAGCGACCGTCCTCGAAGATACATTATCAAGCGTGCTGAACGGACAGCGACATCACTAATATGATGACGACCGTCCTGTCAGTCGCTAAGCCAATCATAAAACATTTCAAACAACGGGGAATTTTAAAAGAGTGACTAAAAGATCGCGTCTGTGTTTGTGAACGTTTCATCGGCGCTTTTGTTTCTTTCCTTGGCAGTGTATGGTCTCTGATGTAGATGGGGATGGCAGCGCACAAAGAAGAGCAAGGAAATAAGACCGACCCAGCATAGGCCTTGGCCTCCTGTTGTGCACAGGTGACATGATCCCTTTCCCTCGTTTCCAGATTTTGGAATTACTTGGTTAAGCTTAGACTATACGTTCAATTTAGTCAACGGTGTCTCTCCCTGTTACCAGATTTTTTTAGGGCGCCGCATCCTGACGATGTTGGGAATGTCAGTCACCGCGGGAAGAGGAACCCGAACACCCTCCCTGCCTCACCAGCTACCTCCACGCCACTGACATGACAACGCGTGGCAGGAAAACAAAGATCAAAGGGCTCAGACCTATAGCTGGACGTGTGGATTGGAAAAGAAAGGGTCTCACGTCAGTTTACCACACTGGAGGAGGCCAAAACGCATCTGTTGGGGACAAGCACC
Source organism: Tenualosa ilisha (assembly GCA_015244755.2). Taxonomy (NCBI): domain Eukaryota; kingdom Metazoa; phylum Chordata; class Actinopteri; order Clupeiformes; family Clupeidae; genus Tenualosa; species Tenualosa ilisha. The sequence goes on along the minus strand of PYXC01000541.1, from coordinate 3,152,974 downwards.
AAGGGCAGTGCGGAACTCCGACGCACCGGAGAAAGACTGGGAGAGGTATCGGTGTATCGTACCCTCCTTACCCTGATAAGGTTGCATGTTTTTCTGTAACTGTTAAGGATGTCTCAAAGGCTGTGGAAGCATGATTTTATGTAACAAGATGTGGATGCTTGTTTAGCCTGTGCTTTTCCACATTTGTCCAATTTAATATTTTGGTCCAGTGTTCAGTGAAGATGATCATATTCGAAATTTGAGGTTGATTATGGAACAGCAAAGGCACCGATGAATAAACTGGTTAAAGCAGAACTCACTCTGCCGTCGGTGGTCGTTCTGGCACTGCTTCTAACAAGCACCATGGGTTGCATTCAAAGCATCGCCTGTAAGCCGCGAATCAGACGGGAGAATATCGTTGTGTATGAGGTCTCTGCCTCTATTGACCAGTGCCCTACAGTGATTGAGGAGAACTCACCAATTGTGCTGCGCTACAAGACGCCCTATTTCAGGGCTTCTGCGGGTATTGTGATGCCTCCCGTGCCACGAAATGAGACATGGACTGTTGGCTGGATTCAAGCTTGCACTCAGATGGAATTCTATAATACATATGGAGACATTGGAATGTGAGTATATTACTCTAACATTTATTTACAAAACGTTAAACATTACAAAAACAGACTTCAAAATATTTGTTTAATTGTATTGTATAGTATTGTAATTGTATTGTATAGTATCGTGTAATGTCTTGTGTTGTGTCATGAGTTAACAACACATTTCTGTTAAAACTATTTTATATGAAATGATCTTGTAAATAATAATCAATGTAATAAAACGATGATATCATTCATACCTTCACTTCCTTTCTCTGCCCAGCTGTTTCCCTTCTTTCATCTCCTAAATATATACATGTATTTACTCTTACCATCTTAAGTCATCTTCTCTCTCTCTTTCTCTCTCTCTGGTGGGTCTCTCAGGTCCAGTTGGGAGCTCCCGGAGTTGCGTGAGGGCCGCGTCAAAGCCATCAGTGACTCTGATGGCGTCAGCTACCCCTGGTATGGCAACACCACCGAGACAGTGACACTGGTGGGCCCCACGTACAAACCCTCCCGCTTGACTGTCAGCATGAATGACAACTTCTATCCCAGCGTGACCTGGGCAGTGCCTATCAGCAACAGCAACACACCCATGCTGACGCACATCACACGCGACCAGAGCTTCATCACCTGGCTGGTGGCACTCAACGCTGTCACCAAAGAGCGCATTGTTCTGCAGACCATCCGCTGGCGAATGCGTGTGGACATCGCCGTGGACCCCGGCATGCCTCTGGGCTCGCGTGCCTCACTGGTGGGTCGTCCGCATCAGGAGCAACCCCACATCCTCAACAACCCAGAGCCCATCCCGCCCAATGCACTGGGGCGGCCCAACGCCAACGACGCACAGGTGCTGATGTGGCGGCCCAGGAGAGGTGCCCCACTCGTTGTCATTCCCCCCAAGTAGCGTCAGTGTACCTGGAGAACTCATGAGTGGGCCCACCCTACCCCAACCTAAGAGGCAAAAGACTGTGCGGGGAGCAGAGGAGAGGGCATGGTGATGCCAAACTGGATTTGGGGTGCAGAGCAGTTTTGGCTGAGTTGGATGTGGACAGGTCTGCACAGCACTAATTTGCAACCAATACACTGTACACTGCATGAGAAGAAGAGAGAGAGAGAGAGGAAGAGAGAGATAGAAAGAGAGGGAAAGAGAGAGAGAGAGAGAGCTCTGAAGGCAACAATGGTGATTGGTGTCTGGCAGCATGAATTTCTGCTGGTCTCTGGGACAGTGCACCATAAGCTCCTGCACTCGGACAGAAGAAACCAAATAAAACAGTGCTTGTAGCCAACAGGTTTGTGGTTCAAGAAAAAAAAACTACTATTACACTAAGAAAACCTTTCATGGACTTAAAAAACATACAATAATTTCAGTTTGTCTCATTTAATTGGTTCAAAGAGAATGAAACAGTTGTTTTTTGTTCAGTTGACTGATTTAGATTCTGAAACAGCTCCAGGAGGAGGGAGCAGGCGTCACCACTACCACCACTAACGAGCATTTACAATACCACCAACACATGAACACACACTTTTTTGCCTTGCATGAGAATGTCTGATGACACATCAGACATCTGATGTTGTCTGAATACAATAGGTTCAAAGTGGAGGTGTAGCACTATGAGTACACACACACATGCACACACACACAGGTCCAGAAACATATTCACATGTGCACACACACATACACAAACACACACATTTAAACATGCGCACACACACAAATATTTACAAACGCACACACACACACACACACACACACACACACTCCATCTGTGCCGCTCCCCTGCTTCCATTATTCCCTCCCATCTGTCTTTTTTCCAAACCTCCCCCTGATTTTTCCATCTCTTAGCCCCCCCCCACCCACACCCACCCACCCACCCATACCTCACTCTCTCTCTCTGACACACACACAAACACACACACAAACACACTCACACACTCACCCCTCCCATCTTCCCTGTAGGTGTGTCTTACATTGTGAGGACCTGGACCATGCCCATGACCAGGACAGGCCTGGTGTCATTACTCAGTCTAAGTCTCGGACTCAGCATCTCCCCCCCAGAATCATGTTTGTTTGTAACAACTCCCCAAGGAGATGTAAGGGAGATCAAGGGAGAGTAGTTATAGCCAAGCCAAGTGCATGTTCTTTTCTTGTCTTTGTGTTGTTTGATTGTATCAGTATTAATGTAAAATGAAAAGATTGGAAACTTTGGTTATATATCATGTTTTTTTTTCTTTTTTTGGAGACCAAACCAATTTAAATTTCACCAGGACAGCAAAAACAAGGAAAAGAAAAAAGAAAGAAATTAACAGGTAACAGATTTTGATAATCTGACCACTGTTCCTGCTGACTTTAATGTGAATATCATACCTCAATCTGTAATAGCAGCCAGGAGCTTCTGAAATGCTTCATGTACTCTTAGGGTAACCACTAGGCCTATGTCAAGTGCTCACCACCACAACCATGTAGTGGCATTCTGCAACCTCTGTTATGTAGTAAGTTCAAATGCCCAATTCTGTTCTGCACTTCACGGCTGTCTACTCAGTTTCAAAGTGGTCTGTATGACCGTCTGGCCTGAAGTGTGGTGTTTTTTTGTGTCTCCAGTGCTTTTCCTTTAAGAACATCTCCAAATAATGACACTTCTAGTGAGTTCCAGAAGTGTCCAGTATTAGCAGATGAAAAAAAAATCTAGTTTGGAACACCAGCACCATCAACACAGGGAAGAGACTGAGATATTTGATACCAGTGTTTTTATACCATGCCTGTACTGTAGGCAACAAGAATGTCGTTCTCTGATTTGAGAAGACATTAACCTGTAACTATACTATGAACCACTGAGTAAACTTCAGGTAAAAAATAAGTCATACAACACGATTGCATGATGATAATTGATTTCATCTTTTACTTTAAAATAATTTACAGATAAAGAAATACTATGGGGAATATTGGTTTACTGCAAAAGGTGAAGACAAATACAATCTATTGGTCTTACAAGAAAATTGTCCTAGACAACATAAGGCATAATTGTTCTGAGATGGCAGAAACTTTTATCTCTCAAGCCAATTTATGTGCTTTAAACATTATTTCAACTATTTTACTTTGGAAGAGCTTAAGTGTTGTAGCTTGCACAGTTTCAGTGTAAAATAACAAAGAATGAAGCACTCACCTCTGTCCATTAAGTCTCTTGTTTGCATAAAAAACTTCTCTTTTAGATGATTCCACACTTGAACTGCAGTGTTTTCCAATTTGTAACAGATTGCTCAATTCCCAACATGTTTTTATTCATTTTATTGATGCTTTTCCTGTGGTCAAACAGGCTGTCCATATTTTTCAGATAGAAACTGTATTACAATTCAGTTCATTCTGTGTTGTCTTACCTCATTTGTTTTGTCTAAGGATGCTCACATGAATTACAGCTTAAATTTGGGGATGTTTTATTCTCCTTTTAAATCATTGTTACCTCAATTCAGCATCAAAATACATAATGTAACATTATCAGAAATGCCACATCATAAAAACAAGATTGTAATTTCTGTATGATTTGGACAGCAGTGCTGAGTGTGGATGAATGTAGTACGATGAACAGGTAATAGATCTCCTTAAAAAATAATCTAAACACATGAGTTAAATGCATGGCCTTCTTTCTGTTCTCTTGACATCAATATGAATAGACAGATAACATTGGTAATAACTTTCACCCAATGAACACAAGACTATGCAAGGTAAGAATGAATAATGGTGCTGAATCTTTAGGCATGACTGAAAAGTTGACTTGAATCAAAGGTAGTCAAACTATTGTTTCAATTGTTTTTTTTTCTTTGCATGCTTTTTGGCATAACATACCTGTGACTGTCTCCATATGCTTTGTGCTGAGTGCACAAGCTAAGAGCAATGAGGTTTAAACGCTTTACCTGAAAACATCTAATAAATGAACCTGTTAACTTTCTACTGTCTCTATCAGCTTTGTCAGTTACAATTAATCAGAAACTCATCAAAGCATTACTTGTTAGCTCACTTGTCAGATTTATGACAGAGATGTATGGTATTAACTTTTTATAATATAACACTAACTTTTATAGTATTTATTCCTACACATTCTTACACCTTTTATAGACTGTAATTGTAACATTCCAACAAATGTATGAGAAAGTACCCATGGTGCATCCTGTTTGAAACGCAACATTACACAGAACAGAGAGGAATCTGGGGTGTGTTTCCCAAAGCCATAACTGCTAACTAAGTCAGTAACTTTTGGTTACAATGTAATTGCCCATTGCCAAGGCATGCAACCTGAGAACGGCCTTGACATAAAATGACATTCTTCTTCATTCTTACCTACAAGCGTATTAGTTTCAGTGTTTAATGCTGGTGTCCATAAATGGTCAAACACATGAGCATTGTTGATACCAAAAGAAAAACAAAACAAAAGAAAAAAGTTTGTTATCCCACACAGCCAAAACACCAAAGAACTTGTAAACACTGCATGACATTTTACACCAAAAATAAATGTTAACACATAGAGAGGAGGATCTTTGGCTTAACACTTTTTGAATTGTGAGCTGAATTCATTGAGCAAATTTTTTTTCTTCTATCCATCTTTTCATCATCCATCCATTCACATATTCCATAGCCCAAAGGCAATCCCTGTAACAAGAATTGTCCTGAGAACAACAGATCCTGCCATATTGACCCAGTCTTCCCTAAGCCCAGTGAACCTGCTACTGCTCTACTGAGCTCAGTTCTGTGACCTGATGTGTGGTGGGACACCAGAAGCACCATACAAATGATTAGCTATAAGTCATCCCATGTCTAGATCAGAAACCTCATCAGAAAAGGCACCAGGACCTCAATACAGAGAAGAACTCCATCAGATTTTTGATTTTCCCATAATCCTTTTGTTCACTCAGATGGCATGTCCCGCTGCTCTGCAAGCCAATCCTCTTTAAGTACATCTCTTCTCCTGCTTCTCTTGGACCTCAGCCTTCTTCCCTGCTGTGGATCCTACCGTCCTTCCCTCCCTACTGTGCTCCACTTCCTCCTTGATGGCGCCTGGCCCCCTCTCTATACACTCTGCTGACTACTGGCTGCCTCTGTCCTCTCCCCATATCCGTAAAGAAATGTGGCGGCAAGGACCAGCACCGTGCCAAGGAAGAACAAACTGTAACAGAGGAGATCACATATTTAGCTTGGACAAGCATGTGAGCAGAGTGAAGTATAATCAGACCTCTGTTCCAACTGTCCATCATAGACAGTCCAAGAGGGCTTTTTTTGAGATGCCAGGATGTGCTATAGACTCCCACTGTATTCTTACCTGCTAGGATCAAAGTCTGCAAGCCAGAAGTAAGAAATGATACAGGACAAAATGATTGAGAACGGTGTGGCGAAGCTCTTCAAAATGTTATCGGCATACTTGATTACAGTTGCTATCACCAAACCACCAAAAGCCTGTCAACAGAGAAAACAGGAGTAAACATTGCAGTCGTATGTGGTTGATGAAAGTCTCCTCTTGGAATATAAGAAAACACCAAATTAAACCACCTGTAACGCAACAACAGTCCAAGTGAGTCTGCTGTAGCCCTGGAACATACCGGACTCCCTAACAGCCTCTCCATCATGAACATACATGACTGCCAGACCAAATATGAGCCCCGATAAGCCTGAATAAACAGAGAAATATGCATGGCTGCTGATGACAAGCTCCTACTACATGTGTCCTATGTGCGTGTGTGTGTGTGTGCGTGCGTGTGTGAACATGAACAAATGAATGATGAGACAGAAGTACTCAAAGCCAAAATTGGAAAGAGAGGGCAAAGCATTTTTACTCACACTGTGAGGGGTTAACTGTTCAAAGAATAACTAGGTTGCCATAGACAAAGCACTTAACTAAACGCGAAGGTCCATGACTAACCAAGCTGGATGTTCCGCACCCATACACTTTGCGTGGTCTCCTTGAGAATCTTCTCAAAGTAAACACCAGCAAAGCCACTGGAGCAACACGCTACCAGAACTGCCAGCACTCCCACCAGCTGTGAGCTGGCCGACGACTCGGTCTGCTCTGGAGTTCCTGGTGCCTCTGCTGGCCACTGGTTTAGTACCAGGACACACACACAGACACACACACACACACACACACACACACACACACACACACACACACACACACACACACACACACACACAGGCAGACTTTTTACACAAAGCTACATAGCACATTTACATATAGAAAGCTTGGGGAGGAAATGTATCATAATCAGTTTACTTGTTTCATTGAACTGATATTATTTCAAACTCTTGAGGCCTTTGTATTCTAGTTCTAAACAGTAGCAGCGTTTCCATCCAACTTGCAAATTTAAGTTCTGCAAACAAGATTTCCACAGAAAGACCTGCAAATGCACATCAGTCCCCTAATGCAAATATAAATTAAATTTGCTTGATGTGAGTGGATTATCTTATGATTTGAAAAAGGCAGAATGCTCTTAAAGTTTATGGAAACAGTTTAATCAGCATATATTCACGTTTACTGCATTTCTATTCATAGACGTTCTATCCATAAAGCATCCATTTCTGAAATATACAACTGTATAACAACAAACAATTGTATTTCCTGGTGTCAAATCAGAAAGTTATCAAATGCATCACTGTGCGTGTTGGAGCAAATGACATTTTCAAAGAACAGCTCGATGTCAAAGAAGATTTCATGGAGCTTTTCTCGGCCCTAAATAAGGTTGGAAAGCAAACTTTTATCAGTGGTCCACTTCCAGCACAGGGGAGTATTGCATTCACTCGACTATTCAGTCTAAACACTTTGCTGGCAAAGACATGTCGTTCCCTTGGGATAAACTTCATGGACAATTTGGAATCACAGAGAATTCTTCAGACCAAATAGCATAGAACTCATCTGGCCTGGGGCCACAGTCTTAGCAGACCTCTCTCCACCATGCAACCTTTGTTAAGCTGACCTTGGGTCTACCTACTGATAAGTGGTCTGTAACAGTACAATCATGGTTGATTTTGACAGAACAAATCATGGTTGGGTTTGGTGTAAAAACTGAAACAGTCATGGATATTAACAAACACTGTTATCAAAGAGAGTTTGTGAGGACAATGACAATAACACAGTAATAATCATGGAGTTGAGCAGAGGGCCTGTCATCAGCCAAGGCTGCTAATAAGCTATCAGCAGAAAAGAGTCTCTCAGATCTTTGCAGAAAAATGTGGTGTCAAAGTCAAAGTCAAAGTGTACTTTATTGTCAATTCACTATGTAACAGGCATATCACAGAGTACTGAAATTGCGTTTCACCAGACACCAAATGTGCAATTTAAACTAGAAACACGCACACACACACTCACGCAAATAAACATACAACTACACTCATGGACATAAAGTGCACACAGTCATCCACAATAAGACATACGACATACAGGTAAACATATATGCTTCCAGCAAGAAGGAAAGGTGGTAAAACCTGTTGCCTGAACTACATGTGGTGAAATTAAAGCTTTAAGCTGCTGTTCAGTTCAACTTTGGAACCAACTTCCTGAAGACATAAAAATGCTTCTACTGTTTGCAGTTTCAATCTAGACTTTATACCAAACTGTCCTCTGATGCATTTTGCTAATGATTAATCTCCACTCTCTATGTGTTTTCTAATCGGTCCTTTTATATCCTGTAAACTTTTATTCTCATGCTCACCCTTTCATTTTTATTTATTTTATCCTTATCTTATTTTTTTATCCTTTTTATGAATTTGTCTATTTCCATTGACTGTATCATGTTTATGCTTGTGCTTTCATCCATTAATTTATGCTTTTACCTACAATCACTATATTTACTGTACTTTGCTTTTATTTTTGTGAAGCACATTGAACTGCCTCTGTGTATGAAAAGAGCTACACAAATAAACTTGCCTTGTCTATTTTTGAGACAAACTTTCATTCAGGTGAATATGAAATGTAAACGAGTTAAATGGAAACCTGACTAGAGACATTTACCTGGACAAGGGCAATCCCAGCCATAAGAATGAGCAGAGAAAGCCACTGGTAGATCCCCAGTCTCTTCCCTAACATGGAAATGGAGAACAGTGCTGTGGTCAAGATCTTCAGCTGATAGGTCACCTAGTACACAAAAAATATGTAAATGTGAATGTATGTGTATGTGTGTGTGTGTGTGTGTGTGTGTGGTGTGCTGTGTGTTGTGTGTGTGTGGTGTGTCAGAGGAGACTATGTACAGACCACGAAAGACTTCCAGACTGCTCCATCTGGGGTGGTCAGTGGGAGAAAATTAAAGGTGGAAGATTGCAAGCATCCCTACATGCAATGGCACTAGACGCACCACCACACCCTGTGTGTGTGTGTGTGTGTGTGTGTGTGTGTGTGTGTGTGTGTATAGATCTCTCCTTGTGTACCATTCTCAAACTGTATTGTTTGGCATAAATGTCATTGGTATCCCACAGAAAAGCCTCTGATCTTATGGGCACAATGACCCATGACGACAAATAACCAACACAGTCGAGTTTGTTTACCTGGTAAGTAGCAGCATCCAGGTGGGAAAGGGCTAGATAGAGCAAGTTATTCTGTAAAGTGTAGATGCCAGATGGAATTGCAAGCTTGATGGTTTCTTTGGGCTTGTTCATAATCTCTTCCCTCAACACATGATTCAAAGCCCTCCAGCTAAATGCTGAAGAACAAAAACAGGAAGTGGCAATCTGGAGTAAAACTTGCAGAAATGGTTGTACATGTTTCACATTTATGCATTTATCAGATGCTTTTAACCAAAGTCACAAAACAAGATTAACAATCAGGCTACATAGAAGACATACCACTAGATGTGAATAGAGGGCCCCCAGATGGCGAGAGTGTACAAGTGGAGTCAAGGGCAGGAGGAGATAAGGCAGCAGAAGGGAGAGGGTAAGTGCTAGGACAGGAGGTGGAGCAGGGTCCACAAGAGCTTCTTGAGGATAGACCACCAGCGTGGGATGACACATCAAAAGAGTCTGGATTGTCTTGTGTGAGGTATTGGGACTGCCAGACAATATTCCTTTGACGACCGTAGTAGCCAAGGGGTACGGTAAACCTTTATGAGAGCACTTAAGTAGGTGGGACTAACCGCCACAAGACAAGGACTTACTGTATTGCTTTTTTTTAATTTCAGTTAACAAGACACAGCAGATTAAAGTTAAAGTGATGAATTCAAGTAGCCTGATGCATCAGCTGCTTTCACATCATGTCACTTTGTGCAGAGCGTCTGAAACCTATCAACTGGCATGTATTTGCTCCACGGTGGGCAGATACTCTCTGCTTCAACCAATCGTCTGCTTGGTTCTGATGTATGTTACACGCTGAAACGCACAGTTTGAATTCAACGTTATCGCTTTCAATCCTGCTTCAGTTTGCTGATTGGCCTGTCCCGGCCCAGAGACAGAGTGAACTCACTGACACAGTTGCGGAGCTAAATGAAGTTGAGCAGAAGCACTAGGTGGCACTAGCCTGGCTAGAATTCAACAGCAAGGGTCCAAAAAATTATTATAAAGCATTTTGAAAGGCACAAATAAAAAGAACATTCCATGGGGACAAACACAATTGCACAACCACTTTGCAATCCCATGACAATTACATCTTCAAGCCTGTTGAATTTACACCTTCAATCCATGAATTTAAGAGCTATCTGAAAATTGTAGGGAGATTTCAGAGGGATGATGGACCCAAAGCAGATAGCCACCAAGGCTGAAGTAGCACTTACTATGATCCTTGAAGATGAGAAAAATGCAGGCGACAATCTTGAGAAACTCTGCTGACACAACTGCAGTTGAGGCCAGATAGCGTGGGCCATCTGCTTTGAGAGTGCGAGAGTAGCGCATGGTCAGCACCAGAGACGTGTTCTGCAGGATGAGAACCCCTAGGGAGATGTACTTCAGTTTTGTCGGGTGGGTTGCCTCAGGTGAGGGAGACATCGCTTTGTTACCACTCATTGACAAATAAGGAGACTCCGGTGGGTTAAGCTGAAGAAGATACAAAGAGTCAAGATCAGCATGAAGAGCAGCACATATTTTTCAGATGCATGCATCACTTGAAAACCCAGGAAATCCATTGAAAGCAAATGAGGAAAAACATGTATATACACCATTTTAATGAATTTAGAAATCATTCTTTACATTTTGTTTTCCAGGTATATCAGTGGATGTACAGCTGGGTGGCATTTAGGTGCCCATTTAAATGCCCCATTTAATAAATGTGACTTACACGTACATATGGCACACATAGAACAGGAAGACAAATCATAATTCATTCAACAAAAAATCATTCACAAATTATATAAAATATAGTAAAACATAAAAAAAATAATTAATTAAATAAATCTATAACAACCTGTCCTTTAAAAAACTCAAACTTCGAATAATCCAGGAGAAATCTCTGCCAAGAAGCAGGGAGGCAGAGGGAGGCAAAGGGAGGAGGAACAAGTAAAAGGAGGAGGAACATGTCTTTTGTTGCTCTTTAATGAGTCACAATCTACGCAAACACCATGAGAGCACTATCAACATAACACACTGCATGTAAAACTTCATCTATAAGCAAATGTGAAAGTCCTTTAGAAACAGTTATTTGATTTTGTGCAGGGATTCAAATCAGTACTGCATACCTAAACCCTTGTCAGAACAACGCCGTATTTACTATAGCCTACTTCTGAAATCTCAAGCTCATCAGAAAAAAATATATATTTTTAGCCTCTCGCAAAATCAAGAGCCTGTTCTATGTTACAGATATTTTGTGCATTTGAATATTTCAGATTTATATGTATACTGACTATAAGTTACTTTTGAAAATATGATTTATTAATCATAGGCCCAGTGGGAGTCTTTTTTTTTTTTACAAATAACTATTTTAATTTCTATACTCTATGATCCCACAAGGGAAATTTGGCCTCTGCATTTAACCCAATTGTGAATTAGTGAAGCACACACAGCGCACAGTGAAGTGAAGTACACACTAACCCAGTGCAGGGTTAGGCGCCTTGCTCAAGGCCACTTCAGCCATGGTCCACTAGTCGGGGATTATACCGGCAACCATTTGGTAAGGGTTCCCGAAGCCCTAACCAGTAGGCCATAATGCTGACGTTGAAATTATAAGCCATTCTAATTCAGAACACACAGAAATCAAAAGGAATGAGAACTCTCTCTCCATAGATTTACTTCCTCAGAGGAGCTGGATGAACAGTGTTCGCATTCCTGCTTCTCTTTCTAAAAAACTACTGACAACTCCACTCCCTCCCTCACTTCCATCTCAGAGCTCACTGAAGTGACAAAGCCACTGTGTGTATGCTCATAAATGTGCAGTTGTATCTGTGCTTACAAGGCTTTGCTGAGTTAATATTTAATGGCTGCTACTTCAAGAGCCACTCCCTTGTACAAGAAGCCGGATAATTAGAAGGATATGATTTAGAAACTGGACCTGAAATGTGTAGCTGTTTGCTCTCTGCTTTGTGAGAGCAAACAGCTCTCAACAACTGTGTGTCTTCTACAATCTGAAAGTTATCAAACAATTCCTCATTGAGTGTGAATGAAATGTTAGACGACTCCAGAGAGGTGTGACTACAAAATCCAATGAACCAGGAGTCTTTCATCAATAGGAAAAGAGACTAGTTGACCCTGAAAGGTGTAGTATCTTATTCAGCACTAACTCAGATTTGCTATGTGTATGTTTTTAAAAAAGCTGAAATTCTGTCTCAGAGTGAGGCTCTCTCGCAGTTTAGGAAATGTGAGTGCCCAGGGCTTCTGGATAGTGCTTAGATGCAGCTAAGTTAAGACAAGCCAGGTAGAGGGAGAGCATGAAGCACTCCTTATTTTGCCCTGCCCCAGCCACGTCTTCTGTACTGGGAGGGCCACCTGTACAATCCCCCCTCTGTGCTCTGGAACCCACTCTGGGCCTTTCAGACGGAAAAAGGCCACCAGCCCAGCTCTCCCATCCTCACAGGGAGTCCCACCCTGCTTCAAGCATGCACAAAACTGAACTCTCTCTGAAAAAGTACCAAGCTGGGGGTCTGCTGAATGAGCCTGGGCTCTAACAGCTTGTCTTAATGCCTGTTACCACAGCATTCACAGGATATTGACAACAGTATCCTCTTTACAAGACGATTCCAGAGGACAGAAGGATTCTATTCAATCTGATTTGTCAGGTGATGACTGTTTACACCAGACAGGAAATGTACAGCCATACATGTAGGAAACATCCAACCTCAACATCCAAAGATGTTTTCTAGTTTGAAGTTTGTACACATGGGAATAACAACCCCATCACGCAACAAGCATGTGCATATCTACTAATAAATCAAGACAACATTGTCTGAGACTCTGAATCACATATATTTCTCAACAGCTTTGCCATAGTCGAGCTGGTGTAAAATCCAAACTACGGAAGACCATCATTAACTAGCTTTTTTCCTGCTATAAGACCAACAAGAGCTGCATAAGACCATCAAAAACCAGCTTAGAGCAGCAGAAGCAAAAACCAGAGATTATACATTGTTTCTTGTAGGTGGTTAAACAACACAATTAATCGGTCTACATATTTTATAAGATTATCATGCATACTCACAAGTATGGTCGGCGATAGAGAGATGCTGCTACACACTGAATAGAGTCCTGGTTAGAGTTCTGCTTCCTGATTGCCAACTACCATTGTTACCCCGCCGCCGGCGACGGCACAACAGGAATTACTTGATCTAGGTCGCCGCAATCAAACATCATGCCAATGTTGCTCGGGTGCTTAAACTGAAGATACGGGAATGTGGTATGGTATATCCGAGCTGTGGATGTCTTGTTCTTCTTACCGCAAGAGTGTGTCATATTTCAACTCATCGACGTTTCTGCTCACCTGTCTCAAGGTACCTGTCTAGCGGCATCTGGTGGTACAAGTAGCGGTACGCAGTATCGGTCAAACCCGCCCACACCCGCCCTAGTACACACGTAACCACCCACCACAACCACACTCCAAAACAAAAAGCTCTATTCTTGTGTGCAGTCTGCAACACTGTAGCAGTAATTTACTGGGAACTCCACAGCCAGAGATTGATGTATTCTTATGTTGACCTTATAAGACTGGAGTTAGTAGGCTATAAGCTATATAGCCTATCAAAATGCTGTCTGTCAAATGCTGTCAAAATGTTTTTTTATTCAACTTTTAGAAAATGCCTTTATTTGCAAAACTTGTATGCCACTGCATTTACATCTCAATGCTTTCTGGGTAAGAAGTGACACCATCTGGTTGAGCCTATGTGCAGCAACAGCGTGGACGTTGATTAGCTCAGCCAGGGGCCTGTACTACTAAGCAAGGCTACTGGTTAACCTAGGTAGTTTTGGGATTTACCACTATTACACCACACACACACACACACACATACACACCTTACATCATCCCCACTCTCCCACATCCCACACTGCTGTCCACACATTCAACTCAAACAAACAAAACTCTCAAATGAATATGTGTACTAAAAATAAAAAAAAATAAAAACAACAAAAATGTATAAAACATAAAGCATAAAGTTGAACCATTAAATGAAAAACAGTTGTTAGTTTAAAATTCAACCACTAAATAAAATTTACTTTTGACCTTCAAAAGTCGGTTATCGCCTGTAACTCTGTGATAACAAGACGTAACCAGAAGAAATTTGGGAGATATAGGCTATGAGGCTACAACGTACAACTATGATTTGACCTAAATACGCTTGTTTATCTTCATTGAGAAAATCGTAATGTTTCATTTGTCCCCTTTTCATTCGTCCAGGTTCTCCCCTACAATGTAAGAACTTTGACTAATATAATCTTATAGCTGTTGTATATTTCCAACAGCTTATATTACAGTTTTATTATGATTAAATACGTTTATAAACGTGCACTAGAGGAAAAACATTCCTTAAGAAAAGTGTAGGTCTACATGGTGCACCCTAGCGAGGTGTACTATGTCTCACAGGTAATATCCTCCCACGAGATGAACACTCCACTACACTAGATGGCAGCGTTGCTATTCCATAATATGTGTCTAATATTGGCCGTAGAAGTAGTATTCCATGTGATAATGAAACATGTCGTGTAGCTTAACGTTACATAGTAGGGGGTAGTGGTTTTCTTAAGGCGTAATTTCAGTGAAAATGGTGCGTAAATTGAAATTTCATGAGCAGAAACTCTTAAAGAAAGTAGATTTCCTAAACTGGGAAGTTGACAACAACTTGCACGAAGTTAAAATACTACGAAAATATCATATCGAGAAAAGAGAGGACTACACAAAGTAAGTGATGTAGCCGGCTATGTTATGCTAATGTTGTTCGAATAGTCAAAGTAAGCAACGGCACATATGCATGTTTGTGTATTTTAAGTGGACGTATTTTGCTTTTTCCCCACTCATTGTTATAGGTATAACAAATTGAGTCGCAGTATAAGAGAACTGTGTAGAAAAATTAGGGACCTTGACGAAAAGGATGGATTCAGGGCTCACAGCACTGCGCTTCTCTTGGAAAAACTGTGAGTGTGACGTAGCCTGCTTTTTTGAACTGGCTAATCTGATGACAATACTCGTAGTAGAGTTCTGTTGAAGTCCATAACATTGCCTCATTGTCACTGCCTTAGCGCTTACAGGTATTTTTACACTTACTTCACAGGTACACTGTGGGATTAATCCCAACCAAACAGAACCTCTCATTAGTTGAGAATGTCAGTGCCTCCTCCTTCTGCAGGTAAAATGGACCGCCATTCTGCCAGGTCCTTTTGTGCCTTGTCCTTTGTGTCTGTCTCTTTGCAAACTATGATGTGACCTTAAGTTGGTCCATTGATTTAAGTGTTACTATAGACCTGGACATAAACCTGGGTTAACACGCCTTTGCCCTTGCTTTAGTAATTAAGTATTTATGTTGGTTTTTGGTATTCTTTATGTGTGCGTGTGCATTTTAGGAGACGACTTCCAACAGTAATGGTGCGATTACGCATGGCCCAGAATCTGAAGACAGCAATTACCTTTATCGAGCAAGGACGTATCCTTACGAAACCTGTAGAATGGCAATGACGAACATGATTAAACTGTATCTGAGGCTGGCTGAGTGGGTAGGACATTGCTCGATGGGCAAAAGTCAGTGATGTGATGTTGCTTACAGCATGGGCTTTTGCCCAACGAAAAAAGTCCCACCCACTTAGCCAGCCTGTTTTGTCATCCCTGTGCAGGGTGCTAGATCATCTGTTATGAATATATCTAATAACTGTTTCTAAACACAAAACGTTTGCTAAAAGAAATGTGATTTTGATCTTGATTGCAGATATTTATATTGATATTTACCGGGGTACTGCTTACATGGCTTTCAGGCTTTTATAACTTGGGTTCTTTCCCTTGATTTCTTACTAAGACATCAGAGTTGGACCAGAGATTGTTACCGATCCGGCATTCCTCGTCACCAGGTTGGCTTGCATAGAACTTTGCCATGAAGAATTTCCTGCTGTTGTTGAATACCACTAGTCATGTTGAAAATGGCATGCTTTGTTAATTCTGTTCTAATTTTATGTTTATCTGTATTGCTTTAGGAATATGGAAGACTTTGTCACGTGGGTTGATTCTTCTAAAATTAAACAGCATGTCATGAATTACAATGAGGAGGTAAGGACTAAACTGGATTTTAATCTAAAACTGCTAAAATGAAAGCATATACTATGGATTTTTACTTTCACGTTATGAATTTCACTGATAGATCAACATTATGTATGATTTTATACATTTTGTCTGTTTTCAGAGGGATGACTTTGACCTTGTGGTATAGACTTCTACAGACATTGAAACGGGTCTCTGTGGATGGCGTCTTCTAAACTGCATGCACCCTTATGATCATGTTTGATATTTAAAGCATAATACATGATAACATCAACACAGAAAAAACTTGAGGCATTTTCATGTTTTATATTAAAAATATATTACAGTAAAGAATATCCAGGGTTACGTCTCCTGTATACTCTTTCAAAAACATTACATCCATTTTGCCATTTGCTCATTAACAACTGTAAAGGTCATTTTGTAGTTTTAAGTAACAGGCATTTTTTAGTAACAGGTTTCATATCAAGCTATTCAGAATTGGATGTGAAATGTATCCCAATGTTCTGGATTTCAAGCTTTCACTGCTTGTTGAGACAGTTCCATTTGTCCCCTTCCCCCAATGTACTTTGCATGTTCATATACCAGGGAGTTAGAAGTTATCCATACATGAGTATAACCACCTTACAGCTCACGAGTCCAAAACTTAAGTAGTGAAAACCTTTAGCCGCCAGTGAACACTTTCAGTAGAAACAAAATTTCATAAATCAGCCTGACTCAGAGCCACCAGAAACGCACATACACAATGAGTGTGATCAAAAACACAGCAACAGCTGCCACCTTGGCATATGTGGATCGAGTGTTCAAGTACTTGGCATCACTGCGGTACTTTTGGGAGATGCTGGACAAACTACTGGCTTTGGAATCCAATGCTACAGGAAGAAAATAAATATTGATCAACCAGTGTGTAAACATCAACTAGACTTAACTATACAGTGACAATATGAATAAAGTAATACATAAAGTGAAGAGCCCCAGTGGCCCAGGAGATTAACATTGCCTTTTATCTGATAATGAGATACATTAACAGCAGGTTAAGAGAGAAAAGTTAAATAGCAGAAACAATAAGGAATCATCAAACAAACTTCTTACACTTGTCAGGAGTGGTGTTGGCCTGTGCCTTCACCTTTGGCAATTCATTTTTCAATTGTTAATTTTTCTTAGATCATTTTCAAATTGAAGTAGTTTTTATTAACCTTCATATGCTTACTTGACAAGGATTCTCCTCTTTTAAGAACTTCCTCAATATTTGCTACCATAATCCTTTGGACATCCTGTAGTTCTGTATTGATGCTGCTCAAGTTCCTTCGTGCTCGAATGTCGATGTATGACTTCTTCGCCTTCTGGATGTATGTGTCTAGATATAGAGATCATTTGTCATAAAAGATTCAGTTGAGGGATCATTGTATTTCTGAAGAGTAACGTTAGAGCCACTCACCAAATTCAATGAAGGGATAAGGCCGTGAAACGCTAGGTACTTTTCTCCCATATTGTTCACTGAACTCGGTTTCGAGGTCCTCTAAGAACGCGAATGCGAGTTTTCTGGGAAAGCCCGCTTCGCATAAGACCAGGTAACAGACACCTTTCTCTATGGCATAACTGGTTAAATGAATAAATGAGTGCCACTATGAAGAACTTGCATCCATAAACTCTGCACACATTTGTTATGGAAGGCAAAACTACTTACTGGAAGTTCATGGCTCCCGCCTCTAAAGTGCATCTACTAGGACTATCACCGTTGAGTTTACGGCATAGCTGTTTAGCTTGAATCTGATACTGCTGAAGGTCCCGACCCGACTGAAAAATCACAGATCATAAAATAATAGTCTGAATAGAGGTAAAATGTAATCGGCTGTCGTTGCTTCCTCCACATAATCCGTATCTGCATGTGAGAACTAACGTGGTTTATCAGAACAAGACAAAGTAAAACCACTGAGATCAGTTAACAAGTCAACTAATGCTAAACGGTAGTTGGCATAGCCAAGTAACTGCTAACTATAGTATACTACCTGCTCGTCTTCTTGAATTGATGCAGCAAGGGGCAATCCGTCTGCCACCCGGACAATCATTGTAAGCAGAACCATCCTGCTACTGTGTCATAGGGGTATGTAGCCGAAACTTCAAGATTTCAATATATCACATAAATTTTTAAGGCAAGGAGCCCGCATTTGAGCTGAGCCAGCAGGGTGAGACGTGTGCCCGTACAAATACATTCCGGCGAAATCGCTAGTGTTTTATAAAAAAAGGGTTCCGCACTCATCATTTTACAGGTGTTGGATAGTTGCTATGGATAGTTGTGTTGGATAGTCAGCAATAATCTCTCGAGGCTCTCCATAGCGCTTGGGAATTTCCCTTTCTTCGAGTAAACTGCAGCGAGACACACTTCACTTTCTTCCCGTTTATTACTTTAATGGTAAACCTTTAGTTTTAGAGTGTATTTTGTCCTGAAATGCACATCAATATATTCTACAGAAATTGCGATTCAGTTTATTTATGCATTCATTTTATATAAATCAATACCATTACATTTAGTGAATTCTCACTGCACGTACAGTCGTTGGATGTTTCGGCGATCATTTGGCCTCTCATCATGATAGCAGGGCCCGTGGCAGATGAATTAGTGGTCCATCGATTATTTATGTCTTTAGGTTGGAATTCACATGCAAGACACGGGCGACAGTTTGAGCGAGTTGTAGATCCCGCCTGGTAGAGCTGCCCTTTTAAGGTTTCTTAACAAGAAAACTGCAACATTGTTGATAAGACATTACAAAGTAAGTACTAAGAATAATGTTGTGAGCATATAAATCGTGGTTTTCTTATTCAGTTACGTCGGTCTACGCGGAGGCGCCCACAGTGTTCGAAATGCTTCGGTTTCTTTTCTTTGTTGTGCCTCCGTTGTTGTTGTCATCCTGTCGTTTCATTCGTAAACTTTACCCTATTCCTACCTAGATTTCAAGTATTCGCATTTTTTAAAATATTTGAGACAGAAACACCATGATGAGAACACATTTTAAGCAGAACAGCTGTGGGTTAGCAAGCTAGCTGACGTTGGTTGTGTGGCAGCTTGCAGTAATGGGTTAACTTGAAAGCGCCGATGCCTATCAAATTGCTGTTGTGCCATTCGGTAAGATATGGGTATTCCTGCCTTAACTTACTGTTGATCGCTGTCATATTATGAATTATTGTTCTGTGTATGTTTTTAAATCGTCAGAGCTTATTCGCTAGTTCAGAGTTTACAATATAGCTGCACAGTTGCTCCCAGCTGTGGTTTGTGTCACCTAACGTTAGCTACTGTGATGAACAGACTTGGGTAACTAGTCCTGCAGACATTTTATTTAAAATGTGGTCTAAAGTATGAGAAAACAAAAAGGTCGTAACATACACATTGTTTTAAACGGAATTCACAAGTAAAGCAAATTTTTACAAATTTACAACACACCACCAGCTATTGTCTTAGGTCACCTGTTCCTCGAATAAATCTTGTCGCGGAATGTTTTCCTCATAGGCCTCGTATTTGTATTGCCTTATTTTTGTGTTGCTGTTTTCCTACTCTGTGTCAGTGGTTACATACATTGAACATGTAAATTTAGGCCTCAGATTAAATAGAGCTTTGAAACTCTTAAATAGAGCCTTGAAAAAATGCTGTGTGAAGGTTTGATTGACTACATGATTAGTCTTTAGAATCGTTAGGTCTGCAGATCTAAAGTTCTGTTCAAACAGACTTGCAAAATGTTCTGCTCAAAGAGAGATGCCAGATGCATGTCTTTTTACCTGGTAATGCATGCAGTGTCCTTGCATTTGTATGTTGAGCTATTTTTTGTCCTTCACCTTGTAGGTTTGACACTGAGATGTAGTAGGCTAACGGCAGGGACTGAGGCGATGGGCTGCACCTCAGCCAAGCAGTTGTCAGCTGTACCCAATGAGGACGAGGGCCAGAGCAAGGCTTACAGCAATGGAGATGCTTTTTCAGGTCAGTTAAGCAATTTTAACAATTGTTTGTTCGACATGTCTCCTTGCAAACAAATCAATGTTTTTTTATAATGTGCATCAGTGAAGATGGTGTAAATATTTGGCACAAATTTATGAACAAGCAGTTCTATTAGTACTAATTTCTTATGCCTTTATCTTTATACTGATTTAGATGAATACAGAGCGAAGGGAGTGGAGAAAGTCAAATATGTCCATGGTGAAGAGGACCAAGTGAATGCATGCAACCAGGAAAACTTGGTATGACATACACACACTGTTATCCTGGATTTAAAGTCCTGGGGGTATTCCAAGTAGGTGGTTAAGTGGTTAGCCTGGCTAAGTTAACTTAGAGGATGTGGTAAATCTACTAATAGTGCAGCCTGTTGGCTTTGTTTATTTAAGAAAATGAGGACTCAAGGCTCTATTATCAGGTTTACCACAACCTCTGTCTTAACTTACCCAGGTTTGCCATTTAATCACCTTCTCGGAATACCCCCTGCAACCTTAATCCTCTTCCTCTGAGATCATGTTACCATTATGTGATTTTGTGACTCTGTACTACAAGTCAGTCTGTGCGTTGATTGTAATTGTGTGTTTGTAAACTGAATTGCAGTGTTTCACATGTTCATTACATTTATTATTTTAGCTGATGCTAAATGTTTTGCTTTGTGTGTTTATTGTAGGAGAAAAGCACAGTTTTGCATAAGGGCATGTTGAAGGATTCCCAGGGTGTTAATGGCAACAAAATAAGGTCAATGGCATCTACATCTAATCTACATCTACAGCTGTCTGGAATACAGATTTATTTTTTATTCCTTGCTCGGAGATGCTTGCTTTTTTAAAAATCCTAAAAAACAAAACAGTAAACCTGAGGACCGTAGATGATGTGGTACACACACTTTTAGAACTGAGTCAAAGTAGCAGCTGGCTTGAGTGTTGAGAGTAAAACTGTGTATCCTGGAATACTGTTTTTGATAATTAGTGTGTATGAGGATGATTGGTAGCCAGGATAAACCAAGACAGCACCTTAATCAAGACTGGGTGTGGGTCTTTGACGATTAATTGACTTTACATTTCTAGGGGTGTAACCAGCATGAGATTAAGAGTAAAACTGAAGCATTCATTTCTAATACAGTTGTTAATTTGAAGGAAAATACACATCCAAAGTTTAACCTTAGAGTCATGCAGACACCTTCATTAGTTAGGATCATAATAAGGCTGACCAATGGCCTTGTCTCCAGATGGATTTGCGGAGCTTCTCTGTTTAACCAGTCTAGATCAATGGTGTTGTATGGGAATCTTGTATGGGATGTATGTTAAATGGGAAGGAAAAATGTTTACATTACATCGGCATGTTGTCACATTTAGTCATGAGTTGAATATAATTTGAATCATTGCAAGGTCTGTTATTTTGTAATCATATTTGTGTTATTTGGTTTCCATTACCAACAGTATACATTCATCTGAAAGCCAGCAGGAGTTTTTCAGGATGCTGGATGAGAAGATTGAGAGGGTAAGGAAAATCTTCATTCACCTCTGCTATAACAGAATGCCAATGAGTATTTTGTCTATAAAAAACAGTAGCTTGTCTGTAGATTATAGCCATTGTCTAGCCATTACCATTTTCAGAGCAGGCCCACATATTTTTTTTTTACCATTTCCAGGGGCGGGACTACTGCTCGGAGGAAGAAGATGTCACATAGCACAGTTCTGAATTTTTATTCACCTCCACTCAAGGCCCAATCCCTGGTTTCTTAATCATGGCTGAACTCTGTCTCCTCTCCTCTATGTGTGATCACAAGACAGGCAAAAGCAATATGGTGCAAACACAACTCCAGTGCATTGAGGCAAGGGCAATTCTAAACAATATCTCTTCCTTATTACACCTGTACAGATGTAAGTATATCTACAGAGCCCTTAGATTTTTATGCCATAAAGACACTTTGACACATAGTTTCAGTAGTGTATAGATAGACCCCTACTACGTGTAAAAAAAAAAAAAAAAAATGCCTAATTCACAGTCTCTTCTAAACCCCAAGCTCTGAACCCTGAAAGAGTTTACTGGTTCAGGCTGGAGTCTCTGAGGGTCCAGGGCTTAGGGATTCAGCTACAGTTAGGTTGTGTAAAAGTGTTAGGATGGAGCATAAAAGCAAAGAGAGCTGCTGCTTACAGAGCAGTGGCCTCTCAGAGGCTATGTCCAACTCATTTAGGAGAGGAGACAGATCAAAGTCAGCTACGGACGAGTAGTAGGATGGAGCTTTGGCGAAAGCCACGTTCAGACTGTCTGGTTATCCCCCTGCCTTATCCTGTTGCTGCCTGTCCAGACGATTTAAGAGGGAATGTGGACTGTTGTTGAACACTAAGGCCGTGCTGGACACCGTTCTTTTTGGCCATGTTTGATTTTTAACTCTTGCAAGTGTATAATCTGGATTTTTGTTTCAAAGTAGTTTTGAGATGCTATATGATGCCTTTATGGGGAAGAGAGTACACCCCAGACATTTGTTACTGTTCCCAAACACCAGAGCTATTTGATTTCAGATGAATGCCATTCCATTGAGCACTGTTACATTCTTACAAGAAATTTCACATTAAGTGAAGCACTCTTAATGAAAGGAATCACTCTTCTCATTGGCATGTATTTGTTTCATTCCAAGACAGCAAATTTACTGTCACTCCAAAGAAATGACCACTCTGCGTTCATATTCACAGACCAATATATAAGTGACGGTTGGGACTTTTAAACTGAACATTCCTCTTTCCTCTGGCCTTCAACAAATTAGTTTTTCTTATATATAAGTTATGCTCCACTTCTGGATCATGTTTGCAAATCTCAGGACACTTTTGCTGTTCAGTATTTACTGTAGAAAAACATTTTACACTATTATTGGGGAAACTTCAGTCCTGCAATCCATTCTCTCTTTTTTTTGTATCTACATTGGTTGCCATGCAAAGAATGTAGGACCAAATAACTATTTAAAATTACTTTGTTGCATCTACAGAAACTCTGCTGTCTCTAACATAACAAAGGTCAGATCAGACAAGATTGAGGTTAGCATTTGAAGGGTAATCTGATGGTGTAAATGTAATGGCAAGTGTTGGATCATCTGTATGGCTAAATATATGTAGAATCGGCTGTGAGAAGTCTTTCGGTTTACTTGATGCAGCATATAAGCCAGTCCTGCATACATTCCTGTATGTTTTATTCCCGCAAGTCACAGTAGATTGTGTCCAAATGTAACTAAAATGTTTACTACAAGTATTGAAATCAAAGTACGGCATTAACATGTATAAGTATACATGGACAGTATTGTAATATGTCTTAGTATCCAGCCATGTGAAATCCTTAAACTGCTCTAGATATAATATTCTATTGAGATTATTCTTGCCAATCCTTCAAATCTGTATGAGACTTGCTTGACCTCTGATTCATTTTGTTTTTCTACTAAAAATAATAAAAACCAATGCATTACAATGCTGGACAATGCATTAAATCTCTTCTCTTGTTTTTAATTGATATCATCTTTGGGGTTTACATTGAGACCACAATGAGATAAAAGAGTATGCCTTTGGCATGTCATGAGTTAGGGCTTAAAGCAGTGGAACTGTCTTTACCGGAAGATATTTGATGCTTTTGATATTCACATACAATTGTCTTTTTTCCAAATCAAAACAGCCCAGTCAACATCTGAATTCATGTACAGCACGTCACTTATAGCCCCATGAGAGCAGCTGAGTATATATTTTTTCATTAATTCATTGTTCATGAATGTAAACTAATAAGAATGTATAAAGCAGTATAATTATGACGTATAAAGTACCCAGCTTCTCTCTGCTGTATTACCTGCCTGTTTGTGTTGTTGCTGTATTTCCTTATGCTCTCATTGTTTGTACTGTACTTATTCTTTGTTGCTTGTTTGTTGTTTTCTTATGTTCTTATTGTCTGTACTGTGCTTGATGTAAAGAGACCTTGGATTTGAGAAAGGCACCATATAAATTAAACTCATTATTATTATTAAGTAGAAAGAATGTAATTACAGTGTATGAAAGGGAAAGGGAAAGGTATGCATTAGTGATTTTCCATCTACTGAGCCACTTTTGTTACAGTACACAGGCTCAAATTCAAACCCTTCTGTACTCCCAACAGAGTTATGTATATATGTCTGCAGGAGCCACACCAGAAAACAACCCTCTTTAAATTCATTGCCTCTAGACTCCAACAGTTGAGTATGGAAGAACTTCAGCAAATTCATATGGAAGTTCATATACAAGTTCATGACTTCTGTTGAAACTCAGGGAGGTATCCTCCGCTTGCGGAACTGCCGACGACCCTGATCCTGGATGTCAACTGGGGGGTCGGGGATCACCAGGCCACTGCTAAGCCTCTGGTACACAAGTGTGGAATCTGACGCCACTGCACACAGAAGCATGGAAGTGCCTCTGTTCAAAACACACTGCACCCTGTATGGGAAGAGACAACAGTAAAATGCAGCCTGATAATCACAATGTTTTACAAAGTATCACTCACTGACAATGAGAGGGTAATCAGTCACACTCGTGAACATTCTCAAGTTCTGTCCACTCCCGCACTCTAGAAGTACCCAAACTAAAAGGACTGAATCATCTAATTGTAGTGGCACTCCACAGCTGCACTTAACAAAGCACTATTTTTGCACGCTGGCTGCTTCAGCGGGTAACAAAAGAGTTCTGCACTTGGGTGTTGTCTGTTCACAATGTGGCAAGCTATATTGGCATGGAACACACTGTTGTTATTCCGTGGTTCCTTTACTATAACGTTATGTCTACTGGGGTGCTGAGAGAAAAAAGGTGCGTATTCTTACTCTCTGTGACTAAGGCTTTTGTGAGCAGGTAGTGGAAGAACAACTTGTTCTGCGTCCCCCTCTTTTTCAAAGCCTTTGAGAAGGACAGCCTCGAGTTCAGGACAGGTGAAGCTGGACACACACTTCCAATGGCGCACTGAAAAATATAATCAATTGTTTATAGTAGGCTACCCTAGCTTTGGTAGCAACCAACTGATTAAAAAAAGACAGCCTCACCTTCTGTGAGATCCATGAAGACAAGAAATGCGGCGTGGACCTGAGCACTATCGCCCACGTCTAGTTGTAATAAGTCCAGATACTGCAAAGACAAACAAAATGTTAACAATGAAGTTGTTTGGTTTTCACAAAATACACCTAACGACATATTCAATGGCATGTACCTTCGGGTGTTGCAAAATCCAGTTAGGAGGGTCCCGATAGACTGGCCTGTCAGTCGATGCTGTTTCAGCCATGGCCTGTACTCATGTTCGTCTTTACATTTTGCAAACAGGAGTCTGCGCAGGCGTATTGCCATGTTTATGTCCGACTCTGAAATAATTCCGGAGGAAACTTGGCTTGATGACACATTGTAGCCAACCGCACGTAGTAGATCAGAAACTCTGTAGCCTGTTTTTAGGAAGGGATGTTGATTTTGCATAACCTAACTCTCTTAGTAGCATAATTGAAGTTAGGCTAGATGCTCCGCCTTTACAAAAAAAATTGGCAACATGTCCCACCTATACGAAAAAATAGCTGCCGTTTCACTTAAGGCTTAAGGGTGGAAGGCTAGATAATATAATACTCAAAATACTTTAAACACTAAAAACGTCTTGCACAATCACCCTTTTTTACTGAATTGATGCTATTTTGGACACCACTAACAGGTGTGATGCACAGGTGTGATGAGTACCTGTTTGGTAAACTGCAGGTAAACTTTTTACTACAAAGGTGAAAAGTGTCATTTTTTATTACAAAGGTTCATGTATTTCATCTTAAAAAGCCAACGTTAAGGTAAAACAAGACAACAGACATTTAACCAATAATGCACTATATTCTTTGATAATTACATACTAGTTTACATACAAATATTTCTATTATTTTAATATCAAAAACCCTACTTCTAACTTCCATGTGCTCTATGAACTTTCAACATTTAATTTACAAAATATCAATTATAAATACATTTAACTGAAACAAAAACAAGGGCTAAAGCTTAACATAGCATGTCTTTTTCCACTGTTGTACAACCAGGCTGCAATGGATGTAAACTGTAACTAAAACCTTTCAAACCACCTTTGGTTAGAAAAATAAATACGATACATTTATCAATGATAACAAACACAAATACATTTTAAAACTTTGTATGTTTGTAAATTCAGTGTTGTGTTAGTACTGCCCCACTGGCCACATGAATATGTAGGGAAACACTGGTAGATTACACTGGTGGGGGGGGGATGACAAAGCAACATTAGTGGTATGATGGTATGTGTTTAAAGCCTGTCAAATAAAGAAGTGAATATTCCTGACTTTTTTCTTTGAATTACTTGTTACTTGAAAATGTATACATGTGCACTAAATAAAATAGCAAGTAACAAATTCCACCAACATTTGACTCTGTTCCCAACATTCACACCCAGCTGGTATTATTCTCTCAACAGACAACTTATCTCATGTCATTCTATACCCCTTTAGTAGGGAAGAAAGCATTCTGAGGTAACATGTATCGTGTTAACTACAGTCCCATAGTGATTTGCAGTATGGACTGCAAAAGGACTGCAGACTGGGAGATGGTAGTGAAAGACCAGCTCATGGGTCATCATCAGCATGTCTTTCAAGGTGTCAGGAAGAAAGCTTACTCACTGCACAACCTTTGTATTAGCTGGCTAGATATGTCACTATGTCACCCACATGACCTGTTTTTTTTCCTCACACGCAGTACACATGACTGTCCAATATCATGTCATGTTCTGCTGGCTGAGGGATGGCTTCTTTTAGTGGTCAGGAATCAGTGCAGCTGCCTAATAGAAAAAATACAGAAAAAAGGCTAGACAGGTTTGTGATGCATGCATAAACACACACACACACACACACATAAGGTAAATGTACTTACTTTCTCCTCCGCTGGTAGTAGAAGTCCACAATCCAATGCACCAAGAGGGGCCAGACAATAACAAGTGACATGCTGACTGGAGACAAACTGAAGGGCCACCATGATATCCTCTAAAACACATAAATTCCCCACTTCATTTCTGCCTGACAAGTTCATTTCCCAAGTGGAAATTGCAAACTTGCTACCATATCAGTTACAGTATTTCCAGGCCTATTGAGAGCCTAGAAGTCAAACAATGTCACCTCTTATAATTCATCCCAAATGAATCCATCAAACATAGGCTATGCTGTATAGTGTTTTATATAATGTTACCTTTTTTGTTTCATTCATAAGTTGCTCCTGTCTCAGTGTCAAGGACTTTGTCTGGAAAAATAACAAAACAATTGTTGGCAACTGATCCTTTTTAGGATAAGAAAAACTGACATCTGCTGTTGGCAAGGAAAGGTAAAATATAGAATACAGACACATGATGATGGCATTAACAACAGCACAAAAGAGTGTAAATCTTGGGACATCTTTTCTAATGCACAGAAAAGAGGTCCAGTCTTGTTGACTGCTATTTCATAAAGTCATCATGACATCATTCTCTCCTTTAGGGTTGTCAATATTTTCACTATGGTTTAATTTCCTGAGATGCTGGTTACACCATGTGCTGGCCAAACTGTATTTATAGCAAGGCAGTCAGTGTATTAAACTTTGCTCCTACTTGTGGGCTGTCATTTCAGACCATGATATAGGCTATGTTTAAAACAGGCCAGTATTTTAAGACCTCAGTTTTTGCCATGTTGTTACAAGTTTAGACATCAACCCTAGAGACCAGTTCATGGAGCTTTGGACAAGGGTGGCTTATTATGAGGGCTTATTGTTTCGCACTACAGTTTGCCTACTAAGGGGGCCCTCCAAAACTTTCTTACCTGTGTGGCCTTCTGATTCTCAAGAGTGTTAAGCCTCTGCAGCACATCCTGCATGTCTGCCTGTAGACGTGTGAGCGCTATGGCAACGCCTTTGTTTATCGCTCCCAATGCGATGGTCTTAGACCTCCGAGTGTCCTTGCAGTCTCTCTCTCCATGACAACACAGTTCTGCTCCATGTGAACCACTACCTACAGCGTCAGGTTTTAAAAATGGGCAAAACCATAATATGAAGTGTCAAAGAGTGCTTGTCATGCTCACATAAGGAAATGGTGTAGCTTTGACATAAATGAATAGTGCAAATCATTCTATAAATGGTCAAAAACAGTAGAGTAACCTTCCATCTGGACAGAGCTCTGGCTTGGCTGGGCTGTTCCAACTGCCTGAAAGTAGGGGGAACTGTACTGTGGGTTTGGTTCCTGATTCCCACACTGAAGGGCCTTGTTCTCTCCCGGTGGACTCTGCCTTCTGGCTCGATCTCCTTCAGGCACTGCCAATAAGATCCTGGGAACTGTAGCACCCTTGAACAGGAAGTGAGCATTTGCCAGAGTATGACAACCATGATAAATGAACTCAGGATTATTCGGTCTCCACAACACTACTAGGAGGAGGATGCAGCCAAAAGCCATTTACTGAACAGCAAAGAAAAGGCGACAAGTTTGATTTACAGATAAATCACATATTGCCTGTTTTTTCCCTGTTCTTGTTCGGTTCTTGTTTGTGTCCATTTCCCTATGAACAATTCATGTATTCAAGTGCTTTTCCTTTTAAGCTTTATGCCATTTTAGTTCATTTGTGTGTGTGTGAATGTTTCAAAAACTTCTCACTAATGCCAGGAACTCTTAAAAACATGGCTAAAATGCAACGTGCAAACAAAGCGTGTGTGAACTAGATTGAAGCCAAACATATAATTATGTAATTCATGTGCAGTCCCTCCTGTGATCGCTCAGAGAAAGGAAACGGAAAGTCTTACTTCCTCTGGAGCGGGATGTTCTGAGTCGTCACAGTTCACCTCATTATCTGAGGCCTGAGTGTAGAGACTTTGTCCAGAGGCCACCCCATTGTCATCTATTAGAGCAATATCACATAGCTCACTGACATGTTGTTGCTAGGGACATTACAAGCACAACAGTAGCGACCATAATCTACAATAAAAGATGACCATTACTATAAAGTTCTTGGCATGCTGTATTACTGGAGAAAATCCACCAGAGAGGAGACTAGCATATCTCCAGTTAATAGCATCTGGTGTATTGGTATTTGGTGTGACCACCAAATGCTACAACCACTGGTCACAACCAACTTCAAAACCAGTCAATATACAGAGGTGTATGTGTGTGTGTGTGTGTTTGTGTGTGTGTAAATATATACAGTTGAATGTTCTCTTTCACCCTACCACTTTCTCCTACAGCCCAGACATGGCATAATACTAGAAAACATCTCCACTGAAGAAAATCTGATACTTTTGAATTTAACTAGCACCACTTTAACAACTATGGTAAGTCAGTGATGACATCAACATGTTAAAGGCCTAATGCAAACACAAAGTGAGACAGACAGACAGACACACCAGCCGTACCTGCCCCCCAACTATGGTAGCCGTCCTTACTGGTCAGATGCTCATCAACACAGGAGTGAGGTTTCTCCATTGTAGGCTCCTCCTGGGAAGAAGCCAGCTCCTCATCCTCATCCTGGCTGTCAAGGGAGCTGTGAGTGTCATCACTAAGGGAGGAGCTGCTGTTCTCCACACTGGCGGGAGAACCACCTCTCCACCCAGTCACATCTATAACCGGAACTGTAAGGTCCACACACTGCTCCTCTACAAGCAGGAGATAAGAATACTTTATAGCACCAGAAGGGAACAGAGGAAGACAAGAGTGCAATCAATCAATCAATCAATCAATCAGGGTATAAGAGGAATGTGCGTGGTACCATAGACAGTCCCTGCTGAAAGCTATGGGTAACAACAGCAGATCTGAAATAACTTTTTAAAGAAATGGCCATTACAGTTCTCACCTTTTTCCTCCAGTACAACTTCCATCTCATCCTCAGAGCTATTTCCATCTTCTCTGTGTCCCTCTTTCTCCTCATCTTCCTCGTCATCACCATCATCACCTGCTTCCACTCCATATTCCTCACTGATGGTCACATTTCCAATGACCAAATTCTTTGCAATTTCTGACTGAGGTGCTAGATCAGAGCCCAGACAGATGTAAGTGAGTTTCATACAGCTTATTTACAACTGTAAATCTACATAAAGACTTGCTTCACATCACTAACCTGACACTTATAATGGCAATTTCAGCCTAATTAGTTGTGACTAAGTGTTTTTTTTTTTTTTTTGATGGTTGCTACTTTTATACTTCCATTTTGCAGCTTCTTCAAGGTTGACAATTTTAGTGTAGTCTAACTAATCTCCATGAATGCAGTTTGTTTATGTCCATGGTAGAACTTCAGACAAAACAAAACAATAAAACACGACCCTATTTATAATCTCTGATTATAATCTACTTTTTTCCCTGATGACAGTAAAGTGACAATGTGGTGGGGGCATAGATTAACTAAATCATGCTGTTCAAAACAAACACAAAAAAAGCACTTTTTTTCTGCCATCGCAACTCTCTAAATACATTTATCTGTTTTCAAGCAACAGATAACAGATAGTAACCCTTTTGTCATAAACATTTGATTTGTGAAGTACAACAGTGCATATTGAATTATGCCATATAAATTACCCCCCCCCCCCCCCCCACACACACACACACACACACACACACCAGCTAATTAAACTACATGGAACTGATGCCAGTGCACTTTTTGTCATAAGGTGATGCAGTTATGGGTAACTGGCTGCAGATTTGCTCATTCTTCTTCCTCTTGTTATTCATCCTTTATCTTGAATTGACGTCAGAATTTCAAACCTCATGTTGAGCAGTGATTATTCAATATGTACACATAACACAGCACATTATGGTTTTGAAAATGCAAAACTAAATGACGGTGGTTTGTTATGGAAAACATTTAAGCACATTATTGTATTTGACATACCTCTGATGAACTCTACTGATGTAGAGAGCTCACCATCATCGTCAACAAACTCATAGAAGTCACCAAGAACATCAAGAAGTTCCGACACATCTTCGGTGACAGGAAGTATCTCCAGAATCTGTGATGGATTATACACTGTATAGAATAGAATAGAATAGAATAGAAAACTGGACATTCTCATGTTTCTGGGAAAACTAAAGGAGAGGCTTACTTGTTTAATTTCTTGAACATACTCCATCATGGCTGCCTCTTTTGTCATGTTCCCTAAGGCTCTCCATGCTTCCCTGTAGACAGTTGATTATACTAGTTCATTTATAGTGGCATCCGGCAGGGAGACATTTATCCTCATCCGTATTCATATACAATTCAGTGAATATTATTCAAAATTTTCTCTCTGAATAAACATTTGAGTCATATGGAGCCTGGTTACGGTCATGGTGGGTGATATTTTCAGACCCCACTTTTGCATTCCCTCGCAATACTTTTTGTGTTTCCTTGCAATACTTTTTGTGTTCCTTTGCAATACTTTTTGTGTTCCCTTGCAGTGCAGGGCTCCATATTTTCACCCTATGGAGCCCTACACATTACAATACAAGTGCGTACAAGTGACCATTAGACTGAAGACTCTGAGATATATTTTAAAGAAAAACAGCCTGTTTTGACCAAATAAGTTTGTTGCATTGGGAGATATTGAGCCCTGTAACACAAAAAGTATTGTGAGGGAATGCAAAAGGTATTGTGACGGAACACAAAAATGTGGTCTAAAAATATTGACCACCATGACCCTAACCGGGCTCCATAGAGTCAAGATGCTCCAAGTCCAGAAACAAATGGTTACACACATGACAAGGAGAAATCCAGTGTGATTTAATCCATAGTCCTGTTGTTTGAGGTCACGATAGTCTTGTCTGTAGGAAAAAGAACTAGAATATTGAGACAACACAGACCAAATAGCATATTAACAGCTAGCATTAACTGAACAGGGCATAGGAAAATTAAACTGAAAGTGAGTTTCTGTGCCCCATTCAGTTAGTGTTAGCTGCTTGTTCACTATTCGGTCTATTTTGTTTTCGACCAACAGTAATCAGTGACCTCAATCAACAAGGCTATGGATTGAGTCGAACTGGATGTCTTCTTTAAGGGCCCTGTAAACACAATTTGAATTGTGTGTGAATCAATCCATA
This sequence comes from Tenualosa ilisha, assembly GCA_015244755.2. Taxonomy (NCBI): domain Eukaryota; kingdom Metazoa; phylum Chordata; class Actinopteri; order Clupeiformes; family Clupeidae; genus Tenualosa; species Tenualosa ilisha. Next base: position 3,120,743 of record PYXC01000541.1, on the reverse strand, counting down.
TCCCTGTTTGTCAAGGTCACGGAATGCTGTCCGTAGGAAAAAAAATGAAAAAGTCTGATACAACATAGACCAAATAGTAAACTGGCAACTTACACTGACTGAATGGGGCACAGTAACTTACTTTCTGTTTCATTTCACTATGCCTCATTCAATGAACATTACTTATGGGCTCGTTATTCTGTCGATGTTGTTCCTACTGAAAGCATTCAGTGGCCTTGAACAACAGGGCTGTTTTTTGATTCACACTGGATTTCTCTAATGCTACAACAGACCATCTCTGCTTTACTTTTTCTATTACAATGTAATAATTGGCAAAATAGTAAAATGGCTTTCATCTTCTTTTGGCTCCCATGTAGACTCTGACAGAGAAAATTATGAGGAACAGAAATTCTTGAACTAAAGATGGGTGACTTTGTAATTTTGTGTGAGGAAGGTTTAACTGTAGGCCTGCATTAAGACATAACAATCAGTTACCAGCCTACCATTTGGCTCTCCCCTCTGTATCCCAGTAACTTGGTTGGGGGGCATCACAGGGACCAACTGTAGCTTGTTTGTAGTAACTATAAAACATTCGCAGCATTTCCTGGGATGGCTGATATGAGCCTGTAGAGAAGAACATAGGAGATGGTATATTACCGGTATACGGGTCATTAATTTTACTTGACTTAAGCCTATGTACTGGACCATTTAGAATATCAGATAGTGTAAGTAAAATGCATGGCTATAAGTGAATTATACGGAAATCAAATTATCTGGAGATAGACATTATAGAATTAAATGTACACAATGGTATAGGCACTATGCGTGTACAATTTGGGCCACTAATGCCTATTGGAAGAAAACGCTAGGAGTTCTTTGCCTTACTTATGAAAAATAGATGTGTTTCAAACCAGATGGCATTTAAGTGCTATGACTTGTAAAAGAAACAGTGTCTTCGCTGTCACAATGTAGACCATGATGTAGCCTAACCCGGCCTATTTACCGTCACCCGGCAGATATTCCATCACTTTCACAGCAGCATTAAACTGGAGTTGGTGAATTGATTTCTCGGTCGCCATCACACAGCCCTGGACAGTTTATTATCACCCTATACAGGAACAACAGTTAAGAGATTCAAAGCAACCGGACGCCATGGTTATGCTTGCCTATCTGAATAAAAATTACAGAACAGTAAAAATAAAAGCAACGCATCTAATTTGACACTAGCCTACCTGTTGATGAACTGTCCAGCAATTCAATTCATCCGAGTCAGCGGTTGGGATGTGACATACATATGGATACAACTGAGTGTTATTTCAAATTTACACCACTGGATAACTGCACTAATAACTGAATTACTATATCGCTACAGATATAGGTTAAACAAGCTTACTTACCACCCACTAAAGCATATAGTCTAAGGTGGATAAGCTGCCGTCACTTCTGTCAAGCCTGAACATATGTTTCAATAGACATTCTGGGAGATGTAGTCTAAAATTGACTTTCTACAACATGAATAGCCGATATCTTCCTACGATACCCACAATGCTTTGCAATGAGTAGACTATTTATAATGAATGCATAGCACTGTCCATATGCTATCTTAAATGAGTCCTCATTCCTTTGAAAGCACCTGCCTTGTCTGGTAGGCTAAGACCAGGCGTATGAATATGCGGCCAACTAGCTCTATGTAGGACAGGTGATTTTAAATACTCTGTCTCGTTGATTAGGATCCACCTATAACTATGGCTTAACCTACAAGTTATATTTTGATTTTTTTCCCTAATGTTTGGGCTAATGTTTGTTGGGCACTTCTTCTAGCGGTGTGCAAAATACATAATAAAGAAGCCTTGACATGTTTGACCACTAATTCAAAGATAGGCTATGGTCAAACGGATTGATCACAGTATTTTTTACAGCGCAAATTCCGCTCTCATTTACAATTGGCTATAGATTAATAATTACACCCTCTAGAACGAATAGCAAGTCTCCGCGCTGATGCAATTGATGAAAAATGTAGTGACTGTCAGAGCGAGGCTAGGAATCCCATAATACCAGGCGGGGGAGCTCCCTCCTCGACTGAAACTGAACGGGGTTCAATGAAAGCAGAGAGAGCAAGTTGAATAGTAATGCGGAGGGATGTAAGATGGCAGAGCTGCAAATGTTGCTAGAGGAAGAAATTCCGGCTGGTAAAAGTGCTCTTGTCGAGAGCTATCAGAATCTTTCAAGGGTCGCAGAATATTGTGAGAACAACTATGTACAGGTAGGTATGGGAACACCTCGAAATATATATTGTTGGCTAATGGATTGCAGTGTCGAGATTGTGGAAATGACTGAATTGTGGGAAAGCTGGAGACAGGAAATGTATTCCACCGATAAGAGAAAATGTTCATCATATTCAAAGATATTCCACGGTGACTGAATCTATATTTGCCTGTTTCTCCTGATATGGTGGAGATTTTATCCGTATTTCTTTTTTCGTTTTTGTTTCTTGCCTATTCTTGCCGAGCTACATCACTGATACATGGATTTGAGTCCTCATACATTCAGTCACAAAGCTGCACGGAGGGTGTGTCTATTATCACCCTGGGATCAGATGCATTCTCTTCCTTGGGTGTTACAATGTAGCGGATTTGCCCACCAATTTAACAGTCTGAAGTGATGGTTCAGACTGCTTCAGAGAAATATGTAGCTCACATTTATATTACCAATGTCTATCGGTGTAGGCGAGCCTTCCAAAGTAATCTGCTTCGCCGTCTAATTGAACGCATGCAGCACATGCTATATTGTTCTTCTGTCATCACTGAATGTGCTGGTGATGTTTCATAGCACACAAAGGCACTTAACAACTCGCCTGTCACTTTTGTTGCTCGAATAACGGTGTGTTCAGGAAAATTACAAAGCAGCCTGATTTCGATAGAACATCAACCGGTTTCACAGGCACGTAGCTTGCTACCACAACGCAGGCTATGCGATCGATGCGACAGCCATAGCATGTAGACTAGCCTACATTTTTTTATTGACCTGAACCTATCTCTTTGTAAATTGTTCAAATACCCAAATGTGTTACAGGGGCAATCTACGACATTTTCCCTTGAGGAAAACAGCAATGTTATTTTGTAGCCTATTATTACTGAGAATTATATTGGGCTATAGCCTACCCACATGTTATATTTAATAGACCCACGCAGACCATATCTATTTAATAGACCACAGTCAACTGCAAGCTAAGGATGTGTGAGTTTTGTGTTAACAATATGTCACTGTCACTTGCAAAAAGATCCTTTTTTGAAACATTTTGTTTAATTGCTTGCTGTAAGACCCAAATTTGACCAGGATATGTTGCTATCTTGTGTGTGAGATATGGAGTGTGTGTGTGTGTGTGTGTGTGTGTGTGTGTGAGAGAGAGAGAGAGAGAGAGCTCTCTGTGATCTACTGACTGATATCTATTTAGTTATTATTAATCTATTAAGTTATTGACAACTACCAGACAATTTCAGGGAGTATTTACAGAGTGTCTCTTGGGCAAATTTGTCAAGATATTCTTATGGTGCTATTACCATCACCAATAAAAAAGGCTAAAGAAAATGCCATTCAAAGGCTACAACACAATCGGTCTCAACACAACACTGTTTCTGTCAAGAGAACTGAAATGAAAATGAAAAAATGATGTAAAAATAGTTGATTGTGCAAGAGATTTTGAAGCTTTGGCATTTATGAAATTATGTGGCAGAACAGAATTCACTGATTGGACATTTTACAGCTCCAGTTATCTAACCACTCTGTTCACTGAAGGTAATTCACTTCATAACTCAGAATTGTTGACTTGTGAAAGTGCATCAAAATATGACACAGAGAACATTGAGTTTGAGGCTTTGTGGTGGATGACGTGTTCTCTCCTAGTTTGTGAGAATCTCTCTCTCTCTCACTCTCACTCTCTCACTCTCTCACTCACTCACTCACTCACTCATACACACACACTCAGTAACTGGATACTGGTTAGATTTTCTCATAGATGTTTTGATGATGACTTAAGAGGGTGTGCTCCACAAGTCACTATTCTCGAGCAGGCATGTCTTTTTCTTAATTCTTGATTTATTCACTCTTACTATGAAGCCAAAGAGGGATTCCTGCTCTTCTTCTGTTGTAGGGAATGGAAATTATTAACTGAACGGTTATGAACTGAAAATAAATGGAAAAAAAAACTTATAGGTTGTATGAGAATTTCCATAATTCATTTGGTGTAGAGAACATCTACAGACAGCCTTATAATATGCTTTCTGTTTCCAGTAGGTGGGTGTTTAGAGCTATGAAATTGAGTGGTCTGACTTGTTAGTGTACTCAGTTCCAAGGGCTTGGCCTCTGTGCCTTTCCAGCCCCTGCCCTGAGAGACAAGTGATTTAGGAAGAAGGGAGGAGACTCATGAAGTCATTTGTGGGTCAGGGCACAGGCCAGGAGCCAACTCTGCAGCCCCAAAGCCCCAAGGCCAGTGGCTTCCACTCAGTGTTCTACCCAACTCCAATGTATACATTCATATAATCTAAAACTGTCATGTCATGTCATCTGATGCATTGGACTGACATATTGCTGTTGTAAACATTTTTGGGGCCAATATAAAAATGCACCCTAAAGTGAAAATATTTTTCACATTATGTGTATTGTGGCATATGTGGAATGTATTTTTTAAAAAGGATGGTTGGATATAGTTATGATATGGTATTAAGATACATTATATCTTGGCTAATTGACTTCCAGAATTAACATCCTTTTTTCTGGTGGAAGTGTTTTCTCTGCTAAACTTGCTCAGAAGACTCTTGGCATAGTCCTGTAGCATATAGCTGTTAGCTAATTACACTGCTATTGAGGTCGTATTTTTTTCTTAGCTCTACGTAGTGCTTAGTGAAAGAACATAATTAAAATCAGCGTAGGCAGTGTGTTAATGTAATGAAACGTGGTGTATGTATACGACAGCATTAGATCAAAGTGTTCTATCTAGTATAGCCTGCTTCATTGTTTGTCCATTTGTGTCCAATCCAATTATGTTTACATGCTCACAACGATGTATTTTAGCCTTTTTTAGAGTATGGTTGCATAACCTGAATAGGCCAGTTTTGTTTTGAGAGAGTATATGGAGAGAATAGGCCAATCTTAAGCAACACACTGCCCCAGACCATACATAGGGATAAGGGATCAAGCCAACATGGAAGAATTGTGTCTCTCATGGAGGTATACATCAATTTTTACCTCCGCCAAGGAGGTTATGTTTTCGCCGGCATTTGTCTTGTCTGTCTGTTTGTCTGTCTGTGAGCAAGATAACTTGAAAAGTACAGCATGGATTTGGATAATATTCTCGGATAACGTGGGTATTAGGCCAAGGAACAAACCATTACATTTTGGTGGTGATCCAGAACGCCGTCTGAAACTTATTATTATATTGTACTATTGTATATTATTAGTATTGTATTGTATTATTGTATATTATTAGTATTGGGTCAGTGACCCTAAATTGCCTTCTCATAGTGCTTTTCTATTTGCAGTATATTTGGCAATCACTAGTTTAACAGACATTAGGCATCCTGTACTGAACAGAATGGGAATGTGCCAGAATTTTCCAAGGTGATTGAAAGTTGTTAGTTGTTAACAGTGGTAGACTGCTGTGGCCAAAATATCGCTGATATGTCTATGGTTATTGTACTCATGGTGTGTTGGCATACCAAGCCCCTTGTCTATTAAATAAAAAAGACTACGCATGTGAGAGATGACCAGACGGGTTATCATCCTCTAATTTATAGATAGAGATCTATCGCCCAACTTTGTTCTGCTGATATGTATCTGTTGATCTTCCTCTCTACTTCCCTAATGACTCTTTGATGTGTTCCCCTCGACTCTCTTCCTCAAGGCACAAGACAAGAGGAAAGCCCTGGAGGAGACCAAAGCCTACACCACCCAGTCCCTGGCCAGTGTAGCCTACCAGATCAATGCCTTAGCCAACAATGTGCTGCAGCTGCTTGACATCCAGGCGTCCCAGCTGCGCCGCATGGAGTCATCCATCAACCACATCTCCCAGGTCAGTCTGATGAGAAGGATTCGATTTACGTTATTTTTGCATTTAATTTACAACATTATTTGTCATTAAGCTGAGCTTTAGTACTCTTATTCAGATCAATGTACAGTGAATATAATACAGGTACATTTTGAGGCAGTTTGAGGTTAAATGCCCTGGGATGATGTATCCTGGGATGGAACTCAAGAACTTCAAGTGTTCCTCTTGGAATACCAGATCCAGTAGATTAGACTCTTCGGCTTTCTGCTGTGAGACAGAAGATTCCAGTGGTTGGTCTGGTAGGACACATTCATTCATTCTAACCTGACTCACTGCAGCCCTCACCATGCAGTCTGCTCTTTGAATGACTTGTTATTAAGGTATGATGCTGACATCTTCCTGAAAGCTCCAAAGGTCCAATTCTTCCAACTAAATATGCTTTCACATGAAAATGTTCAATGGCAGTGAAATGTTTCTGTGATGCATGATGGGACATCTTGCTTGAGTTCTTTCCTTTTCCAGTTTTTTCAGTTATGAGAATGCATTTTTTTGCGTATCACTGAATTGAAGTCTGCTCTGTTGCATCCTCTGAGATCAGAATTATATCGAGGTTTTGCCACTAAACATTCTCTTTGCAGCTCCAGTGTATCGTCAGAGCTCGCAGGGAATGATGGAAATGCCAGCTGCATTCTAATTATGTGTGTGTGACTGTGTGTGTGTGTGTGTGTGAGAGACCAATGGTAACTAGCGTGTGTCACATCACTAAAGGGCAGTGGTGAACAGAAACATCATTTTATGCTCATGCAGAAAATCTTTTATTTCTGTTCTTTGTTGCTCAATGTCAATATCAATCATTAGTCTCAACTGTTATGTTGTCAGGCTCACTGAAAATGCCTCTCAAATGGCCAAAGGAAATCACACTAATTATTTTGTCATGTTTTATCAGAGAGTGCATTTTGGACAAGTCTTATGGGAAGTGTCTGTTTTTGCCTTATTTACTTTCTGTGTTGTTTCAGCACTCAGTTAAGTGTCCTTGAACTTGATCTCCCTCTCTCTCTGCGTGCAGGAAATAGTTTGTGATTTTTAGAGTTAGGTACTAAACTTGGGTGTAACCACCATGTTTCCTCTCTATAAATAATTGGCCTAGTGCCATCTTTTTAAACTCTCAGAACGCTGTTTACAACTTACACATATACCTGTGTCTAGATTTTATTAAGAAATAAAAAATGTGAACTTGCAGCAAACTTTGTGTAAGCTTGTCACTGTCGCTCTGAGAAATTCCAAAAGAGACAGCCGGTGTTTTAAGGGCTTGTACGCGTCCCACAGATGGTATATTTTGTACAGCTGGAGTAGCTGGGTTTATTAATGAGTTTCCCAATAGAGCTGATGGCAAGAGCAGATAGCAGATGTTGCTTATCAGCATAACAGTTAGCAAACCCCTTAAACACTGCCCTCTGTCTCTCTCTGTCTTTCTCTCATGGTCTTTTCTCGTCATGGGGCATTTTGTTCTGACGGTCTGGCTCCACCCAAGGTCTGTAAGCTGCTGGCCGCGGGCTAAAAGTGTTGTAGTGGGCTGAAGAGACTCTGGTTTTGTCACCAGAAGCTAAGCTTCAGAGTCAAAAAATAACAATCACTCAGAGAATGGCCAACTCAAAACCAAGCCGAGCAAACCCAACTGACATTACTTTTCTGACGCCCACAGCTGTGCTTGCTGTACCACAGGCCATCACTATACACTGATATAGAGTTATTATGAAAGTAGGCTATAATAAAACAAGCCCCATCACAGATATCTTGGCTCTTCACCCCAAACACACACACACACACACACACACACACACACACACACACGTACCCAATCTTTTCAGCTGCAGTTGTTAGAAGACCCTGCTAGCATCGTGTCAGATGTGCACTCAGCTGTGTGATAACTGGGTTGATGTTGGCACCAGGGTTAAAGAGGTCAGCTGACTGTGGAATTGCCATTCACAAAATGACCCAGTCACTCTGAGGGTGTAATTAAGGCTATTGCCTGATGGAGCTTACATGATGTGGTAGGTCTTCTTTAATCGGCCTGAGCGGTCAGGGGTGTTGCCAGTGCTCTGTTACGGCATAACTAGGTTACAGCAACACTAGCTGACCTCTTGCTTCTCTACCTAGCCTCCCATACACAGAGAAATGCATGAGGTTTTGAGCTGACTCTGAGCTGGTGGTTTGCTTCAGCAGCATTTCAGCCTTTGTAAATGTTTACTATTGCCGCCAATGTATACTACAGTTATTGCAGTCCAAGTCTAACAGAATGGTTCATTCAGGTCCCAAAAGACTTGGTTAGTTCAGTAAGATGTTTCATCTGGTAGTATGCTAGAATAGGTTTTTTTTTGCATACATTTTTCACGCGTCTGGCAAGGAGTTAACCATTTTTTTTCACTGACTCTGTGGCCACCAAGGTGTAAACTGCTTACTCATGTTGTTGATACCTGACTTTCTCTTCCTTTTGCACTTTGGTAAACAGACTGTGGACATCCACAAAGAGAAAGTTGCCAGACGAGAGATTGGAATACTGACCACAAACAAGAACACATCACGGACCCACAAGATCATCGCCCCCGGCAACATGGAGAGGCCAGTGAGGTACATTAGGAAGCCCATAGACTACACCCTGCTGGATGACGTCGGCCACGGTGTCAAAGTAAGAGTCCTCCTTCCTCCTCCTTCCTACATCTTACACTGTAACCAATGCGCATTACACTGTGTGCTACAGTTTGTTTTCTGAAATGGCTGAAAGTCACTGGGTCATCATCAGAATGCACCATAACAAAGCCATGTCCAGATAGACAAGACAAGCGAGACAAATGGCAGAATCTCTCTTCGTGTGCAAGCAGCTACACAGCAGATGTAGGCCCTCTTGGTCCTTTTTTGAGAGGTATTCAGACAACCACATTCTTGACCTGGAAAAAGCAGTGGTGAATTCACTTGGGCCTAATACCATGAGAGAGAGAGAGGGAGAGACCAAACTGGGCCAAGATTCCCACTCTCTGTGATCTGTGGGAAATATATCTTCCATCTTTCTATCATTCACTCATTTACTCTCGATCTATCCCTACGTCTTTCATTTTCACTTTATCTCTCACTCTCTCTCTCTCCCTCTATCCCTCTTTCCCACATCACTAGCTGCAATTCTTTCTAGCTCAGTGCATTATTATTCGATGGATAACATAGACCTGTTCATGTGAACTCCCCAATAGAAAGATGAGGATGTGTTGGTGGATGGTTGGTGTTTGCGACCTCTTTGACATGCCCCCTTAGCAAGAGGCGCCAAATAATTAATGAGCGCTGATATGAACCCATTGACATGGCAGCAAGAACAAAATGAAATTGCATCTTCCACTGTAGCAAGCCACATCATTTCTTTCACCATGCGCTGACTATAGTGGTTATTTATTATTACCACTGGGGAATTCTCTTTCTCTCTCTTTCTCCTTCTGCACTTCTGTCCATCTCTATCTCTCTCATCAACCTTAACATGTATCCCTCCATCTTTCACTTTATTTTTCACCCTTTTTCACTCTCTCTCTCTCTCTTTCTCTCTCTCTCCTCCCTGATTGCCCATTATGCTTTGCCTTCATTCACACAGCAATCTCAGCTCTGAATTTCACTCTTTGCCGTGTCAGTAACTCTGCAGGCATCCAGCATGGGACCCAGTCTGGGGACCCACTTTTCCTTGGTTGCGTCAAGCTCCCCTGGGGCCTCCCCTCATACCATGAATACATTCCCGAGGTCCCTGACTTGATGTTTATCAGATGAGTCACCTCCCTGCTCCAGTCAGCTGTTCCTGACCTCTTTCACTTAGGGACCTCTCCCACCAAGCTCATGGCTCTGGGAGTAAGCCTGCTATCCCCAGTAGATCAGAAGTGGCGGGTGGAAGGCTTGCAAAGCTAAAGGCGGGATCACTTCACTGGGGTGAACTATCAGTCTTTAGATCATGCCTGTTCAAGAGATTATATTGGTGCCTTTGCATATAACTCTGCTTTGGATCATGTTAAAACTTCTCATTTCCAACCATAATCCTGTTGTTTAAACTCGTCGACTGCTGTGGGTAGGAAGAAGACAGAGAATTTGGAGCCAAATAGACCGAATTGCGATCCAGCAGCTCATACTACCTGAATGGCCCCATAGCCTCACTTTCAGTTTTTATTTCCTTCAGGACCATTCAGTTGGCATAAGCTGGTGGTTCACCCTTCGGTTCATATTTTTCCAAATTCTCGTTCTTCTTCTGACCGACAGCATGAAGTGGGATGGCTGGAAGGACTCTGCACTTTCGCTGTAAGAAGCCGAAATGTATTCTTGTAGAGAGATGCGGCAAGTAACAGCACCCGAAAGAGTCATGAAATGATGGCATTCAAAATGGCTTTGTGCATCCTAGAAAAAAAACCCAGCAGGTGTTGACTACTGCTCTATTCCTATTACAGTCATTCAATGGTCTTGAGAAACTGCCAGCTTTCTTGGCAATGTGTAACAGCTTGCCACCAAATTTGACAAAGAACTCTGTCAGTGCAATGCCAGTTCCGCTTGATGTACTGCCAACTCTTAACTTGTGTTGGGATCAATAGCCCATGGTGCTCAGTAAAAGCAAGATATCAAATTAATTGCCAAACAGTTTGCTCAATAGCTTTAGCAATAGCTACATAACATTTTATCAAAACATGGCAGACAGTTTTCTTTGGTATCACTATGATTTATTTAGAATGTTTTTTTTCCTCTATTGTGAGGCACTGTTTCACAGGCTCTGATCACGACGTGTTTAAACTTAATGTCTTTCTCCTTTCTTACTGCTGTCATTCAGTGGCTAAAAGCCAAGGTAAGTTCATGTCATCAGTGTTGATGTGTTCGTGTTCATTGTTGACTGACACTAAGATATCTCTAGCAGTGCAATACCACAATGAACTGCCTCCTGTGTTATTCATGTTATTTTCGTGTGTTTGCATGTGTATATCTCTGCTCTCTTCTTCATGTTCTGTGGTCCCCTGTATATTTTCTGTAGTGATAACTGTAGCTGCAGCGTCACCAATGCATGTAGACTAGCTCGTAGCATCCTCTCTGACTTATGTGTTTGTGAATGTGACTTTAGCAACATGGCAACAACCAACCAGCCAGAGGAGGAACCCTATCAAGGACAAATCCACCCACACAGAAGCCTCCAAGCCCACCAATGGCAGGCCGCGGAACACTTGGGTAGGAACGAGCTAAGTCATCCTCCGTAGACAGTGTGATTTGTTTGCACTCCAGCACAGGCAGAGGTGGAGAAAACTTGGAAAGAAAGGACAGATAAGCGCTGCCTGCCATCATGCTGAACAGCTGTGATGAACCAGAGACTTCTGGGCAACATGTCTATGTATAGTTGCTTTTATTTTGGCACCACCAATAGTGTTTTTCCCCGCTGTGTTTACCACACTGGCTATTAGTCGTTAGCATGCACCATGGTTAGAAATGCTATTCCTGGTGGATGTAAACTCTTAGGGTGATAAATGCTGATGAAATACTCGCTGCGGTGAGCAGTGTTTGCTAACGGGACTGTCTGTCTGCCTGTGTGCCGGGCAGGAGGAACACCCCATACAAAACCCTGGAGCCGGTGAAGCCACCTGTGGTGCCCAATGACTACATGACCAGCCCTGCCAGGCTGGGTAGCCAGAACAGCCCTGGGCGCACCGCCTCCGTCAATCAGAGGCCCAGAACACACAGGTAGGCCTCTTGCGCGTACACGCACACACACACACACACACACACACACACACACACACACACAAACACACTACACCAGGGGTTCTCAAAGTGGGTGCCGCAGTAGGATGCCCTGTGTTAAAGTCTAAATTACTTTCAGTTGGTCGTTTATTTTTTCTCATTGTTACATTTAGATGTACATTTATACATTTGGCAGATGCTGTTATCCAAAGTGACTTACATTTGTCAACTATCAATTACATCATTACACCAGTCTCCTTTAGAGCAACTTGGGGCTAAGTGCCTTGCTCAAGGGCACAACAGTGGCAGCCAGGATTCAAACCCACTATTTTTTTCAGGCTACTTGCGTGCTAGCCAGGTTCCTGAACCACTATGCACCACTGCTCAGATTAGGCTACTAGTCCATAGTCCCTAGACCCTAGCAGTGTTCCTGCCATATAGCCTAATGCATTTAGGCTGTTATTCCCCAAAAGGTTACCCTCATGGAATAAATTCATGACTTTTTCTCATGGCCTTTTCAATTTAAAATGAGCACTTGTCATTTTAGCTAGCTAGCTAAATATTTTTGAAGGAACCAAGGCTCGAGAAACGTCTTCTGCTGCTGTGCGGGACACACATAGGGAGACAAACTGGAAGGGAAAAGCGTTCATCCACTGAGCAGAGGCTGTGTTTTATTGTTATTCAAACAGTATGTTTGTTCACACACAATATATCATCTATGTAAAAATGCCTTTTCTCCCTCATCACGAGCCTTGTGTAACCTGGCAAAATGTCCAGACAGCAGGATTAGCAGTATTGTAAGTATTTATAATAATGATAAATACGATGCTAAATGTTAAAGTGCTATTCTAGAAGATGGTAAGTATATAGCCAAATATAGTAGCATGGCACAATTATACAAAGCAAAAAGGAAGAATTTAACTTGGGGTTTTTGGATGAAAAAAATTGTCGATAGGGGTGCCTTGAGCTCAAAAAAGTTTGAGAACCACTGTGCTACACACATGCACACAGAGCAACCCTTACTGCCTTAAAATACAGTATCATTTCCTTTTTTGCAAACACAAACAGCCACGGGGATATAATGTTTAGTCTTCTCCAGCATATACTTTATCCCAGGACAAACACATGCACAAACATGCAGCTGATGAATTGCAAACACACAACACACAAAAACCCTTCTGCAACATATCCAACTAATCCTGCATTAATCACACACACAAACACACACACACAGACACACACACACACACGCACACACACATACACCAAAGTAGGCAAGTCAATTAAAGAGGAAGAGATTACAGTTGTGTAACCCTTCCCAAAAACCAGCCTTCTCTGTTTGCTGATGTGTCCCGTCATAATGAAAGGATTGAAGCTTGCATCGGTTGGGGGCAGATGGGGGGTGGGGGGGTGGAAGAGAGGGAATGTAATTATAGCCTGTCAGTTACAGCACTGCCTTGCACTCCTCCTCCCATACACTCCTGTGGTGGAGAATATCTCTGATGCTGATGTTTCATGTTGAATTTTGCTCAAAGCAATGACGTGGCACTGAAATAAAGTTTGTAATGTTTCCAAGGTAGACTTCCAAGGAGCTCAAGAAAGTCTGGATTGTAACTCATGTTTCGGTATTGAAATAAAACTGGACAGTGTGTATGTAAACTCTGTCATATGCTATTATAAGCTCATAATTGTCATGCACAGCATAGTGAGCTGCAGTAATTGCATGTATGTTTAAAAATACATTCCACCCTGACTGGCAAACAGCCTTGTTTATGAAAGCAGCCAAGCAGGGTCATTGTTTGGGAGATTCAGCCATTTGTGGAAGTGTTGGTTCTTTCTTTCCGGCTCTATCACTCTGTCACTATCTTTCTATGCCAGTCTTCACTAAATTGCTCCCTGGTTGGCATGTAGTGCAATCACTTGTGCCCTAGCATTGCTTTGTGTTAGTTCTGTGCTCAGGTACTGCAGAAGGCTCAAGTGTCTCACACTTGTGTGTGGTGTCTTTCTGTCTGCAGTGGCAGCAGTGGAGGCAGTGGTGGTCGGGAGAACAGTGGAAACAGCAGTGTGGGTGTGCCTCTGGCTGTGCCCACACCCTCGCCACCCACCAGCATGGCATCAGGTACACTGCCACTCACTCTCAGTGAGTCCTGCTCTGCATGGTTTACTTACACCACTCACTCTGACTGACAAAACACCATTATGGATGGACTCATTATTTGTCTCTGTTTGTTTTGTTTGTTTGTTTTTGCTTGATTGTTTAACTGACTTTCTTTCTTTCTCCTTACCTCTATCCCACCCTCCTGTCCCCTCAGCATCAGCGGTGCCACAGGGCCCAGGTCTCGGCCCGGTGCCCATGTCCCAGTTTGGCACCATCTCCCGGCAGATCTCGCGCCATGCCTCCTCCTCGGCCTCCATGGTGTCAGCCACTGGCACGTACCGCCGTGCGCCCTCCGTCTCCTCCTCCCAGTTCACCTCCGCCCCACAGACCCACGTCAACGGAGGGCCAACCTACACCCAGAATACAGGTGTGCTCCCCAACCCTACAGTTCCAGCTGTTGCCCATGCAGGTAGTGTGGCATGGCAAGGGCCATAATGAAGGGTATTTAACTACACCATTGCAGAAGAAATATGGGGAGAAGAACTATGGATCTTTTTTTTTAATTCATTAATTCGCTATTCACGACATTTCATTATTAACCCGTAACTGCCCACGTATCGAATGCATATTCCCATCTCTGTGTTAGTGATATGTGAACAGAAATGGGTTTGATTAACACTTACTGTTTCTTTCACTCCAACCTGTTTGGAATTCCTGTGAATTGGCTCACAGTTTTGTTCAAAGTAGCAAAGGCACTTCAGCACAGCTCTCGACTTCCTCATTTGCAGCCCATGACTAGTGAGGAGGGCTCCTGCATCAGCAGTACCTTAGTGTGCTCTGATGCAGCATGGTTGGCAAATGAGGTTTAGTTTCTGCTCACACTGCCTGTCACTCCTGTTCTTTTTGTCTTATCCACCACTACTGATAATGTCCCCATTCTTATTTATGTGAGCTTAGTCTTCTATTGCTGTCTGCCTGCCTGCTCACTTGTCTGCCTGTCTATCTGTTTGTCTGCCTACCTGTGTGTGTGTGTGTGTGTGTGTGTGTGTTTGTTTGTGTGTGTCTCTTTGTGCCTGTCTCTTTCTCTCTCTCTCTCTTTCCCTCTCTGTGTCTGCTCACCTGTCTGTGCGGCTCTGGTGTGGCCTCCAGTGACTGCAGCTCCGCCACCGCCTCCTCCCATGGTGCAACTCACCCCTCAGATCCCCCTCACGGGCTTCGTGGCCCGGGTGCAGGAGAACAGTAAGTAGACGCGCACTCGGGGCTTTGCTCTGCCAGCACCAACCTGTTCCTTGTCCCAATGCCTCACCACCACAGCTGACTTTGAAGCAGAAGGGATCTGATCCATTCAGAATGGCACATTCTGACGACCTGTAGTTGATGAAAGGAGACCGCTTATGTAGCTGCTTCATACAGTTTTTGATGTATTGGAACTTCCCCACGGAATATTCATAGTTACGTTCAGCTTAAATTTGGAAGGATGCTTGTGGTTTAGGCTGATGCATTGTTAACTTTGTTGCATCCTTTGATGACCGTCGTTTCTTCCAGTAGCAGGTGTGAGCACACGTCTCTGTCCATTTTGTGTCTGTAGTAACCGACAGTCCCTCACCTCCCCCGCCTCCCCTGCCTGAGGACACGGTTATGTTTGAGGAGGCCAACCCACCTCCCCCACCACCGCCCGTGGATTACGAAGACGAGGATGCAGCGGTGGTCCACTACAGTGACCCTTACGCTGACGGAGACCCTCACTGGGCTCCTAAGTCTTACCTGGAGAAAGGTGAGTTGTTCTTTACACAATATCAAGGGCAAAATCACACTTTCAGCTTCAACACAAAGCCAGTGGTCCTGACCGCAATCTTTTTTCTCTCTGTTTTGTGTGCCTGTAGTGGTGGCCATTTATGATTACACAAAAGATAAGGACGACGAGCTGTCCTTCATGGAGGGGGCCATCATCTACATCATCAAGAAGAATGATGACGGCTGGTTCGAGGGCGTGTGCAATGGTGTCACAGGCCTGTTCCCTGGCAACTATGTGGAGTCCATCATGCACTACGCAGATTGAGGTGTGTGTGTGTGTATGTGTGTGTGTGTGTGTGTGTGTGTGTGTGTGTGTGTGTGTGTGTGTGTGTGTGTGTGTGTGTGTGGACACAGAGGGAATCCTGTCAATCATAACAAACATTACCAAGTGCATTTGGCTATTAAAGAATGTTTGTTTCTTTTTGTTATTTTAATGGAAATGTGCAAAACGTAACACAAAAAAGACGTGTGTTTGGGGTGGGGAAGGGTAAGGAAGGTATTGCTATGTTGTTACTAAAGGTAAACCTGTAAAGATACAAATAATAGTTAGTATATTTCTGGTTAGGTCTTTTTGTTGTATGTTTTGTATATACAGTATTGTGAAATGCAGCTTGTAGGTGGTCAGTAGTGTTTTTGTGTGTGTGTATGTGTGTGTGTGTCAGTGTTCTGACCAGTCTATGTCATTTGTCCACATGTCTTTTTATTATGATTCAGTCTGTTTTTAAAACAACAAAGTATTAATTTTATTCAGGTTTTTGTACAGACATTTTCTTATCATTAACATTGGTGCCGAATGTGTTTTGAATGTCATTGCTTGATATTTTGGAGCCTTGCAAAACAAAAATGCAGATTACTTCCTAGCCTCATCTGTTTGCCCATGTAATGGTCTAGTTTGTTGACATGGGTTTAAACGACCTAAAGAGGACTTCGGTCAGTGGTGTAATATCGCAGTAGTCCATCACAGGTGTCGCAGACCAAACCAGGTCTAGGAGTAGCCTGGGGAGCTCGCTAAATGTGCTCAGGACTACCATTAAAGATGCTATGTGTAGTTCTGACGGAATACTTTAGGCTTGGAGTCATCTTAATCACAGCTTTGCATTGACTCGTGTAGCATTTAGTCCAGCAGTCACATGTGGTAGACATGATCTTATACGAAAACCAGGCAGCCGCTAGTTTGTTTGCATGCCAGTTTCAGAGGATATCTGGACAACACTATGTTCTCAGCAGTTTTGAAATTACATCCATGTGTTGTTTGTTCAGATGCTGGTGCTGTGTCTAGGTCATTTTTGGATGTTTGAACTGAAAAAAGTTCTACACATAGCTTCTTTAAAGTTCTCATTCTCATAGGCAGGGAGTGATCAACAGGTCACCATGTTCGATAAACAGACTGCAAGGCTCAGTGCTGGCCTGGCATGTCTGACAGACAACCCTTTCATCGTGTTTACTAAATGAGTTGTGTCACACATTTTAATGAGCCCCACAAGATGGCCCCTCCAGCTGTTGTTGACACTTCTTACTTCAGTTTGAGTTTTTAGAGAAGTGTTAATCCTGGTGTAACATTTAACACAGCTCCTCTGTATAAACTACACATGCCATACAGATACCTCAGCTGGGAGCGTCATCACTAGGACTGTATCATGATAGTGGTGCATTGTAAATTTTAAATTCACAGAAAGCTCCTACTAATATTTGATCACTCGTGTGTGTGTGTGTGTGTGTGTGTGTGTGTGTGTGTGTGTGTGTGTGTGTGTGTGTGTGTGTGTGTGTGTGTGTGTGTGTGTGTGTGTGTGTGTGTGTGTGTGTGTGTGAGAATGTGTCAGTATGGGGCTGAACATGATCATCATACCACTGTGTTTTCTCTAAAAAAAACAAAAATGGCTGCCACTGGCCAGGAGGGCTTCATAATGTCTGAGCGGACGTGGTGACTCCGTGATGAACCACTTTGTGCCACTGGTGTAGAGTGAAGATCCATGTCATTGCTATCCTATTTCACACACACTCCTTTCCTCCTCAGCACTCTTGTGCTATGTGAAGGGCTGAAGGTGTGGAAGGACTTGAGCACATGCAGATGGTTTGGATGTACAAATGTGATATCATGACCAGGGAAAGTAATTGTTTTCTGACTTATGCATGTGTTAAATTGGGCCTTAAACGTGTCAAATATTGTTTTACTTTGATGTGCACTGATTATTCTGGAACATTCTTAGCCGTTCCTAATCATGTTTACGGCCAAGTCATATTGCACATACCTCTGTTTCTCTTTCTTTTTGTAACAGAAAAATCAACTTTCTTTTAAGTCCTTAACATTTTGTAGAGTTATTATGTAATTGTATACTTTTGTGTGGGGGAAAAAAATATCCTGACATAGGATTGAGTTTTTGTAATATGTGTTTCACAAGCTGCTGTTGATGAACAGGCCGTCACTTGCATTTCCAAATGGTATTTATTTATTTTTGCTAGGGGTCTGTGTGATTGCAACTCTTGTGGAATTGTATGGGTGTTAAGAACTGTGGTGAACATTTCAAGGCCTTGTTTTGAGTTGTTTGCAACATTACAAAAGATGTGGAAAGTGACATGTAATTCATGAAGAGAGGCTCTCTTCATTACTTATTCATTTGTATATATTATATGTTTTCTCAATTAATGTACAGTCCTTTTTTATAATAAATAGCTTCCCTGTACACACTGTCTGTCTTATTCTTTTTCCTAACAATAAATCAGGCCTTGGAGTGGTGGCAGTCATTACTGTTCTCCACAGAGGCTTCAAAACACAGCATGTCATCCATACAATTGGCCTGATGAGCTCTGTTCTTTTAACTGATAAAGGGCCAATTGGAACATTTTTTTATATTTCAGAGCATTTTCATGCTGCATAGTTATGCAGGCCCACATTTAAATGATATCTATAATGATATTGTTTCTATAATTAATTGTTGGACAGCCCAAATCCAGATCTCATAGGTAATACTTTAGTTATATATGCACTATATTCTGTAGGTGTGTTTTCCAAAGGGGTAATAGAGTTGTGTCTTTCTCCAGAGCTGAGGCCGTGTGGGTCTGTGGAGGCAGTTTTCAACAGCAGGGGGCAGCAGCTCTCTGATAGGCATTCACTCATTCACACATACTCCCTTGAAATGGTTTATTCTCTTCCACCCATGTCTGGCTTTGGGTGGTTGGAGGTGCATTTGGAGCGCCGCCCTGGTGGTGAGGGTGGTATAAAGTCAGGGGGTGGCTCATTGAACTCATCAAGCAGTGGCGGAATGGGGCTGGAACTCTGTTCAGGAAGATTGAAAGACCAAATGATGTAAACATGTATAGATTTCAAAATACCACACTTTTTCACACTATTTTGTATGCCATATAAACATTACATGTCACTACAGCAGTGAAGCTTGTAATCTCTTTTATATTCTAAACGAATCTGTCGTATTAAGTGCATAATTAATTAATGCATTATGTTTACGTACCTGTGCCTGGATAGTTGTTGGAGAAACTGAGTTTTTCTGGCCAGTTGGTGATGTCACTGTGTGGTTTCCATTGCAAGGATTCACTACTGGCCAACCACATGTATCATGTCATGCAGGTTAAAATACTGCTCTTTGCCATTCTTTGTAAGCAGACAGCCCTCAGAAGTGAAGGTAGTGTATGAGAGAGACTGTGTGTGTGTGTTTATATGTATGTGTTTGACACTCACCTCCAGGGATGGCAGTGACGGCTGTGGTGAGTCGAGAGACCTGACTAGCACCGGAGGAGGAGCTGGAGGCCCTCTGCATTGCAGCCTGGTAGTTCCTGTACAGTTGCAGACCATACTGCAAACCAAACAGCACAGACAGACACATCATCATACAATGGTTGTGTTTAAAGGCTTCATTCACCCTTTGTAGACTTCACACAAGCCTCTGTGGCATGTTTACAGTCCAACTGCTGCTGTTCATGCAATGGCTGTGACTATATATGAGTGTGTGTGTGTGTGTGTGTGTGTGAGAGTGTGTTAAGGGGAAGGTGCTGCATGAGCTGTTACTTTAGTGCTCACCTTGGCGATTCTGATAGAGGTGACCCAAAGACTCAAAGTGTGCTTGTCGTCACAGCAAAGGATGCGAACATGCTCGGACTCCATTTGGATCTGGGGGTGCTTAGAGAACACAGTTCAAAGGTTAGGATGAGGATGACACTGGTGGTGGGTTCGAGCATCCACTGAACTATGTCAGATTTATTTTTCCAGGTACAATAGATAGACAGCACACACTGCAGTGGATGTCTTATTCATTTCAGTGTTCAAGTAATTTTAGCATTTGGTTGGCTAGCATATCTGTCAGTACAAACCATGCATCTCTGAAATGTCTCTTAACTTCTCATGAAATGAAATGTTTGAGAGTGGTGATGTTTGACACATTGCTCTCTCAGGGCGTTAGATCATTGCTCTCTGCTTGTCCAAACTGGAAATGAAACGGGCCCTTTATCACATATGTGGGACGTGTTTAGCAACCCCTTACTGAGGCAGTGTAACTCTGGCTGATGGCCAGCAGATGGCGCACTAGTAGCAGGGAAAAGGTGAGAAACTAGGCCATCTGCAACTCACTGAGAATAGAGAACAGAGAATCAGTCTTACTGGCCAAGTGTATTTACATACACAAGGAGTTTGTCCCAACCGTGAATTAGCAAAACATACAGCACACAGTGAGGTGAAACACGCGCTATTCATTCTACAATGGTGCCCGAGGAGCAGCGAGGGGTTAGGTGTCTTCCTTATGGGCACTTCAGCCATGCTCCACTGGTCAGGCATCGAACCCACAACCCCTTCGGTTCGAAGGCTGAAGCCCTAACAAATTCTCTGAATGATACACCATACCAGGACATCTGAGAGTTGTTTTGTAATCTGCATCTTGTAGCCTTAAGATAGGGTGCTTCAGCTATATGACCTATGGGCACTGTGAGCAATGTCTATGGACAAAAGTGAAATGTTTGACATGAACCTCACTATGAGCCCTGAACATACTTGTTCTATATTTGCCTAAGATGGTGTCTGATAAGCGCTGCTATCGGTGAGGACTCACTTCCCTTGTGAAGGAGGCTGAGGGGAAAGTGAAAAGGGCCTGTGCAGCAAACTCATGAGGTGAGTCTAGGCTATGTTTTACTGGAGCTGTCACAATGAAGCCCTTTACTGTGCAAGTAGAACCAGCTGCTACTTCTCAACCACCAACACCACCTCTCCCCTTCCCCACCTCCCCCACCCCCTACCCCCTAAGCCCTAGTAAAGGAAAACCACAGTGTCAGATGTGTTGAAGTCACCCCACAGCCAGACCAGAGGTTTTCATTCTCCCTCTCTTTTTCCTCTCTCTCTCTCTCTCTTTACTGTCTTTTTATGATGATCTTTTTCTACCCCACTACTTTACTCTCAGGGTGGCAACTTGCAGTAAAAATCTCAAATAGGTTGAACTCAACTCCAGATGGGCCTCTGGCAGATGAGAGACACCAGCTCAAGCCCAGATTGGTTGATGGGATGGAGGGAGTCAGTGAACATCTGAGGAGAATAATTAGGTGCTTTAATGGGATCAGCAGCGCTTATTTCAACTCAGACGTTTATCTGAGAAGCATTTTTTTATTTGAGAGTTACTTTTGCACTAGTAGTAAATACTAATATCAGACATACATGTGCAAAGTACAGACACTAGACTGGCTTAGTAGATGTTGAGTTTCACAACCTCTATTCCTCTAACCCTCACCTATGCTCCAGAACAAGATGTGAGGGCTGTGTGTGCACTTTGAGCTCTGAGCTGAGCAGCGATGTGTTTTGTTGAGGTGACAGGTGTTGGTGCCGACTCACCTTAAGGACGAAGCAGAAATCGGTTGGGGCTCGGTACTTGTGCTTGTACTCGTGACTATAGTACACGTTCACATGCTCGAACTGAACGAAGCACGCCAGGTCACTGGATAACTGCCAAGGGAGTTGACAGACACACAGGGAAAATTCAACTCACAGGGGGACCCCAACTGAGAAGAGCAGCACCCAAACCTTCCCAAGAAAACAATGTCAGCGAGCATACTTTCTCTCCAGCATTTACAGCATAAGAGAGATTTAGTCTACGCCACACGCTATTGGATTTCATGGTTCAGATGTATTCTCAGGCTACAGCATAAATTCTAGACCCCAGCAATTCTGGACCAGGGGCAATAAATAATATGAATCGAGAGATTATTCACAGTAAAATCAACACACACACACACACACACACACACCACACACACACACACACACACACAAATGCAATCCTGCAGTTGTTGTCCAAGATCCCCTGTGTAACATCATGCACATATGCAATACTACAGTTGTGGTCCAAGATCCCCTCTTTTGATAAATTCCATTTAAAACCATGCATCTGTTGTGATCTAACAGAAACTAGCAGTATAGGGCCAGCAGTATAGGGCCAGCAGTATAGGGCCAGCTGTGCACATCAGCAGCATGTTTCAGGGCTTTAGTCTTTGGCAGGTTGCTCTCACCTTAGTCTTTCCCTTTTGGACGTAATAGATCCCAGAGGCACGTAGCACAAAGTAACGGCGCTTCCAAGCCTTCTTCCCACTCTCTTTGAGGTATAAGGCCCCCTCGAGATCTGGAACGCTGACTGTAGGGCCCTGGAAGCTCTCCTGCAGGTCAGGGGATCCGTCCAGGAGAGACGGGATTATGATGTCGTAAGAGTTGTGAATTATGCAGGTCATTGATTTTTTTGGATTGCTTTTTCCATCTTTCAAACTTCATGGGATCAAACATAAACTACAAATTCTCCTCATTCCAAAAAACAGTAATGAGTTCCTAGTCATGTCTTTTCAGATTAAGTATTAAAAGCAGTCTAATCGAGCATGAGATAACTCTGTTTCTGCTTAGCTGCCTACTGCCACTACTCACCTTTATCAGAAATTGTTTCTCCTTTTCGCTCGCCTCAGTCCCACTCCTTTTCCAGAGGTAAAACATCTGTTAACAACACACTCTGGCTGTGATTCCAGCAGAACTCGACGCTGTTCTATGGTGCATGTGGGGCCTCATTATTCATTCTCTCTATGTCACTGCCTTGCCCACCACCATACACTCACTCCCTCACTCACCTGGGGCTCCCTGAAAACCCCATATTTCTCCGCTCGTCTGAGGAAGTGCAGCTGGTTTTCCGTGTCTCTTCTCCATGTAGACAAATGCTCCACTAGGCATTCATGATCCTCAAATGTTCTTTCTGTTTTGAAAAAAGAGAAAGAACTTTTATCACTCTACTAAATGATTCTTTCATGAGAAGCCTTTATTATTTCATAGCTCATGATTCATTGCGAGTCCCGTATCTTATCTCATCCCGTATCTTATATATCTTATAAGGCTGTCGTACCAATCTGAAGGCAAGGATTGGTTTCCCACAGACTCCAGTCGATGCTGCGGTCACAGTGTGTTTTCTCAAACAGGTAGTCCAGCACGTCGCGCACCGTCTGTCTCTCATCCACCATCAGGGTTTTGGAGCTGGCATCACTCAGCAGTACTTTAATAACCAGCTTCATGCACACCCACACAGCCCCATTCCCCAAACACACACACACACACAGAAATTCTGAAAATCATGACATGTTTATGTTTATGTCTGGATACAAATGATTATTTGTTTTTAATCAGGTGCACATGGATGATGCTGAAGGTGTTACTGCTCACACCCCTCACAGACCCCTGCAGAAGCCCCACACAAACAGACCCATGATGTAAGTTTATTTGAAATAAGAGGCAGAAAGGGGTCATTTGAGATACCTTTTTAATCTTGGCTTCTTTCAGCTTGTCCAAAGCCAATTTGATTTTTTCTGCCCTCGTCTGTGCTATGGCTTCAATCTGGAGAGTGTAACAGATGTATTTGTTTAAATTATTCTAATGCAAGCACATACAGTGATGATTAGCGTTATTCAGTGGGGCTTCTTGAAGAGCAAGACACAGTGGTCTTCCTTTGAAAAAGTGATGTATACAGTCTGAAGAATAAGTTTTAAATTTCCTTTTAGCAAACATCTATTATTGATATGAGCACTGTGATGTCACATGTAATGATCAATAATGATAATGATCCAGAAATTCACATTAAAATTTATGTAAATAAATAATTTGCAGCCTGAGCCATGGTGTCAGGCACAGACAGGCGGAGCAGAAGTTCAAGCACGGAGTTTATTCAAAACAAAGCAACGGGGGAATAACAAAAGTCGTGTCCGTCACTTTGACGGAGAAAACTGAAAACTATAACACACAGAATGTGGGAGGTAAACTAACACACAAGAGATACAGGTAACGAGGGGAATAACAAAGGCCACGTCCGTTACTATAACGGAGAGAAAGGAAAACTATAATGCACAGAAGGTTAAACAAACAGGCTAATACAAGCGTACAGGGGCAGGTGACTAGGAAACACAGGGAGTAACAATACCACAGAGAAGTCTAGGCTCACGGGACAGGAGACACGGGAGATCGTAGGAGACGAGGGGAGCACAACGAACACGTAGCAGTCCTAGGTAACATCGACGAGGCCAGACACCATGTGAAGCAGGAGGGAGGCTTAAATAGGGTGGAGACCAGGTGACACCAATTAGGGCTCAGGTGAAGGTGATCGTGCATGACGAGGTGAATGCAAACGGGGAGACGAGCCGTGAGTCTGTGACGTTGAGTGAGGGGGCGTGGCCGTGGCCAGGTCTGATGCAGACCTGACACATGGCACCCCCCCTGTTATTGATGCATTATAACAGTGTTCGTTACATGGTCATAGTTCTCAATAGTGCAAAGGGTTTTATCGTTCTGGGAAACCAATTCCACAAAAGCACTATTATTCAGCTTGGTCCCTTCTTTGTCATCATGTTCATAGTTAAAAATTGTTAGCCAGCCAACCAGCAAAAAAAAATAGCCTACCATCTCTACATAGTTCTCACCTCTGACAGTGGAGGTTTGGATCCTTGCATGGAGAGATGCGATGAGGGGACCTCCAGATGGAACTCGGATGGTGGCTCTGAGGTGAGCTCCCCCAAGCCAGTGGGGTTCTTCTGTGGTGAGATGCTCCTCTGGGTCAGCCTTGCCTCAGCCAAGGAGAGCTGAACAGTCAGGCCTGCCACCAGGGCATCCAGGTCACACTCCTCCAGCTCGTTTAGACACTCTGCCAGTGATTTAACCAGAGGCCGGAAGACCAGATCAGACAGACCAGATCACATTTGAAGTTTATTAAAGAGTCAAATCACAACAACTGACAGTGTTTATTATGCAGATTTCCCTATTCTCATCTGCTGTACTGGGACAGCAGTGAAGTCCAGTACCCAGAACTATCAGCTGTTAACTGGAGCCCACTGCACAACAGTGGAGCACATAACAACTCACCTTTCAGGTTTTTGAAGCCAATAGGGCTAATGGTCTCTGTGTCGGAGCTGCTCTGAAACAGACCTGCCTCTGCTTCAATACTCTGTTGAGATTGAGAAAACAGACATTGTGATATGCTGGAGAACCCAATGAACTAAACGCCTGCTGTTGATTCTCACAAACTGAATGTTTACTAAGCACTTTACTCTAAACAAGATGATCTCTGGCTATGACAATAAATAAATTGACAATAAATTCTTTGGCTTGTGTCAAAATATGAGAGGTGTGGCAAACTGTGTAAGCAAAACCGTAAGCTTGGGGTGTATTATCATAAAGCTGGTCACAATCTCTGTAGTCAAAGCAAACAACTGCAATGTTTTCAGGGCTGGTGTAGGCTCAGCAGAAGCCCAGCATTTCTACCAGAGAAATAATAATAGAAAGCAGATAGGCGCCGGGGGTTCGGAACATATGTCTGTATTTACTGCATGCTAATGCAGCCAAAGGCTGGATTTAGCATTGGACAATCAGATGCTGGAGTGTTTGGCCTGGAGGATACACTGAGCTCTTGGTTTGCTGGTTCCAAAATGAGCCAGCACTGGATTTCAACACATGGCAAACCAGGACTGAGGATCAGCCAGTGGTGAGCATGTGTGTTATCCCATTGTGTGATTTGAGCAGGTTAACTCACCTGTGACAGGAGATCCATTTCATCCAACAGGTCACCAAACAGCACGTCTGTCTCTGCCATCTACGAACCAGAGGAAGGATCACACAGACATTAAAACAGAGGCCACAACTACACACAACAGGCAATATGTGGGTGTTAACAGGATACCAAATGAACTTTAAAAAGACCTAGTAAACAGATAACACCTCTAAGGACACTTGGTGACATGTCATCTATGATCAGATCATTTATAACGTGTGGGCTTTTGATAAATTTTGATACATTTTCACCACTCAAAAGTGACAGCATGAATCTAATCTCCATTAAAGGTGGGCATAGAATGGAAAAACATTTTTACTTTGGCTTTGATGAATTCACTGACAGAGCCTGTTGCTCACAAAAATCGCTGCTAAAATATCTGTGTTCACTCATGTTGCTCTAATTGCTCACAACGTGCCCACTGCCATTTCATTTACAGCTGAAACACATCATAACTAATTTGCATTAAGTTGAGCATTTTTTAAATTCTTTTGATGCTCAAATCGCTCACAGAGTGTAACTTGCTTCTGGCAGTTTTACGGTTTTAGTGGCTCTTGGTGTGAACACAGTAAGAGGTTGTGCATGGCCACAGAGCTGTCATGAACATGAAACATGGTTGTGTCCTCCTTCATATGCAAATCCTGAACTTAGAAATAGCCACTAAAAAGAGTGAATTTGAACAAAGTCTGTTTTTCACAAGTAAACTTTTTTGTGGTTTCCAAAGACAGATCAATTCAACTTCCAATTTGAATGTTAGGTGGTAATTGGCATTTACTTTTGATAAATCAAGGTTGAATATATTAAATGTTAACATCAGAGCACAAGGTGCAATACTCCATTCATCCATTCTAGGTCACCTTTAATGTTTGGCACTGAGTTATAAACCTACAAAGTTCACTGGCCTAATGACTCCATTGTCTTGGTTTGTTGCTTGATCACTGGCAAAAGGCCTATTACCACAGTGCAGTGCAGAGACAATCCCTCTGCTGTAATGAGGTAGAGGGGGAGGTGTTTGAGGAGCATTGCTTCCATATGAAAGTGAGAATAGCGGGATGTAAACACCGGTTCAGTTTCTCCTTTCAATTAGTAGAACGCCCTTTGTTTCTCTCCGGGGGACTGATCAGCCCACACAAACAGACACACACACACACACACACACACACACACACCACACACAAACACACACACACACACACACACTAACACACACACACACACACAACACACACACGATGGAGGAGACAAATCACCACTAGCAGGATGCACATACAACTCAGTGCAAGAGAGAAAACACTTTTTCACGAATCTTCATTCTAGCCTTTACCACCCCCATTTCCACATGACTATAGAAGCAACAACTAAAATCCCTACAGAAGACCTGCAAAGTAGCTGTGGCTTCAGCAGTGCCTTATGCAGCACCTTGATTTACAGTCTTGCATCAGACAACACCATGTACAAGCATTTGCTGCGGTGAAAATCAAAGAATCACATTAATCATCATCCTAGCCGAGACTGCTGGCTGTTGGCTGTTGGCTGTGGCAGGAGCAGAAGCAAGAGAGCTGAGAAGGTGTCAGTCATGGGTACATGTGGCCGCCTGCTCTTGGCTGCTGACTCTCAGCCTACATGTCTTCACTTGATTACACCGCTGCTGCTGCTGCAGCAATGAGCTGCCTGCTTGGCTGCCAAAACAGACATGTGCATCTACATGAGGGCCGCCCCAACCAGACCTGAGTAATTAACTCTTCACTCAGTCCAAATGATATCGCTCACATATTTCCTTACTAGAATAAAGATCCATTTTGCAATAGAATTAATATTTTTCTGACAGTGGAATGACACATCATTCTTTTAGAATATTCGCACTGTAAGACCTTTTTTTGTAACTTCATTGACACTATTAAATTAACCCTATAAAAATAATGCAAGAGGTACTCACAGTGTCTGTGACAAAGGCTTTCTTGCTCCACCAAAGACCACCTTTGAGTTCCACCTGCTCAAAAAGACCCAAGTTGGTGTCACACGTTTGACAAAGTGTAAGTGTATGTTCACTCTCAGCACTTGGTGGTGGACTGATGTTGGTGACAGACTGTATTCTGAAGCTGTCACTGCTTCCTGTGTTTTACAGAAGTGAAGGCTGTGTGCAGAATTTTCTTGTACACTTCTCACTATATAGGCTCACATTGCTCTGAACAGTCTGTCTTCATGAACTCAATGCAACTTGGAAAGTCAACATCCAGCTAGGATGGTGGCTGTCAACACTTGACTAAACTTGAAAAAAACTGTTAAAGGGTACACACATGTCTGGAGAGGGCAAAAGTACAGTATCAGATTATTTGTAAATCTAGTCGTCTTTGGATAAGGATGGGGAGGAGGAGGGAGTGGTCTGTGTGTAGGTCTAACACAGACATGATGAGTGCATTATCAGACTGGTCCAAAACCAGGGGAAAATATATGCTACTGGAAACTCAATCATTTGAACTCGTCATGAACGCCGTAAAGCAGAATGAGGAATGGTATGTGGCTCCTCCGCGGTTCCCTGTCTCAATTAAATGGAAGCCATATGTCACCAATGAGTTTTATGATTTTGGTCATAAGAGTGGGCTGGATTGAAGCTTAAGTTGAATTGAGTGTTTTAAATCCAAACCAGCAATGAGATAAAAATGCTTACACTCACTTTAACATCAGATTGAAGTTGTTTTGTGAAATATGAATGAAATTGGCCTATATTTTTTGGCAGTAATTTTCTTTGAAACATCCAAATGCATGTGCAAAACGCTGTCATGACAACTTTTCGAGACCTCTTCACATAAAGCAGGACCATGGTAGTTGTATGGGTTTGGAAGACACTGGGATGCTGAAATGTGCAAACCAAATATCATCATCACATAAAAATGAATGCTGCTAATTTCAGCTTTCCCAGAAAGCAATACTGTTAATGGGTGTGTTTGGGCGGTAGCATAGGTCTACAGGGAGTCTATGGGTTAACTGAAAGCTGAAGCAAACCTGGTGCCAATTATGTGCCTGGAATACTACATATAGACAGGGCGGATAAGTGGGCTAAACTCAAGTCTAGCCCTCGCGGGAAGGAATACTGGAAATGTCTAATAGTTTTGATGTGTTCCGACATGCTAACGTTATGCAAACTGAAACGAGATAGATCATGACTATGTTCTCGACCCTGTAGCGTGTGCGTGGCATATGGATACATCAGGTAGTCTGCTCGGCTGATTGTTGGCAGCTGCACGTTGTTGAGGAGACATCAAGCGGGATTCGAATGTCCTCATAATGAGGGGCATTCAAGTGCGACAAAAATAACGGAACATATTTTTTTCTTTCTCTCTTTTTTTTCAAAAAGTTGAACTAAAATGGCTAGTTCTGGTATTTTGTTTATTTTTTGTCTTACTGGATGTCTCTGTCTTTCCCGAGGGACTGCAGAAATTTGCAGAGGAGCGCACTGTTTTGGCGCGTACGACACACAATGCACGGGCGCGCAGTGCTTAGGGCGCACTGGGACAAGTTCAAGTCACCTTGCTGCCGCCACGCGAGGTGGCCCGGTGCAGAGTAGGCATCAGAGTAACTATAATGATCCTGGGTCGAGAGGACAGTCGGTCCCATATAGCATGTATCCTCCACAGACTGGGAGAGAGGGCTCTCCACGGCAAAACCCGAGGAGTATAACTGCCGAGGTGTATAATCCAGGGTGTTCTGAAGGGGACTGTGCAACTCCTAAAAGGCTGTCACGAAATGGCACTCAAGAATGTAAAGGTATTGAATGCAAACTTCCTCTCAGAGTCCGTTCAAAGCCTAAACCCCAGTCATGTGTTGGGGAACAGTGCACAGCTACGACCGGCACCAGTGGTGGAAGAGCCCGGTCCTCCGTGGTGCATTTGCCGGACAGAGCCGCTCAGTTCTTGGGAGAATTTTCAGATTTCACCTCAGACCTCGGATCTTCGCTTGGAATTCAGTTGACATGTGACGCCAAAGCAGGTATGAAATTAGATTTTACTAATCTTTTCTTTATGTACACAACAAGTAAACACACACAAACATACATACATACAAACACATACACACACACTCACACACACACAAATTACATATTACACATATTTTCTTTATGTACACACACACACAAACATGCACACGCACACGTACACACACAAACTCACATACACACAGCAAATTACATGTGTTATTATACACAGGCTACAAATGATAACTCTGGACTCAATGCACCTTAATTGATTGATGGCTTTCCCATCAGTGTCTGATACCACTCTTTCACAATTGTAAATCTGTCCATAGTCCCTATACATTCTCACCATACACTACTCCTCCCTCAAATACTAACAGCTGCCTTCTCTCACATTAACTGACCCCCCCCCCAACACATCCACACCAATCTCATCATCTTCCTTTGAACAGGCTCCAATGAGGTCCCGTCGGAGGACGCGCTGGTGCTGCAGCTGCACATGGCCAAGGGCCAGGAGCGTCTGGTGGAAGAGCTGCGGGCGCAGCAGACGCAGGTGTCCGACCTGCAGAGCCGTCTCTCGGAGCAGCAGGGCACGCTGCTGGCCCAGCAGCAGGATATCCTG
This sequence comes from Tenualosa ilisha, assembly GCA_015244755.2. Lineage (NCBI taxonomy): Eukaryota > Metazoa > Chordata > Actinopteri > Clupeiformes > Clupeidae > Tenualosa > Tenualosa ilisha. The sequence continues at coordinate 3,090,446 of PYXC01000541.1, read as the reverse complement.
GAGCAGCAGCGCCGCACGCAGCAGCTGCTGGAGCAGGTCAAGGCCCAGTTCAACCTGCTGCAGGACTCGCTCAACCAGCTCGCCCTCCGAGCCGCCCATGCTGAGATGGGGGCCCAGGCCCAGGCCGTTGGCGGGGGTCGGGAGCGAACTCATGCCCAGGCATCGGCGTACGCCGCCCAGAAGGTCGACATGGAAGCCAGCGTGATGGAGGTGGGTCGTCCGCTGCTGGGGTGCACAGCGTGTGGAGCGGATGAGTACTGCGACTTCAGCGGTGAGCGGCCAAGCTGTGAGCGGTGTACCGTATGCCCACCCGGGTTCTTCCTGGTAGCCCAGTGCTCTGTGCATGCAGACCGCATATGCCAGGTAGGCTACATCATCTGATGCTCCTCTTCCTAGTACACCTGTCAGATAAAATTGCCCCCTTCTAAATGTTTCTCATATGGTCTATTTTTGTGTTGTGTAGCACAATGTTGCTTTATATGCCTGTGTGAATTTATGTTGTCTGTTCACACAGGATAGAGATGAATGCCTGGAAATAACAGATCTCTGTGGTGACCAAAACCAGTGTCTCAACACTCCAGGTAAACTCCATTCTAATTCCAAAGTCATATGACTCCACTGATCATGACAGTCATGTTTTTTTTTGATACGTGCAATATAGTGTAGCTTCCGTGAGTCTCAATTCTTTAAAAGAAGTCTGAGTTCTTTAGGCAGTATTCTGCCCTCTATGTAAGCCTATATCAGTCAACAGTTTCAAATCATTTGGCTCTGTTGATAGGGGGAAGTTAGACATGGCAGGACTTCTGCGTGATCAACAACTTTTTAAACTACTGTAGTATAAAAATGTTTTCAAACTGGTATAATAACGTAACTGCGTGAACTGTTAGCTGATCTCTCTGTGTTTTCCAGGTGGGTTCAGGTGCCAGGGCATGTCAGAGCGGGAGGGCGCTGCGGGCCACTGTGGCCATGATTACTTCTACAGTCTGCATCTCCAGGAGTGCCAGGCCTGCTCCGAGTGCGACCTCACGCATGTGGCCTCACCCTGCTCGACGCTGCGGGACACCGTTTGCGCCGCTCCGCCCACCACAGAGGGAGTCGGCGCAAGCGGCAGCGGAGGCAGCATCGGCCATCTCTCGCTGACTTGGGCCGGCGACGTCATCCTGCCCCAGTCCGAGTCGGCGCACAGACACGCTTTTCCCAGTATGCCTCTGCGGATCCAGGCGAAGGGCGGCGGTGGCGGCGGCTGCGAGGGCGAGCTGGCGACGTGCGACAGCGGGCAGCTGGCCCTGCGGCAGCACGGCCTGGTATGGGCTGACTACAACCTGGCCCTGAGGCACGGCTGCCGCAGCTTCGTGCAGGCCTGCCTGCGCCTCAACGGCAGCGGTGGAGCAGCGGCGACGACGGCGACGGCAGCGGAAAGGGGGGACCAGGACGAGGGGCAGGACCTGAGTGGGGTGCGGGTGGAGCAGCGCGAGGGCAGAGCGCTGCAGAGCGCCAGCGTGAGCGGCGCCAGCGCCGTGGAGGCCGGCCAGACGCTGAGCCTGCTGCTGCGCTCGGCCAGTCACCACTGCAGCGCAGCGTCAGCAGCTGCCGGCGGCGACCAGCAGCTGCACCTCCACGCCGGCTCTGCGCCGGTGCTCAGCCTGTTGTGGCTGTCGCACGACACCGGAGCCGTGGCCATGACGGCGCAGGCGGTGGCTTCGGCCCACTACCACACCAACTACCGCCCCGTGTTCCGCGTCTCGGCCGTGTCGGACCCCTACGTGGTGGCGCTGACGCACGACGAGAGGGGCGTGCGCTTCTCTGAGAGCGGCTCGCTGCGCTTCGTGCTCCAGCAGGCCGTCTACTCCATGGGCCAGGCGTGCGTGAGCGAGGGTTTCACCCTGCTGGCGTACCTGTCGCGCAACGGCTCCAGCGCCGAGGTGGCGCGTGCCTCCCGCCACGGCGTGCACTACCGCGACACCTCTGTCTCGTTGTCGGCGGCGACCACCGCGCACGCTGGCGACTCGCTTTCCTTCGAAATCCTGGCGCCGGCGCAGTGCAATGTGCGCTACTTCGGCGACGGCTCGGGCATCAGCATGCTCAGCCTTCTGTGGGTGCCGCGTGCCAGCTCGGCCTCACTCGCCGCCACCGTCTCCTCCAAGGGCTTGCCGTCTGGTGCCGTGCGCAACCGCGCCCTCCACTTCCACCAGACGTCGGCCCGTGTCGAGCAGGTGGAGATCAGTGGGGCTGGGGAGGGCCACCCGCAGCGAGACCTGCTCTTCCGCAGGGCCGGCTCGGCCAGTGTGTCCCTGGAGCTGCGGCTCATTCACTCCTGCAGCCTGCTGAGGCTCTCGCTGCACCGGCGGGCCCAGGGAGAGGGTACTGGGGGGGTCAAGAGTGAGCCGTTGGCCCAGCAGGTGACCGGGCAGATGCCCGAGGGCAGCCAGTGGGCCAACATGGCCCTGCGCACCTCCTTCCAGGTACACAATGGCACGGCAGTGTTTGTGACGGTGGACTGTGTGCGCGGGCGGATCAATCAGATCGCCCACGAGTCAGGGAGCAGCAGCATGTCTGTGCTGTGGGTGGCTGCCTAGGCTGGGCAGCTGTCCTGGATCAGCAAGCCTCTGACAGGCATTTTTATCAGCAGTTTGTCAAAATATCATAGTCAAAGCCAAAGAATTAGCCACAGTGTACTATTCCAAAATTGTAATGTCATGTTCAGACATTATTGATGTTCAGAAATAAGTTTAATGTTTGTTTTCCCTCAGATTTGTACTATTTTAACCAAGACAGTATTAGAGAAAATGGACACATTTACCATGTGTATTAATGATCAATGATTAATGATCTTATTACATTATCTCATTTACAATAATTATAGTATTATTTATTGTTTTTGTTTTTAACGGGATAGTGATCGCTTCATAAAATGCTGCTTTTACCAAAGATGTCTGATTGCATGGCATGCTTTCTCCTTATATGTCACACATGTACACATTTGACAGAAGTATGCACTTTTATTCCAATAGCTACAAATCAGTGCATTCCAAACTGACAACACTAGACAACACTATACCTGTGTTGTGTTGTTTGCATTTGGAAATGGCAATGTGGAATGGGATTTTGGCTAGGCTTGTGAGAGTTGCAGGGAGCAGATGTTTTGTGTTAGACGCCATTTTCTAAATCTATCAGCCTGTGCATACCAAATGTAATTACTACTTCTGGAGGGCCTAATCGTGCCAGAGACAGTGAACTGTGTAAAAAACAACCCTGTTGTGTCAGCATCTCCTGTTTTCAAATAAAAATGACTAATGACATTTAATTGAATCAAGGCAGCTGTGGGAATGTTTTGATTTGATTCTGATTTACATGAGTGAACCTTCTTCAACGCTCTGTATCTCCCATAAAGCATAAAGCATGATTCTGCACCTGACTTGTCAAGGTGTGTGAATGTAAAAGTATATCTTAAAATTTCCAAAAATTTCTGCTCTTAATGTCATACTTCCTCAACGCCCCGTGTCCCGTAAAGCATAAAGCATGATTCTGTATGATTCCCTTCCTTCTTCAACACAATAAGGTTAACACACAGTAAGTGTCTGGATAGTGTTGCTTAGTGAGATCCTTGGGACAGATCCTTGGCACAGCATAGAAGGGCTCAGAGTGGTAAGCCAATAGAGGCAGCAAGTGCTCGCTGCCCGACTTCCTAAATGGAATGCAGGTGTCTAACACACACACGCACACACATGCACACTGACACAAACAAAAGTAGATTAGAAAGAGACAAACATTTGGTCACACAAAATATTTGGGCCCTGATGTTTTGTATTTTGGGGCTGAGGATACTGCATGTTTTTTAAATGGATCTCAGTCATAATGGTGGTATTGTCATGTTTCACATTTTTCCTTGGTGGGTCTTACATGCCTGTTGACATTGCGAGGTCAAGACCTCAGAGAATCTAGGCATCCTGTCTATCTTTAACTTTTACACTTGGGCCCTGCATCAACAAGGAACAAGCTGCTTACATAACTTGTGGCTGACATGGAATAGACAAATACCCTTTTGGTTTTGGTGATCTTCTAGAAAATCAAAAAGACCACTGGGCCTTCATATTGAACTGATAGGCTTTTTAGACACAGGCAAAAAAAAGACACCTACCCTTACATGCACAAGCCTCTCTGAAGTGAAGCCACATGTGATACATATGAGGAAGTACTGTGGGCTGCACAGCTTACTCACTTGATGGCATGGAGCTTACAGCGCACTCAAAATTGTTTATTCTGGGAAGGTACAGATTTCCATGGCTGGGACTCAGGAGGTATTTTGTAGAACCCGCAAAAGCTTCTCGGAAAGGCAGATGTAAACGATTGTGAGTAACGGCTGCGTCTGAAAGAGGTCACAGCTCACCCATAGGTGACCTTGCATTGAGGCCCACATTAATACATCTCCTAACACAACACAGATGGACAGGGAAGAGAGTGATGCTGATCCCAGCACAGCAGAAACATTTAGCTCTGACAAGGGTTGATATTCATTTTCATGCAGTATCAACCGTCAACAGAATGAACTATTCAAATGCGTTTGTTTGTCTGTGGTCATAAAGTCAGGGGGGTTTTGGACTACACTATAGATGGACCCTGCAGGGGTCAGATAGACTCCCCAGTGTGTCCCAAGGAGCTATAAATTCACTCCCCTCTCCCATCGTTATCTAGTGTAAACATGTTCATATTATGGACTGTTACACAAGCGGTGAGCGTGTGGTGGTGGGAGCAAAAGTAAGAGTACATGGGTAAACACCACCAGGCAGGACCCCAGTTGCATTAAGGCCACCACATGCTATCCCAACAGTTTTGTAATTTCTCTCAGTGTGCCACATGTGTGCAGCTCTTAGTGGAATTTGCCTAGAGAGAAACACAGTGCTATTTCTATGCTAGATGACTAAAGCCCAAAGAAAGAGAGTAGTGAAAAAAATGTGAAGAAGGGGAAAAAAACAATCCGGAGCAGTTCCAGAAAAGGGCAGCAGGCGTTTCATGTGAATCTATCAAGACTTTGACGTCCTGTGGGTTTGGAGGCGGCCAGCCTGTGATTGAGTGTAGGTAACGTATGGTCTCCACATGTGGACCCATACCATACCACTGTTACACAGACCTCACGCCTGGCACAGGCAAAGACGCCACGGTACGCACGGTAATGTGCCTGCGTCCATGACAAGAGTAGCTAACGGGATTGGGGTTGCTTGTTTCCATCATGATAATGAGCGTGCGGGCAGACCCTGCTGTCTCAGTGACATGGCCACAGCTGGGGTGACGCTACTGTTCTGTTTTTAGGAACAGCACCTGGAAGTCTTTCAGACGTGGAGAAACACTTCTAAGCAGCTCACGGTGCATTCCTCTCACAGAGGAATACGACCAGATGGATCTGTTTCACGCTTTGTACATCCAGGCTGACAGTCACAGAGAGGAACCTCACAGAATAGTTATTAAGCCAGTCATCCATAATGAATTCAGTGAATTACTACAGAAATATTACAATAAGAAATATTTCAGCTCTACTCAGTATTATTGTGATTATTCCATAGAGGTGCCCAAACATTTGCACTTTCCTGTTATTGTCTGAAATCACTTTGTATTATTTCTGTTGATTCAATAATAATTCTGACTGTAACTGAAATGTCTTTCCATTAAGTATAACACATATCGAAATGAAGTCACTCCTTCAAAAGCCCAGCAAACTATAAGTGCCCTAACTATGTGAATATATGTGCAGTATATATGACCAACAATATATAGCCTGCCAATTATGTCTAACTGACAAACTACTGGTCATCGTGGTTATTTAGGCAATGTAACAGGTAGGCTTCTCCATCCATGCTTTAAGCATACATACTTTGTGTCTCTGAACCTGAACCTCATAAATTTTAGACCTTTTTTTTAGGCTGGTGGATCAGCTCATTAGTAACGCCTCCTGTGGCAACTGCACAGGCAGAACCAGTACACTGACCGTGCTTGCTAATGGACGCAGTTGTGGAGGAAAAAACATGGATGGTAGCGCCATCTAGAGGCTAAAAGGTTACCCTTACATGCCTTTTTGCCCTTAAATGCCCACATGTGGCAAATTTCCACTGCATGTCCTTTGAAGATCACAATACCAGTTAACTCAAAAGAACACTGACTGGTGAGCTCAATTCATTTTACAGTTAAAATTTATTTGGCTTAGTTTCAATTTATATTATCACATCCTAATTCTCACAGTAACATGGTCTGCATGTCTGCAAGCCTACATGTTAAGTCTGCATTGCTGCTAGCCTTCTGAGTCTGTCTTACACAGTTACATGACTTGAAACCTACATTCTGCTCCTGTGCTGTTAAAGGTTAGTGGCTACTAAGTGATATTTGAACTGCTTCTCTACACAAGGCAACATGAATACAGCTGCTTTTGCTTTAAAGTAGTGCTTACAGGGTGTGACTGGTGAGAAATGAAGCATCCAATAAATCCAATTTCGTGAAAGTGAGTTTACTACCAGTAGTGTGTTAAAATTGCTAACAAATATTATCTGACTCATTACAATTAAATACCTGTTACTGTGTTGATCTTCTAACTAGTCCCATATAAAACACCAGCACACAGTCATGTGAGCCTGTGTGTGGAAGAGAAGGCAGTTTGTTTGCTGTGTTATTACCTGGCTGGAGACAACAACCACCCTTGCCTAATGGCATTGGTCCCCTCAAACAGAGGCAGAGAATGAGCTATCTTAACCTCAGCGCTGTCTGACAGAATGGGAAAACCTTGATTCAATTATCTGTCGGCACTTAGGTTAAAGAGTTAATATCAGTGCAACAACAGTGAAAAACAAACTAGGAAAGACCGACAGAGAAGAGTACGAATACTTGATGTCAACACCCCAAACAGACAAAAGGAGTGGGTGGTGTTGTGTGTGAAGACTGTAAAGCTGTGCACCATATCAGACAGAGAGAGAAAGATGGACCAACATAGAGAGAGAGAGAGACCGAGTTAGAGAGAGAGAAAGAGAGAGAGCGAGTGAGTGCTGGCTGAGCTGTGTTCTTGGCTGGAGCTGAGAGGGGGTGGCCAGCTGGTCTGGCAGCATGGCTGTCTCCTAGTGGACGAGCTCCAGAAGCAGCCGCTTGAAGTCGCCGCCGCAGTCGGAGCTCAGGGCCTCCTTCAGAGGCACATCATACTTCTCCAGGTACATCTCTTTGATCGTCTCCAGGTCAATCTGCCAAGCAAAAGAAGCAAATCAACAAATCATTAAAAAATCCTGAAAAAGACTACATACAGCATGCCTTACATACTGAGAACACAGCAGTAGCTACTGTATGTATCAATCTCTTCATTTTCTATATCTATCTTTGTACTATATGTAGATCAGTAACATATAGATGTACACAATGCAGTGAATGTGCAGTATTAAATATGCAATGGATTTATATACATATAGAACTAATCCCTGAGAGAAGCATTTCACAATCTTTTCCTGTGTCCTGACATAACTGAAGGTCCATTTTTGAAACCACTGCTCCAAGCACAGTTGAACATGAACTCAGCCACATGAGATGAGTTGAGTTGTGAAAGACTCAAGCGTAACAACACCCGCCAACACATGGAAGCACTCCACAGCCCTGTGGCCGAGAGCAGAACACTGCCGGTGGTGATCCATCAACTGGGCCTGCTGCACGGACGCCAGGCGCGGTGCCATGCCACTGCTCTGAGCCTGCCGGCCGAAAGCACGTACCTCGGAGCGGCCCACGATGATACGGATGAGTGTGTCCTCGTCAGTCCCAGCTCCCTGCATGGCGGCGTTTAGCCGGCGAGCGAAGTACAGCTGGGGGTTTTTGGCACAGCGCACTGTTCCCACATCCACACAAAACAGCATTGAAATATTTATTAGTATTGTGGTGGCTTGGGAAGTGGACCCATGCTGTTTTGTCATGAATTAAAATAAGAAAGAAAAAGCAGCAATTTTACTGTGGTAAGTTTTAATATCAATTTTAGATTATTGTATACCCTATAGCTACTAGTCCTATAGGTAGTTATATGCTGTATTATCTCTAACATACACACTAGTACAGGAATTCACCAAATAGCAATTTTCATTCAAATATATGCTGACAGTGTGCAATAGATAAGGCTCACTGGGGTCTTTCTGGAGCATTACTGAAGGCCTAAAGTAGGTCACCTACCAAGAGATATTACAGAGCCTTCAGAGGATCTTACCCAGGGTGATGTAGCAGTCCTTTAATGTCCCAGAGGCCTCATTCTCTATGGAATCCAGGATTTCAGTACCTGAGAGCTAGAAAAAGACATAGAAACAAATGAGTTGAACACCAGATCACAAGCCAATAAACAATGCCAAAAGGCTGGGTAAAATGGATAAAAACTGGGTTAAAATTACCCAGGCTCTGCCAAAACACTACATCTACAAATACCCAGAAAAATAGTGTATGAAATTTGGGGTAATGTTTTTGTTGCATATTAGCACAAGCTGTTTGTAGTCTGGGGTGTAGTTCCTGCACACAATATTTATTTATCTGTTCAGTGCAATGTGGAACAAGAAAGACTGATGGCGTGTGTTATTATCTAGGCAGTGAAAAGTCCTCTGGGACAACACAAACTGTCTGTGAACCTACTGATTCATAGAACTTGAATGTGGCCTGGAGTTGCAGGTAGTTCTTCTGTGTGAGGATGTGAGTAAAGGTAGTCTCATCTGTCCCAAATCGGCCCTCTCCAGCCTTGGGGAGGGGAGAGGGAGAGAGGGAGAGAGAGAGAGAGAAAGCGAGAGAGGGAAAAGGAAGAGCTTGTAGCAGTTAGCATTTAAAACTGGTATTCCCAATACTTATCCTGGTCCAATGCACTCACAACATTCAGGTGAATATGGAAACACATCTCCAAGAAAATGTTTAGGGGATTGTGTAGATTTGGGGTCATTCTTCAAGATGTTACACATGCAGAATCGCTATTATTAAGACAACAATCTTACCTCAATTAATGCTGCTGCATCTTGCTCAGCTAAGCCTTCATCCACCTCAAAGTTTTCATCCCTGTTAGCCTAGTAGTGAGCAGAATAAATTTACCACCTTCATACAAGAGAAAATAACTGTTGGTTTCAACTAACACCAGGAGCAACACTGCCACTGTGAACACAGCTGAGTTGAGCACGTAGCCAGTGTTTCCTAACTGATCGACACTGCTAAGCATTTTCCATTCAGGGATTTATCTAGTAGAACTAGCATTGTGGGTTCACAGACGCTGAAGGAGCGTTTGTTCAAGGGAAGCAGATATAATGCTAAGCTATGCTGTACTAATCACAATGGGAAACATGGGGCAGGACATGAGTCACACAGCTTTCAAAGATGGAGGAAACAGGATGGGTGTACAAGCTGGGCCAAAATGACCCAGAGTCTGCCAAAACACCAATCACTCACAAACACCCACTCTGGAAAGCAGGAACTGCACAGGCAGTAAGAAGTAAGCCCTCCACATAATGTGTACCATAAAACACTTCGCTAATAACCCCAGACAGGTGCTGAGTAAAAATAAAATACAGGAATATAAAAGTGTTCAGGGTGGCAAATGTGTACCTGAAGCAGAGACATCAGCAGGTTCCTCACATCTCCACTGGTGTCTGCCTCAATGTCAGCCTCTAAGTCACGCTCATTTACTGTGGAAGAGATTCAGAGGAGCGCAGACATGTTAATGTAGGGAGTGCTCAAGTACATTGAATTGATTTCCATAACTCCACAACTGCGCCATTAACTCACACACACTGTACCTTGGGCATAGGCCTCTTTCAGATTGATGATATCCTATTTAAAAGAGATGAGAGCAATAGAATCATTAAAGCATTTACCCAATGCAGGGTAATTGTTGTATACATAAGATTATACAGAAAATATAGTTTACTTTGTCAAGTGTTTTTGTATTTACATCGAATTTCTTCAACATGTAATGAATACACATGAATGTTCATGTTTCTTATGCTATTTATGTAAGCCTACTAAGTTTAATAACCAGCAGCCTCACAGGACTTCACACAGTTAAGAACTGCAAAATACATTTTCAGTTTTTCACATTGCAAGCCATCTGCTTTCTCACTGTCTTTTTACACCTTAACACCCAATTAAGCATAGCCTGCTAATTTAGATGAATGCAGGAATTCTGTCACACTACCCATTTGCTTTGAAAGGCTTTACTTACAGTACGTTGCAATGAGCTGTTTGTAGGAGAATTCAGAGGATCTGTTTCTATAGGAACGGCATGCTGTTATTGTAATCAGCTTTTGTTGTTGTTCACCTGGTTGCTGCTGGTGCAAAGGATCTCCACCAGCACGGCTTCATCAGTGCCGGCCCCTTTCATGGCCTTGCGGAGCTCCTTGGCCGCGTAGACGTGTGGCGGGTCCAGCATGGCGATGATGGCCTTCTCGAAAGTGCCTGTCAGCTCACTCTTCAGAACCTCCTCCAGCTCCTAGGGGGAAGCACAGCACCACAGAGTGCCACCCAGACCCAGATGGAGATGGAACCCTTCATCTGACAGCATTATGTTGATATACACTATTATGACACTGAATGCGTTGACCTACAGGAGGTACCCAGTACAGAATGTTTACATGTGGTCTGGGTACACTTCTGTATGAGCCACCATGTTGGATTCTACCATGCTGACTGAGTAAAGTACCAGTATTTGCAATATGCAGTGGTTTTGCAATTTTACAATTAGTCCCTGTACATTCAAGGTCAATACCTCTATTCAAATCCTGTACATCAGGGTTAACAGTCATCAAATACTATACTGTGCATAATTCCCAAATTGATAAAAATCACTGCTGAGCAGTAACATGCAAGTTTTATGTGATTTTTCCTCAATCCATTTCTTCCACATGGAAAGGCATACCTTGTTTATTTTAGAAACTTTTGCATAAAGAGCCTTCCAAGGCGTGGATGACCTAGTATGCCTATTAAATTGCCTCTGTCAGACGCAGACGCATCAGCACAGCTTCTTCCACTAAGCCCTCAATCTATTCTCAGACACACCATGGATTTCAAAATCAGATTCCCATGTAATAGAGCACTGCACTGAATGCCTGAACACCCACACAAATACCGTGCAGCTATAACACCCTACTTACGTCGTCATATTTTTCAAAATAGGCTTTCTTTATTTCCAACCTCTGGGCAGCACAGCGGTTGGCTAAAATTGAAATGATGGCCTCTTCATCTGTCCCTGTGAAGAGACCGAGAAAATTTTTGACCTGTCAAGTAGAGCTTGTTTATTTCAAGTGATGGAACACATTGGTTTTATTCTGGGGACATATTAGAAAAAAACTTATAATTGATATATAGGCAACATCCATGTGTTTATATACAAGAAATTAGACCATTTACTATTGCTGAAATCCAGACTTACCCATGCCTTTGCAGGCTTTGCGTATGGCTTTGATGTCAGACACCACATCGAAGTCTGCATATGGAACAACGGTGGGCTGAAATAAAATATTCAATACCTAATATTTACCCAATATTTCAGCAAGTGACTTCGTTGAAACACTGCTCTGTACAGACCATGTTCTCCTAACCTATCGCCCGCCGCCGACGCCCAGCAGTCAGGAAAGGGTGCACTGGTGCAGTTATGTTAGCTGAGTCATTGGATGCTGCGGTCCGGGCTAGACTAGCGTCAGGACGATGTCCTCCGCCTCGCCCACCGCCATTCTGGCGGTATGACTTTACTAATCACACTTGGGCTATATACATTCTCCAAACCGTGGGTGGATTCGAGGGCATTTTGCGGCAAGGTCCTAAGAAATGTCATCGCCTAGGCATAACGCAGTAGCCAGCGGTCCTTAAAAGCAAGAACTACTGTCTAGGCCTTTTTATAAGTTAAAGAACCCACACATTTTACTGGAAGTCTGTGTTGTTTATAAAGAACATCATATAAACTGCATGACCCCTTAAACAATTTAACATGACAGATTCGCCATCTACATCTACAACACGTCGCATGAAGTTCATTTTGATATATGTGATTCACCTCTGGCACAAGTCTGACAAACTTTCATACAATTCAAAGCTCAAAAGAATAAGAGCAACCTGACAATTCTAGATCACAGAGACGGTTTAAAATTCACTTCATCACTCACCTGAACATTTCCCATTTTCAGCGTAGTCATGTAGTCCTTGCTTCTGTGATGTGCGTTTCCCGCGGCTGTCAAAACCCTGACAGGCCCGTAGCGTTGTGCTTCTGTCCTCTCTTCCACCACCGCATCACTGACGTCATGCAAGCTAATTAGAGGTGGGGACCAAGTTGTGGGAGACACCCTACTGTAAACTGTAGGGCAAGTGCGCTTGAAGTGTGTTCAGTTGCATTCTAAATGTAGCCTAATAATCAACCACTTATCGATGAAAATATCATTGGTATTATATTAGAATATACTTAAGTGATTTTTTCACTTTATCACTGTATCACATATCAAGTGGTCCAATTTCAATTACTATCAACAATACAGGCCTGATTTTATGTCAAGGACTTGGTATTACGGTAGGTTATGTACTAAACAGTATACAGCACATCTATTGGTTTATTTAAAGACCAGGAAATCAGTTGAATACCTTATGCTGGTGTTGCTGGTGCTTCTAAAGCCACAGTCTAATTTGCATTCAGGCTTTTGCATGCTCAGGTTTTTGTTTACTTGTTTTGGCAGTCAGTGGAGGTCAGCAGAACATCCCTTTCCTACACAGAAATACCTTCTGCATGGTGATCCCAGATCCCAGCTGGTGTTTACGTGGAAAGGCAACTGATCTCATGAAATGCTACACATACATCTCTGTGATCTGGAGCATGTAAGGACAGTCTATGGTGCAGCAGAGCGCTCACTACTCAGCTCATAACAAGTGTTTCAAATTCTTATTGGATGACACTAACATTAAGCAGTTTTCAATAAAAGAGTAATTTATCAAATAAGCCAGGGAATAAACACTAAACACTGAACTGCATAAATATGAAATAACATCTGCACAAGCCTTTTTGGAGAGAAATTGATCAGTATGTGCACAAGTCTAAATTCAAATCACGAACTACATTTCTGTGTGAAGTGGTTTTGGTACTGAAGCTGAAACAAATGGCCATTGTCATTTGAGCCCAAACAAAACAGCAGCAGCCCACATGTTCTGTGTATATTGACAGCTGACCAGGCACTGAGCAGCATACGCATTCAGAAAGGAATGCTTTTGATTCTCCTCAGTACTATTATTCATTTGAATGAATGGGTGAGAACAGGGACAGAGAGGCAAAGGGTCATGAAACGCATGAAATGATATTCTTGCTGTCCGTGTTCTTCCAGAGATTTAGATATTTTTGAAAACATGTCCTGCATTTGAATGAATTAGTATCCATCAGGCAATGCAGCTGGCTACAAGATGTACCCTTATAGGATAGATGTAGAAGGCTAATGCATCCATCTTAACTTTGGAAATGGATTTAGGATGGAATGTGAGGATGGAATTCTCAGTTTTCTCTAAAACTAAATTACATTGTCATTACATTGCCTCTTGCACTGTCATAAGAGTATATTTTACAAAGGTGAGGTTAAATCATCATACTGTGTCTAAATGCATTTGAATCTTTATACATGTATACCATACATGGATACACATGTCATGATTACAATGTCCTCAGGGAGGCAATGTTGTCCAGGTGTGCTTAAATGAGGAAGTCGTGTTAACCCTGTGCTCAGATACTATAGGACAAGGTTGTACGTGGGGCTGAGCAAGGGCCCTACAGATTGATGATGAAGGCTAAATGTGTGGTGAGCATCTGCTTTATTAAGTTCCTGAGGAGGTCAGAATGATGCCGTTGAGGGATTTGCAGCCTATTCCATATGGAATGAACAGCAGAGTGTGATAGAGACCCTGCTGTTAAATACATCAACAGATAAATAAAAAAAAAAACCCTGGGTGGCCAATGTGTTATTTAGAGATGGGCTCTCAGGTTTAGATAGAGATGAGTGCTGATGTCAACTACTTCATCTACAGGTAAGATGTCTTGGAAAAAAAAAGTCAATTTCAACAAATCAAATATTAAACAAACATTTGGATTCTGGCAGTGCTACTGATGTTGTACAAGCTGAATTATCTAATGTCTCATTTTAAGCTCCCATTGGGTGCCGCAGTAGGAATGCTTATTATGGTTTTCTGATAATAAGCTTAGATAGGAGGTATTAACTTTGATCAACCTTCAATTAACAGCCCCATTTATCATCTAATCATGTACATACACAGCAACGTACTGCAAATAAAGCATTTGGGACCATTAAGGATTGATTTAATGAACTGGGTGAAATGAAAAGTGAAATCTGGGTTTTAAATTTCCTACAAATGTTTATTACATGGGACACGGGGGTACTTATATACATGCCATCACAGAAGAACACAATATAAATCTACAATGTAAACATCCCCTCCATGTGGATGCAACACCTTGTTATTGGACATCAGTACAAGCACAAAATACTGTGGATTATTGTTTCCACTGGATGTTGCTTTGAAAATCTTTACAGGAGTCTATGTGTTCAGTGAAGTAACATGGACTGTCATGCAGAAGCCACTGAAGCACTGTACCTTTAAGACACTTCCCTGTCCGTCAGCATCACTGGTTATGTTTGTTCTACTATACACCACAGCATCAGTCGCGTAAAGAAGACAGCAATGCAAAGAAACAGGAGATAAATAAATATAATCAACATGAATGGAACAATATCTATGTGTCTGCTTATCCCATGCAACGCCTGTTGTTTTGCCATACTTTGAGTAAAACTATGGTGCGACCCAAACATACTGCACAAAACGGGTATCTTAACATGCAAACAAACGTTCCTGTCATGACACCAAAACAAAAAATAATGTTTATTTTTGGTCTTTAACAAAAGTGACTGTATATCTTTGGTACAAAATGGGGAATGTGATGAATTTAAATAGCCAATCAACAGCCTATCAGAAATGATAACTTTTGATTACCTCCAGAGAGTAGCTAATGCAGAGAAAGATTTGTTACAGCTGTTGAGTTTGATGTTAGAGGGAGCTAATGCTGGAAAATGGAATTTGAAAATGACCCTGCATGTGCTAAATTGGTGCCTCTGGTGTAAATTGTGCATGTGCGAGTGTGTGAGTGTGTGTGCGTATGTGTGTGGGGTTTTGTGTGATATTCACACCCTAAATCCCCAAAATGTATGATAAAGAAGTTGTGTGATATGCCAAGAGTTTCACTTTAATTGGCCTGGCAAAGAAGTCTCCCAACAAAGCCATTTGTAATGCTTAGTCCAAAGGGCACTGGCTGAATAGTAAACAACTCACACTGTCACTGTAATACCTCTTAACAATCAACTTCCTTGACGCCTTCCCTAATTATCACAATGTGTCAAACATGTGATAAAGCACTGGCAGATCAGAGCATTGTGTTTCTACACCATGCATTTGTGCTGTCAAGTTAGAAAAGAGTTAAGACCAAAAGCAGAAAGACCAAACACAGTAAAAGTGATGAATTAAACATTCACTCTGTACACAGCAGATAAAGTGACTCTGAGTTCCATAATTGCACTAAGAACACCATTGTCTGTTATATTTTACCAAATACTTGAAAACAATCTGGAATGCTTGTTCAAGGGACACAACAGAATTGACAAGGCAACTTTTAAAGATGGTTTGTCCATTCTTCGAGGTCACCTTCTAGACTCATTACATCCAAAGTTCAGCTTGGGGGAGCCTAAAGGAGAAAACAGCTCCAGAGTGTACAATCAAGTATCATGCACCTTTTTGCCTGCCAATTCTGTCCTAAAAGTCCCACGGACAGACGTCTTCCATTTTGACACTCTTGAGTGGCCCTGCAGGTTTCGGGTGTGAGGGTTTGTCCCTTGCTGTGGGGGCGCTGGCATTGGCGCCATCTCTGGTGGTACTGTCGGGCACAGTCTCTGCCTCCCATGGGCATGCCTCCGATCTCTTACTCTCCGTCATTCCTGTCTCCCGTGTGGAGCTCCGTCGTCTGCTGGTGGGAGTGGTGGCGGCTTGTCCGCTCTCGGACGACTGGCTGACCCGCCGCCTCTCGGAGCCTTTGCTGGATGAGCTCCTCCTCTCCCTCCCTTTGGACTGCCGTCTCTCCTCATCCTTTTCCTTGCTCTTGGAGGAGCAGGAGCCTTTCCTTTTGGAGTGAGAGTCCTTGGACTTGGTGTGATAGGTAGGGCTCGCGGCTCTGTCCTGCTTAGGGGATGGCGGGGCATCGTAATCCCAGGGGCAGATCTCCACCATGAGGGCCGGCGGCTGGAGTAGGCTGCCTGTGGACTTGGAGTGGTCTGAGTGAAGGACCTTGGGCTTGCCGTCGGTGGGCGTCACACTCTTCTTGCGGCCGCTTCTGTCCGGAGACAGACCGGCACTCTCCAGGCCTTTGGCAGAGAGCTCATCTGTGTCCCAAGGGCACGCCTCATGATTTGGGACAAGGTGGAGCGGCGATCGGGGTTTCCGGGGCATTGTCTCGTCTCGATCCCCTCCCTTGTCCCTCGAGCGGCGCCGATTGGAGGGCGACTGCCCTGTGCCTCCCCTCTGCTTCTGCTGGGACCTGCTGCTCTTGGAGCTCCCACCTCCGTGGACAGCGGTGGTCTCGCAGGGGGCGATGGACACATGCTTCTGGGACTTCCCCTCGGACGGGGTGGGCAGGTCCTCCATCTCCCAAGGGCAGACCTCGGACAGGTCGTAGAGCTCCTTGCTCCGGCCAGGCTCGGAACAGATGGACGGCTGGCTGCCACTCACCTGCTGTTTCATGATGCCCATTTTGCTGGGGGTCTTGGTGTATTCCACCGACTGGCTGATGATCATTTTTGGGTAGCACTCGGGGGACTCATCTACCTCTGACAGCCTGCCGTCTCTGGCCTTCTGCCCCTTCTTGCTGGCATCCTCCACGCTGTGGGTCTTCCCCGCAAGACCCAGGGTTCGCTCCCTGGCGCTGGCGATGACGCTGAGGGACTTCTGCATGATGGTCGTCCTGAGGTGGATGGGCTTCTTGTCGGCGGTGAGGTTGTGGGCGCTGACCGACTTGCACACCAGTGGCACTGATTCTGCCGATTCTGCAGGCTCGACTTTAGGTGGCTCGGGGGCTTTCTTCACCCTCCTGCCCATCAGCGTGTCCAGCAGGGAGCCTTCAGTGGTGGAGCCTTCCAGCTTCTCGGCAGTTGCGCTCACGCTGGGGTCTCCGTTCTGGTCACAGACATGGTCATAGCTGTGCGACCTCTTGGCAGAGAGCATCTTGTTCTTCAGGGAGTCCTCCCTAGAACGTGAGTCTAAATGATTCCTCCTAAGTGTGCTGCGGTTGCTCCCGTGGTCGCTGCCGTCACGGTCCTCGCGACTGCACTGCCGACTCACCGTCTCCGGAATCTCTGTGATGCGCCGCATCAGGGATCGACCGAGGCCCTTCTTGGAGCTACGCTTCTTCTGCAGGTGAGGGTTATTGGCCAGCATCTTCTTCCTTTTGTAGATTTCCAGTTGGGTGTAAAGCTTCTTCAGTTCCTCCTGTGGCAGAGCCGAATGGATATAATATTAGAGATGGCAGGATGGATGGAGGGTAAAAAACTACTTGGAAAAGAAACAACTTCAAGAGGCCACATCATACAAGGCGGTTCAGGACACAGTTATATGTGAACAGGCAAAGCTCGTCTTTAAGTGCTTGTGTGAATTTGCACATTTTTGTTAGAGCCTGAGTAATATTATAGCATAGTGAGCATGCCTGCTTTAAAAATCTTTAACAATGTTTTTTACATCCATCCTCTAAAAAATGTGTGGAAATGTTCATGATTTTTTTACGGCTCTTCGAGTCACAGCAAGTTTTCTGTAGAGTAAGTAGAGCTCACCCGTATGTCCTCGGGGTCCAAACTGTGCTCACTCCAAGCCGAGGTTATACTACTGTTCAAGTAGGAGCCAGAGCGACCCATATCCAGCTCATCCTCATAGGCCTCGGTGGCAATGTCATCTCTGGTGTGCGTCCCTGAGGAGAAGAACTGCAGGAGAAACAACAGCAGTGCCATGACTTGCAGTCTCACACACTGCCAAATATAGCTCAATCATTTCAATTCGTACAGGAATAGGGGCAACATTTTATTTGCAGGGTCCTGAAAGGTGATTTACATATACCCAGATTATGTAATGTTGAGACTTTGTTAACAACATTTTTTGAGTTAAGTATATTTTGGGGCTTTCTGTTTTTGTCTCGTAATAGGACAGTGAAGAGAGACAGGAGGCGATTGGAGGAAAGAGAGTCCCCCTGGGCACCTCCCTGTTTATGAATACTGGTGCAACCGTGCCACAGCACACCCTGTCAACTACAATACACGGATATGGTTAGATTTAGAGTTTGGGTTTGGCTAAGGTGAAGTCTGTAATTGTTCAACAATTATTTTACACAATGCACTTGAATCTCCATAGATAATTTCAATGGATAAGTCTCCATAGGCACACCATGCTAATAAAGTGTGTTATCGCAAAAAAATCAGCAATTGCACTGAATACACTGAGTCACTTAGTCCTAGTGTGGAATAAAATGACAGATTAAAGTGTGCTAGGACTGTAGTTAGTGATGAGCCATTGTTACCTTGGGGACAAACATGAGACCCAGTGTCACGGTGACCGTCAGGTGTGTGTGGACAAAGAACAACGTCAGCATCCAATCAGGGTGGAGACCAGAGGCTAACGAGAACCTATGGAGAAAATGGGCAAAAAATGTCATTAGGAGAAGTGTGTGAATATATGTGTGTGTGTGTGTGTGTGTGTGTGTTAGCGTGCGAGTGTGAATGTATGTATGTGTGTATTTCAGTGTGTATTTGTGCGCAAGCTCAAAGTGTACAAAGTCTGGGATGCCCCTCAAATTAAAATCTTGATGACTCTGCATTTTATCTGTTAAGGCATGCTTTGCATACAGCTCATCCTATGGGAGGCTCAGCGAGGAAGAGAGTTAATCGAGGGAACCCCCCCACCCCTTGGATTAAACAAAAAAACAGCATGGATCAGCACATTATGTCTCCCACTGGCAGCTCTCTCTGCACAGCCCAACCAGAGACCTACAGCTGCATGCAAATCACTCAGCCTCATAATCACACAATGCACACACACTGTCACGTTTCATTCAAAGGTTAACCACGGCCTGGTGCAACCCAAGAAGCACCGGACGAAAATGCAAGAGAAAGAGAAAGAGAAAGAGAAAGAGAAAGAGAAAGCGAGACACAGGACAGGCCACCTCGGGTGAAGTCCGACAAAACCAGCTAGGAGGACCATTAGGTGTCCGCTAGGTGGTCCGTAGGTCACCCGCCGACCGCCTCTGTGGCCGCTTGGAATAATTAGATTCTGCTCCATTAATCACATTAGCCATTCAAGACGGGAGTTTTGGCACATCACTTGGCAGAGGCATCACGACTCGCTCCCAGACACTCGGGCCGCTTATCTCCCTGCTCCAGCAGTCTGCTCTGCAGCAGCCTCGTGGGCACACACAGGCTGAATAGGTGAAAGGATTCCACAGGAAGCTTCTCTGCCTCACACAGGCAGAGCTGAAAGCTCGGTAGGGGGAGAGGATTGTGGCATAATTATTGTGAAAGGAGCCGTGAGTTATTTGTGTGGGGCTCCAGCGCTTTGGAGAACAAAGTGACAATAATAAGAGAAAAATTGCCTGCGGACTGAGAAGAAATCAATACTTGCGTCAATAAGGTGTTCATTTTAAGTGCAAAGGAGCTCTTTGTTATGGGAGGAAAATGTCTATTTTTAGTATTGTGGGCCATTTGTGGATAGTTTTGGACATTTTTTTGTTTTGTTTTGTTTTATAAATACCAACTTACCACACACACACACACACACACACAATTTCTCTCTGGAACACACACAAAACACATATGCACCATCTCTCTCCCTCTCTCTGTCTCACACATACACACACACACAGACCTAAGCCTGCACACATCTGGGCCTTATATATATGAAACTGGAATGATATATATCATCTGAGTTGTGAGGAGGGGGAAGCAGGAGAGGCCTCTTTGCACCTCCAGACGAGGGCCATCAGAGCAGACTAGTCCAGCAGACTTTTTTGAAGCTGGGGCAGATTTATGCACAGGCTAGATATTTCAGTCACCTCCTCTGAAGTGCTGTCACTGAGCTGTCTTTCCCAGGAGGACCATTTCCTGGGTGCCGTGGGGGGCTCAGTGGAAACGTCGACCATTGTGCACCACCTCTTTAGGCTTTTTTGTTGTGTTCTTTTTTTCTTTTTTATTGTGACCACATCCAGAGTTTCTTTTTTACTGTGACCACATCCAGAGTTTTTGTGCTCCTGACAGTATGGACAAAAATGGGAACTAAGTGAAAACAAATAGATGCTGATATGCTGAAGCAAACCAACAGTGCGTCTCCTGCCCAATGCCTGCATGTTTGGGAGCTGGCAGTTCTCATCAGGATTGTTTGCAAATGTAATTATTCATTTGAGAGCATTTGAGGGGGCTGCCATAGAGAAATTGTGTCATATTTTGGCAACATCAACATCAGCCCCTTTTATGTTTCTAACTACACACCAGCACAGCTGCACAACAGCTTGTAGTGCTGTACACAGACATAAGCTACAATTGGGACTTTCTTGTGTAGGCTGTCTATCAATGCAGCTATTTTATGAATCTGCATTCAGTTGCACTCCACTCAGAAAAGCACAAAATCTACTGAATTCCTTATTGTGTGATAATAAATAAGACTCCCTTAGGGAGAACATAATGTAGTAGAGATGGAGTCCAGTGTGTATGATCATACTGCAAATGGATGAAGCATAATGTGAAATTTGCAAAAACACACAAAAATACCCAGAGCCCCCCCCCACGAATAGCACATTAAAACGCAGACCCACGCAGCCCCTCTGCCTTGTGGCTGTCTGGGTGTTTTTTGGATCCTGAGATGAAATGCTGAGATGAAAGTGCAGCCCCATGCTTTAGAGACACATCATACACTCACCTCGGCTGTCTGGGAGAATTTAGATAAACATTTATGGGCAGAGGTTGTGTGCTAGTGGGAAAGTGACATTTTCAACAGCCCACCAGTCCACTGCCATATACAATTACTTTGGTGGCAACACTTATTCACACGAACCCACACAGACATACACATACACAAACACATACACACATAGACACCCACCCACACACGTGCACACACATGCACACACAAACAAGCAGTCACCATATCCTCAATAGAACCAGCAGACTTTGATGGATATCTTTCCCAGTGTCTCTGGCCACTGCCGATTGCTCACCTAATGATGTGGAATATTGCCGAGATGAGGAGCTCGTTGTAGACGGCCACAGCCATGTACCGAGGCTCGTGGAAGGTGGACGGGACTGTGCGCACAGCATAGCACAGGTACACACCCCACAACAGGAACAGGAACTCAGCTGCAGGGAAAACACACAGAAGATCTTTTACAGCTCTAACCCCCCCTCCATCATTCAGAATGGTGGTGCATTTATACAGCTCATCATATTCATATTGTTATTTAGCAGGCTGATCAAGGAGGATATTTGAGGGGTTTAAGAGAACAACACCTTGTACCACTACGTATCAGTTAGATAAGGATGCATCTTTGCATTACGTTATATTTACATTATCATATAATATACATTTATATATTTGTACGATTTGTCATTTAGCAGGCTGATCTTATCCTGGGCCACTTACAGTAGACATATGACAACAGGGCCAGTCCCCCTGGAGCACCACTGGGGTTAAGTGCCTCGCTCAGGGGCAGAGTAGTGGAGAGAACTCATTACTTTCTACTGGTCCATTTGAGAGACCAGATTGCTAACCGCTGAGGGATGCAGCAAAGCTCTCTGCTCAGCCATCTTCCCATCAACTTCTCCCTTATAAGGTCTATCTCTCTGATAGGCTGTGATAAGGTAGGCTGTGCCGGAGATGCTGAGCCTGGCAGCTGAGGACTACCTTGTTGTTCTTGTAACCGATGTCTCATCTTGGGGAATGGCTTAATGCTTCATTGTAAGGGTCACCCATCTGGTGTAATTGACAGAGGAGCAGGATCGACAAATTGGTTTGTTGATGAGTGGACATAAATACACTTGAGGGCCAAATGTCTCTGGCATAGTCGAGGAATAGCCACTTTTATTCCAGCCGATCTAAATGTAATGTAATCAATTTTTCATTTTACATATTGAGAGGCTTGTGCTGGCTGATCATTGATTTCTTTAAAAGCATCAAGCAGTGCTTGTTTGGGTTACAGCTCTCTTTGCTGTCTCTCTCTCTCTCTGTCTCTCCCTTTGTGGATAACACACCTGCTCTGCTCTGCTCTGCTCTGCTCTGCCTGCTTGTCGCCCTGTGATGCCCTGTCTTGTCCTGCCCTCACTGAGGCTATTTCCAGGTGCAGCGTCTTGCACCCTTGGAAAGCCTATGCATCTTCCACCTAGCACCACCCACGTCTCTCGCAGTGACCTGAGATGTTCCTGTTTTTTGCTCTCCCTCACACACGCACACACTCAGACACAAACACACACATACACACATACCCAAACCTACATACACACACACAGACAGACAGACAGACATACACACACACACACACACACACACACACACACACACACACACACACAAACATTCACACACATTCTCGCTTGCAGTGGGCAAACACACATACACATACACCTCTCTTGTTCCTGCAAAGGCAGGCTGTCAGCAAGGCAGCTGCCACTGGCACAGCCTGTGTGTGGCCTGGCTCTGTGCAGCCTGTGTCTGGCCTGGCCTCCCAGTCTTCCGCCGCCTGTGAACTCCAATCCAATTATACAGCCTCTCTCTCCACAGGCCCATACTCCTCATTAGATGAACTCTCCACTCACCCCCACAAACTTCCTTTTCTTTTAAGGAAGGGTGTGTGTGTGTGTGTGTGTGTGTCTGTTGGGGGGTGGTGATAGTAATAACCCTGAATAGAATATATCTATCTGGTGTTGTGATTGACAACATGTATTGGAAGAAAACTAAGTGAGAAAGAGAAAGAATGAAAGACAGAGAGAGAGAAAGAAAGACAGAGACAGAGAGAGAGAGCCTCACCGACAGCCATCATGTAGTCCCAGCGGTCCAGCAGACACATGCTGAATTGCAGGCCCTCGGGGGTGACACCCACGTCGATAAGGGCACGGTGCCAGTCAGGGTGCTGGATCACTGCGGCGGTCCAGGCCACCAGAAACCAGCAGGCCACCAGCAGGATCACCCCCAACAGCCGTAGCACCCTGCAGCTGGTCATGTAGGGGATCCGCTGGGCCGTGCGCGACAGGAACACCTTCAGCACCCTGCGCGGAGGAGGAGGAGGAGGGGGGGCAGAGATATAGGAGAGTGAGTGCTGAGCTGTATTATCCCATAGCGGGGCTTAGGGACATGTTTTAGGCAGCTTACTGCAGAGCACAGCATACTGGAAAGACATCCAGGCTATGGCAGAGGAATCTTTGTGGGCTCTGCTGCTGATAGTGTATTACTTCTTACTTGACACTGCAAAATCAGGTGAAGATTTTTTTTCTTTCATATTTTTCTGTCCATTTCCTTTCCTCCCTCTTTTCCTTTTTTATTTCTCTCTTATCTTTCTTTCCTTCATATCTTTCCTTCTTTCTTTTTTTCATCACAAAACTTAAACGACAGAATGATAGAAATTCACCAATCTGAGGGTTACAAATAGTCTCACAAATCACAAATAGTTCTTGATGATAGTGTTTATGCCTCAACCTACCTGTACAACTTCAAAGTCACGGTTCCGTAGACTGTAGCGAAACCCAGGAGCCGAACCCACCTCAGCAGGATGCAGCGGAACACGCTTGGGTGAAAGTACATTATCATGACCTAGGGGAAGAGAAGCCATGGTGACAAAGAAGCCCAATTATTCCCTGCACAAAGGAGATAAAGCCTTTCTCAACGGGATCCCTTTGAGAAGACAGACTCACAAGAGCAGTCTGACCACAGGGCTTCACTGCCTCCAACTATATCTTTCATGTCCACTTTTACTTTTTCTGCTGGTGCTCAGCAGTGTTTCGTGAACAAGTGGAAAAAATTGCCTGAGAAAGAGCAGCTTCCCTCACTGCTGCTACATATGACTTTTATTAGAGCTTGATAGCCCCTCTTGAGATCAGCTCCTACTGAGCCAGTAGCAGCATGTCATCAATAGCATGCAAGCTACAAGTGGACAGTATCCCTCAAAAGTGACTCTTGTGTAACTGAGCTTAAGGTCAAAAGCCATCAATGCAATTATTTTAGATGAAGGGATAATTAATCTAACTATAATTAATTGAACCATAATGGAACAACAGGACAATTATTGTATCCAGTGCTAACATTTCAATTACTTATTACAGTAATATGAACACCTGAGAGTGGATGATGAAGGGTGATGAACTATTAAAATATTAAGACTTTATTAAGAATTTATATATTAAGAATTTAATTGACGATTGGATTGAAGATTCAAGCAATACTATCGACAAGTTAAAATCTCCTCACTACCAGACGTATGCCTTCATTTCAATATATTATATAATGATTGATAGAAGTAACCACAGAATGATGTGATGTCAGAGACCACCATTAACTATGGGGAAAAAATAAAGTGGTCCCACAAGAATGTCTTCAGCCAATCATGTTCTCAACCCTATCAACCATGAGTCCTAGAAAGAAAGAAAGAAATGAATGAATGAATGAATGAATGATGTATCGCTTGTAGGCTATTTTGCATCTTAACCGATATAAATCTTCACAGTCATGGTCATTCGGCTGGTTGAAGGTACATCATTACATCCCTACTAGCAACGCGCCACACAATTATTTCCCAATAAGGACCCACACATGCGCAATTTACAGCCAAGCAATACCTGGGAGCGAACAATAAAAAGAAGTACTGGTTGACTAGCAAGCTTCAAAAAAGTCACTGTGTCACAACTGCCGACTATGCCTTCCGCTATTGACAGGGGCAATTAGAGAACTACCATGGGTGCAATTATAAAGAGAATGTTGTTGGCTCATCTTGGCACTAGACAATAATAAAGTCCAATGAATGCTCAATGCTCCGCTCTGCGCTCCCCGAGGAAGTATTAAGCTATGGAGATCACCTGCATAGGCAAGCACTTCCCCAATCACATACCCCTAAACAAATCCGGCATTATGTCTCCTTCCCCAATTTTATTGCACTTCTAGAGATGCATAAATGATTTGCGAGCTGGAACAACTCCTCTATAATTGAAGGAAGTGACAGCTACATCTGTGCCTCTCTTTCCCCAGCGGAGAGCTACTGCTACATCTGCCGAATTCACAGCAAGCATTTTAATGTGTGAGCGAGGAAATCGCCCAGTCAGTGTAATCAAACACCGCTGCCGCTGCCACCACCACAGCCACCGTGGCTGTACCACAACACGCAGCTGCCGCTCCCCTACACCCCAGAAAGATTCAATTAGCTCGCAGCCGTAGCCAGGCAGATTAATAGGCCTGCATGCAAAAGGACTGGCAAAGGCTTTCTGTAGTCATTACGTTTGGGGACAGAGATAAGGGCTCATTATCCAAAGTCATTTAAGTGTGATGCCAGGATATAACTCTCCGCGTGCATGCGAGGGAAGAATCATCCAGCTGACAGGGACGAGTGGAAATCAACAACAAAGCCGTGTCAAAAAACGGCAGAGAAGGATGGTGCTTACATAACCATGTTTACATTCGCTGTAAGCCAGTTCTTACGCTCACTTTCACTAAGCAGTGTCTTAGTGCTAGTGTATTGGACACCACATTTAGTCAATTTTTTATATGACAGAAGGCAACAAAATTGCTGGCAACGTTAGCCAGTGATACCAGTGAAAAAACTAGAATACAGCAATGTCAGAAACACAATATATATTGCGTGTTTACTGGTTATACATCAGCATGTGAAAAAGAAAGCAGATTTCTTTTATATATGGCAGTCTGTGATGAATGTAGGCCACTGTTTCCCCTGTACTGACGCTTGGACCCAGCCAAGGTGAAGGAGTTATACAGGGCAGGAGAATAGGAGCATCTTCTACCACCACCTCCTTCTCTTCCCCTGTTCTCAGACATACATACACACATGAACACATACACACACACACACATACGCACAACCCTTCCTCCATTAATTAATCAACAGATTTATTTTTAAACAAGTTGCACTAGAACTTGATGGACTCGTTAAAAATGAATAGAACACCACCACAGAGACTGCTGCACTTGGCGGCGCATGTCACGCCAGGAGTAGAGGGAGACCGAGGCAGGCAGAACGTGGAACGCAGAACGCAGTCCAGCGAGTGCATCTTAGTGCATGTACATATTTGAGCAGCCCTACCCACAGCTCTCTCTGATAGGGCAGCAAGGTGAAGACAGAATGTCTATTTTTGTCTTCCTGCCCCACGAAAGAAGAGGAGAGAAAAAAGGAAACGAGAGAGAAACCTCCATTTCAAGGTAGGGTTGCCATGTTTAAATCTGGGTATGGAAAAGATTAGACTGCTTCCGCACATGTGTCCAGCATTTCACCTTCCTGTTCCCTGACTATAGTTTATGCCTTATAGCAAGGAAATGTAATGACGTGTCCATGAACCCATCTGCATGAAAAAGGCATGAATAGTCTCCCCTGTGCCTATTATTGTAATGCATTCAAGAATGGAGAATGGCACCATCCTAAAGACTCGACAACGCCATACTGTAGCTGTGTTAGTGTGAGAGTAACCTGTGAAATAACCACCCCTCCCCCATCTGTGCTTAGATTCATTGATTTAACAAATGCTTTTATCCAAGTGGCTCATGGCACTGGGTCATTACTTCGGCATCCTTGAGCAACACAGATTTTCCTAGCATTTTCTTCTGCATTGTTTGCCCCCCATCTACACCCCCCCCCCCAACACACACACACACACACACACACACACACACACACACTCACACACATCGTGTTCCCACCGCTTCTGTCTTTCTGAGGCAGAACTGTTGACAGACGCAGATGGGCTGGGCGGAGGGGTGAAAAAAAATGCAGAACACAGTGCTGCAGACACCACAGACACCCAGAAAAGGTGGAAGGAAGGAGTGAGGGAGGGAAGGAGTGAAAAAGGGAAGGAGAGAGAGAGACAGACTCAGAAACAGATAGAGACAGAAAGAGAGAGAGAGCAAGATATGAGGCATTTGTTCCTATGACATATGTGAGAGTGGGAGAAGGGAGATTGGACACAGCAGGTCTTTACTGCAGAGTAAATCAGAGGATTGTGTACATCAGGGACACAGACTAAGGCAGTTAAATCAGAGTGCACAGACATGCCTCTAGTGCTCCATCAAAAAAAAGAGAGAGAGAGAGAGAGAGACAACACGGACGGGGGCAAAACAGGAGGGAAAAGAGAGCTGGGTTGGGTCGGCAGGCAGGCAGCAGCCAGGGCAGGTGTAAAGCAGGGGGGAGAGGTGAAACTGGCAGAGCCCTGGTAAATTCTCTGCAGGTCTGCCCAATTTGACCTCAACACCCACCCCCACCCCCAATCCCAACCCACACTGCCTCTCAGGCAGACTGAACCTGACTCAGCTGAGCCCACAAAGCTTGGAGACGGGAAGGCACAGAAACATGCAGACAGTCATCGGATCAGACTTTTAATCCCCCGACCACGCTTCCGATTCTCTGAGCCACATCCCAGTCACCGGGAGAGGCCTCCAGCTATCCGAGCCACTCACAGTGGGTGGATGGAGCCAAGTCGGAATGCGGCATGTCGACCTCTGGAGAGACGTGGTCCAGGCTGGGGATGGCAGCAGGGGACAATGCCGATAAAAAGACTTGGAGTGAAGGATGGAGAATACAGTGCCATTCCCCATGGAGGCTGCAGCACCACAGGAGCTCTTCAGACCGTCTGGGTCCTTCATCTGAGCTCCTCCCACCACAGGCAAAAAAAAACTCTGCTGTGGCCTAAACCTAAATATGAACGCAGGTCTCCCTAGGAAGTCTCAACGCAGTCTTTTCAAACAGTGACACGGAAAATAGCTGCACTTTCTTTGCGCTATGTGACTCAGCAGCACTACTCAGAGGAAGACAAAAACTTCCTGTTGGTGGACACACCTGCATGGGCTTTTTGCTGTTGTCACACTGTATTTTCTAAGTTACATTCTGTGAATAATTGATTAATTGATGAAAGGCTTGAGGGGTAGAGGGAAATCTAATACTTACGGGAAAGTAGAGAAGCAAGGCTCCACACAAAATGGCCTCCAGCAGAATCAAACCAGAGGCTCTGATTCTCTGAGAGAGGAAGAACACAAACATGAATCAATCACAAGCTGACAAGACATTTACATTACATTCATCAGACAATTTTATTCAAAGTGACTTACATTTGTCAACTATCAATTAGCTCAGGGCCAGTTTCCCCTACTGCAACTTAGGGTTAGCTCAAGGGTACAACGGGGGCAGCTGAGACTTGAACCCACAATTTCCAGGTTCCTTATCCGCTATGCCACATATTACCACCGTACCTTGTTGCGGCGGAAGTGGTAGACCACCACCATGCCGATGAAGTCCACCAGCATACAGAGGCCCTGAAAAGAGGCAATGGCCAGTCGCAGGGACCCATCCTCCTGGGCCAGGCAGGGGCTGTCATCCCGGCAGAAGGGGCATCCCTCCTGACAGGGCAGGCATTTCCCAGACACCTCTGACGAGTCATCTCGATGAGTGCCCCGCTCTTTACCTATGTACAGTCACAGCAATAAGAAGCATCCTAACATAAAGGGATTATACTATAAGGGATTAAGTACAAACACATGCAAATACAGAAACCAACCAGACGATTCAATGTGATCAAGAACAACAGGAGAGAAATGTGTCATGGTTTCCTCCACGGTGAATGTTACTGTGTTGACATACAAAGGGTGATGAGATTAAGCGTGTGTGCTTGTGTGTCTGTGCATATGTGTGTGCGTGTGCATGTGTATGCATGTGTGTGTGTCTGTGTGTGTTTAGGCCTTGCCTATAAGCTTAGTTAAAGCATTTGACCTGATGTGGCAGAAATTCTCCAGATTTATTTAATTAAATTACTTAACCATGTAATTAGTCTCACAAAAAAAGATGCAATTGGCTTTTAATTACATGGCACTATTCCTCCCTAGGGCATTGCTAACCATGGGTGCTCAGCCAGAAGCAACTATTCTACCATCATTTTGATGCTGTGCCACCAGACATGGGTTATAAACTAGCAGGCAGAATGGCCCTGCCTTGATGTAGCACACTTAAGGCAGCCCCAGGAGCCAGAGAACAATTAATAACCACAATTCAGTTTGCAGATCACAACACAGCATAGCATAGCATAGCACAGCACTGCACAACATAGCACAGCATCTCTCATTTTGACATGCAGACATCAAACGTCTCCAGCCCGACGAGGCAATGATAAGACGTGCGCGCTTGATGTCTGCTTCTCGGCTGGGCACTTCATGTGTGTCCATCCGAGGACGGCAGCAGTCGAGTGCACGATTTGGGATGCTCTGCCAACAGCTCTGTTCAAGCTGCCAGAAGAAGCCTCTCACTTCTTCGCTCATCTCAGTCACCTCTCTCTCTCTCTCTCTCTCTCTCTCTCGATCTCTCTGTCTCACTCTCTCTCTCTTATGCAAATCAAGCGTCTTTCTCCAGCAGTGCCTCTCTTCATTAAGACACAGCAGAGCCTGAATGGTGAGTGGTGACTCATGAGCTATTTTTAGTTTTTTTTTTTTTTCTAATTATGAGTGTGCTCACAAGGTGGGCAGGACCTGAGAAACACCCCTGGCAAGCACATCATATTATATCAGCATTAAGGAGACATGACGTCATTCTAGTTCTCACTAAGTGGCCGAATTCCAATGTTCCCCCCCTTTACTTGTCCTCAGCTCTGAACCCTCAAAGACCAATCATGAAGTAAGTTCACTGATTTCATTCAAGTTTTTGCACAGTGCACAACTCCTAATGTCTCCCTTACCCTTAGGCCAAAACACCAAAGACATGAATCGGCCAATCATAAAGTCAGTTCAAGCTCACTCAGCCTTTGGAGTACCGGACTTAGGCCTTAGTAGGGGAATCGGGGATTCAACCAGTCTCTTCTTCCCAGAGCTCCGATAAATGGGATGTCCCCTGGTTAATTTAGCTCTGATTACAACGATTGACTCTCAGCACCAGTGCATCAATAAATGATCAAGGAGGTGATTTATTTTACCCAGCAAGACCTCTGCCCAGAGTGTCTGAAGTGCATTTTGGCCAAGGGAGGGCTCAAGCTGTTTTTATGAGAAGAGAGGAGCTTTTTGAACCTCAGTGTTTTACAGTGACTAGTCAGGCAGAGGAGGGGCATGACATGAGGGACAGCAGGGGGGACGAGCTGGCTGCTTTGTGTCCCGTGCGAGAGGAGGAGGAAGGGGGACAAGGGGTAGATGAGACTCTAACAGAATGGACTGGGCTTTTAGAAGTGAGTCCTCCATT
Organism: Tenualosa ilisha; assembly: GCA_015244755.2. Lineage (NCBI taxonomy): Eukaryota > Metazoa > Chordata > Actinopteri > Clupeiformes > Clupeidae > Tenualosa > Tenualosa ilisha. Next base: position 3,059,953 of record PYXC01000541.1, on the reverse strand, counting down.
TTCATTTCATTTCTCCTCCCCATTAGTCTCTCCCATTGTTCCTTCCTCATGTGCATACACCACATTTCTGCCTGTCTTTCTTCTGCCATTCTTCATCTCGCATTCTCATTACTCTCCCATTGTACTTCTGCCCTTTTTTTACAACTCTCTCTGTTCTCTGGCCACCCCCCATCACACACACACACACACACACACACACACACACACACTTATGTCCGTGGGACTGTGCCTCAGCTCTCCCTGCTGTCTGCTGTGTGAAACCCCCCACCTCTCCTCAGTGCTGATCTGTGTGTCATGTCAGATGGCATCTCTGGTCACTCACTGCGTCCACCTCCGTAGGATGTAGCGCTTGTAAGGGAGATCCCCCTAGGCGGGGTGGGGGTTGGGTGGTGAGGGTGAGGCTGGGGAGTGGGAGAGAGGTGTCAAAGTCTGACTGGATTGCCCTGTCACGGAGAAACCACAGCTTACGCTTTTTTTGGTTGAATTAATTGTGGGCTCAGCAAAGGGGCTGGTGTCTAGTCTAGAAGCAGGAATCCAGCTTGAATGTCTTCTCAATTTAGATGAGGTCCTGAGTGTGAAACCTTGAACGAACTAAAGTAGTTGATGTCACATTCTAAGGTGTTCAATTACACCTGAAGTATAGCAAAATGTCAACAAAGTCTAATGAAGAGTAAAAGCTCTTTGTGTGAGGTGTTGCACGGAGATTTAGCAATACATTTGCCTGATCGACCAGCCTTTAAAACTTTGATTTAAGCCATAAAGACAGATCAATACGCCTGCTTCCAATCTCATTAGCAGCCATAACTGTCACTCTTGTGCATCCTATGGGAGTGAAGTTGAAGTGAAGGCATCCAATTGGCATCATTAGCACTCATTAGCTCTGTTGGCCCAGTGAGTAAATGTATGTTCTGTCAAGTTAATGATCTGTATAGAGCGGCCCCATTCTCCTCAGCTTCATCCGTGGCCTTCAGAGAGCTTGGCAAGTTTTTTTTCCCTAAAATCTCACCCCTCTAATTGAAATCCTTAACTGAGGAATACACAGCACATCAAGGGTAACACAGGGAGTATAGCACTACAATGTGTAGAGAAACATTCCACACACTGAATACTCTCCCCACCCCAAGCTCTGAATCTTCAAAGATGTACTTAGAGGAGCTATGTGTATTTTTAGAGTAAAACATTCCAAAACCACAGAATACGAAGAAGTTGCCCATGTCAGTCCTGATTTGTCCTGATATCCTCCAAAGTTAGAATTCTAACCAACTAGTAATATCATGGTCTACCATGCGTGGTAGTCATCCTGAGTTCAGGATGAATAGCAACCAAAAATACTCCATGAGAAATATTCCAATATTCCATAAATCAGCTCCTTGATCGACTGATTCATGCCAGTTAAGTCTTCAATGGTTCAGGGCTTGGGGTAAGAGTACATTATAGTGGACAAGGTTTGAGCTGATTTTGGCTTACTGTAAATACCGCAACAGGCTATGCAATATATTTATGATTTAGTTATGGGTTATTATGGCTGTTCCTGCAGTTGGGTGCACTGTGGAAGCACAAATGTGTTCTGTTTCAGTTTCCAACATGGCATACTGCTGTACTACATGCTGCTTACCACCTGGGATATACCATTGCTAGATCTTTTTTGTTGTTCCAGGTTGAGAAAAAATGTGTGCTAAATTTACTAACTACTTTCTAATTTTACAATACCCAATCATCATTTCAGCACATGACTTAAAGTGTGTCAAACTTGTCAAACTTTCATCAAACAAGTACACATTCTCTTGATACAAGCAGTAGAGAGTAGTACGGCTTTTCATAACTAGCATTTGTCTCTGTCAAGGACACTCTGATACACAGCGAGGAGCGACCTGACTCAAACTGGGAACACTTTGGTTTCCAGTTGATTGTTTTACCTCCTGTGCCAGTTCAGCACACATACAGGAAAAACACAGCATCAATACTGTTACCATGGGACTACAGCAATAAAAGATTTTGGTGTGGTATGGTGTGGTGGTGGTGGTGGTGGTGGTGTGTGTGTGTGTGTGTGTGTCAGGGAGAGGGGAGGATTGGGGGGCAGGTGACTGCAGGTATGCAGTGGGATGGATGGCTGTGTGAATGTGTAGAGAACAGTGTAGGATGTGAAGGGCAAAAGGACTTGTTTAGATGCACATCATTCACCACTTGACAATCTATCATTCAACAACATCAGTCGAACCTTATTATGTCACAGAGCTGAGGGCACGTGTGTTGTGTACATCACTTCATTTCAAGTTGTACATGATACATCTATATGACATCTGGATAATGATTTCAAGTTGTACATGATACATCTATATGACATCTGGATAATGATTACAAGTTGTACATGATACATCTATATGACATCTGGATTATGCTCCATCATCCATCGCTCGGTCACCAACATCCTATGTATATATGTAAGTGTGCAAAGCCACTCAACAAAGCTCAAATGGAGAGAAGTGAACAGACTGTATGAAGAGCATCTGATTGGCACCTACTTGAAAAGCCATTGAGTGCCACTCGACTGGGATGGTAGAAACCTCTCTTGCATTGGCACTTGTACTTGTCCAGGACAAACCCGTGACCCATAATTGGCTTGCACTACAGCAGAGAGACAGAGAGAGAGAGAGAGATAGAGAAAGAAAGAAAGAAAGAAAGAAAGAGAGAGAAAGAGAGAGAGAGAGAAAGAGAGAGAAAGAGACAAAAAAATAGTGAGTAAATAAGACAGGAGGAAGCAAGCAGAGATGAAAAGTGAATGATGAGGCAGCCCAGGCCAATATTTGAGTTTCTCAGATGATGCTGTGGAAATGTCAGACTCTGAGTTTGAGGCTGTCAGAGCACAGGTGGAAGAAATATGCTCTGAATGTCAAAACAAGTACAAATATGACAGGTGCCTACATGTGTTTTGCTGCCTGTCTTTGTTCGTGTTTCATTCCTTTGTGATGCTAAGTCACTTTCCTTTTATTCTGAAAGACCCTGTAAAACCAAATCAGTAATTTGTTAGAACATACCTTATATGGGTTATAAAACCATTCAAAAGTCTGTATGGTTATTTTTTCTGCTCTCTTTTTTGGCAGTCCAGTGGGTACTGATGATGCAATAAGCTCCCCATTTAGCAGAATCCCTCCCCACCAATGTCATTGCATGTATTCCCCACCACTGAGACATTATATAGAACTGGAGACAGTTCATTCATTTTAATGACTCATGCTAGGCTAGCTAATACAGCCAAAAATGAGAACTGAGATACTGAGATATGCTGTCCAATGTGCTCCTTCTGTTCACACTTTCGTGAACAAGCTAAATAGGTGTCTTCCTGCTGGGAGGATCGGCAAATCGAAATGTGCGACCTAATTTGTGGATAATTGCATAATATGTATCAACATGGACTACCTGATCCTCTTCATTGGTGTCTTCTTTGGATTCAAGAGTTTTAATGATCTTGTAAACAAACAAATCTAGATTCACTTAGGTTAGAATACGATAAAAATGGAAAAATACGGTTTCTGTGAAGGATTACCATGAGATCTGTCTTTAGTGTATGAAACACAACATGAGTTAGGACAGTTCAGAGGGGAGGCAGCATTGTTTGGGCATGGTTTCAGAGAATTAGAGAACAGAAGAGATAGATAGATAGATAGATAGATAGATAGATAGATAGATAGATAGATAGATAGATAGATAGATAGATAGATAGATAGATAGATAGATAGATAGATTGATTGATTGACTGATAGACAGGTAACAATACTACTGTAGAGATAGGTAGCTATGGGTACTAATACTTTATTGATCCTGTTGGAAATACAGACAGGTGTATGGGCTACTTTTCCTGCAGTGTCAAAAAGTAGTTTATTCTTAGTTTACAGTCTATAATGGAAATCAGAACAATATATTAAGAAATTTAATGATTCCTTTTACCTACAGTAAGGCAAATAGGGTGAACTGAGGTAAATTGGACAATCAGCTAAAATGGGCCAGATAAGGTTGAAGTATCATATCTCTTTAATTTTAACAACCAATCACAGTTTAAGAAATTTAAATTATTGCTACAATGACAGTTATAGTTATGTTTTGACTAATTTGATTGGTGTGTGTATCCAGATGAACAATATGTGTCACTAGAATAAGGCTTATATAACCTTCTGACTTGAATGAAATAATGGAAGCTCTGTATTAACTGTATTAATTGTACCTTTAGTCAGAGAGACGTGGTTGTTGGAACAAAGAAAGTGTTTTTATACCTTAAAATTCCATTTAACCTGACGGCCCATTTTAGCTGAAATCGGAATGGAAAAATGGGCCACCATGTTCAGCTAAAATGGGTCATTTTTATTTACCACAACATAACTTTTTAAGAAGACAGACTTGATTGAAAAATTTTTCATTAGTTAAAAAATGTCATAGGCCTATAATATGCGTACAAATACACATGCTATAAAGGCATATCATGGGCTAGCATAGGCTAACTTGGCATGGCATAGTATAGTCACACACACTCTCCTCAAAAGTAAGTTGAGTTCATAGAAGACGTATTAAAATTTTAACATGCAGCCCAACTTACCTGATTACCAGAAGGAGGCATCTAACATTTAAACGGTTTTAAAATATATATTTATTGCTAAAAATGAACCACTATTACCACAAAAGTATAGCCAACAAGTAAATATAATGAAACAAAACTATTTTGAGATTTTACATATATGTTTGTTATTATTTGTATGGTTCTGTCTAAATTTTGCCAAAAAGTGGCCCAATTTACTTTTAGAGTTCACCCTAATAGCTTACAGCTTCAGACAAAAGATGAAATAAAAAATTATGATAAAATGATATACCAATTGTGACGCAATAAATTAAAACATTTATTCTTTCTGTTGTTTGCTAGTGTATCGATACACTGGCAAATGATGGACAGCAACAAAGGACAGATACTTGACTCAAGCTTAAATGTCTCTTTCTTAAGTATAGTAGCTCCTGTAGTGGATATCAAAGCAGAAAACTTCAAGAAAGTTTTCATGACTGCGATTTGACACTCTCACAAAAAAAATCACTGCACTGTGTGATAGGAACAAGACTGCCAAAGCTGTATTGCACTTCTGTCACACGCTTCAACATCAACCTTGTGAATCTAGCACAATCAACCCCAAACAAACAGAGTCCAGATCACACAATCAATCTAGCTGGCTCATAGGCATGACTCTGCTTAAAGGCTGAGGGTACAGTATGTGCAGTGCCTTGCTAATTTCACTTCAATTCAGGAGAAGAAAACAGAGCTGGCTTGAAAAGGCTAAATAGACATCAGGCATCCCATGGGCACTCAGGATGCAGCTCTGACAGGGTTCCATGGACACCAGGGATGCAGCTCGGAGAGGGTTTGAAATCAATAACAATGTCAAGAGCAGTTCAGGCAGAGGAGATAGAAAGATGTGAGAGATGCCAGCACCTAGGCTTGTGCAGCACTGTGAGCACAACTCAGGGTCTGCTTACAGCACTCCTCTGGCTGCCAGTTCCAGGGAATGGGATTGGCCATGAGAAGGTGGGTGTAGAAAATAGATGTAATTACGCCTATTTACTGCACAGAGTAGCACAGACCTAAATCACACCAGTATTTACAACAATTCATTGCTTGTTAAAAATGCAATGATACAAAAACCTGCAAATTTGACTTTTTAAGAACTCTGGAAATGGTCAGAAAAAAGGAGGCAAGTAACTGTGAATCATGGTGGTGCTACTGGTTACTGAGTCATGCCAGTTTCAGGTAATTTACATAACATTCCCTGAGATGCTTTTCAAAACTCTGCAAGGCTTATTTAATGAAAAAAAGAACTGCCTTGGATCATTTTCACCATATGTTCTTACACGTTCTAAAAACCCTCCTTAGGCCATCTTTCTGATGCATTGCTAGATTGTTGTGTGCTATAACTTCACCTTATTGATTCAGATTACTCTAGAGGAAGTATAATAAAGCTCTGTTTCTATGTAGACATCATGCACTTTTCTAACGGACCTGTTTCTAACAACTGTTTATTTCCTGCTTCTGATCTGTTTACTTCCTGTGGGCATTATAGGCAAGGTAGGTAATCTTGTCCAATCACAGTCCACTTTGAAAAGCCCAGTAAGTCTCAATTGGGAATCAGCCATTATTTTGAAGCTGATGAGAAAAAAATGTCAGCCATGTCACATACATAGCTGTTACTCTGTACGAGAGAGCAGGACAGGGGAAATGGAGAAACAAGGTTGGACACCATACAAACAGGAGACTGAGCAGAAGCACACATCAGAATCCCCTCAGGCTGCCTAAGTTCAGCAGGGGTCATGTGAAAAGGGGGGTGGGGGTGGGGGGGGTATGTTTGTGTGTGTCCGGGCTGGGCATGACTAGTCCAACCACACTGTCGCATGCACTAAAAATAAACATTCTGTAGGGCGAAGGCTGCAAATGTATCACTCGGTCCCCCTGTGGATACCTGGTGTGTTTGGACATGTACATAGTAATTTTGTGGAAGATTCATTGGTGGAAGATTCATCACACACAGAAAAACATCATACACCAGACAGCAAGATCAACTGCACACACATACTGTGGCTGGGTGACTGGATCATTTGATAACCTGAACTGATGGATTCCCTCATATACGATGTCATATCCTGTCTAATGAGTGATGAGAGAAGTGGCTTTGCATGCCACTGATGCACATGAGACTAAACTGTGTGTGAAAATGTGTCCGTGGATGAGGATGTGAGTGTGTGTGTGTGTGTATATGTGTGTGCCTGTGTGTGTGTGTGTATGTGTTAAATAATTAAAGAAGGCATGCTGTGTGGAACTGCTGGGGTGAGAGTTGCGTGCCCCTTCCCATAAATCACTAATAGAGGGGTACAGCCTCTTCCAAGTGCAGGCAATCGCCTAGTGCAAATGTACTTGCAATGGAAAAGCACAATTGAAACAGGTGCTTGGGTTTCCTGGGTGAAGTTAGATTTTTCAAACTGTAACTGCTAAAAGGAAAAGTGTGACTAATTGCATACTTCTACCCATTCCAGTTTGAATGAACTGGAAACTTATGACTCCCACACTGGCAATTGCTCATGGAATCAGTTTAGTGTCAGCATAGCACCTTAAACATAGTACTAGCAATATGCTCAGCTGAATTCAAAGTAAGGCCAAGCATACATTAAACATAAAAGGCATCGGCTGTAACAACAGGCGATCCCTCCCCACAGTAAAGAGCAGCTAATTAACTCCTGATTTAATTGCACTTAGTTGTCTGCTTAATTACTGGGGCAATAGAATCAACTGGCAGGACGTATCAGCATAGATATCCCCAAAGACCCGTCTGACATAATAATGCACTTCTCCCCAAAACACAAAATGGACTCACACTACTTTGCAGGTGTGTATGTGTCTGTACCTTTTGTATGCAGAGGAGTTATTCCAATCTACCATTGCTCAGTATTATGTTAAATATTTCAAATGTGTCCCAAATTAATTCTGTTAACTGGGCTAATAGAAAGCATGTAGCATATGCATGAATTGAATAATAAACTCCTATGTGACATGGACCAGTACATGTCTGTCTTTATCAGCAATCACTTTTTTCACCTTATATTCATATTCAGAAAAAATTCTAATCAGGCAGTGAGCTGGGTGCCCCTCTGTCCTATTCATGGGGGCCTTGTCTCATCTACTTCTCATTCCTCAGCTGTGTCTGGCTTGGACATGCAACAGGAAAGAGCTAGCAAACTGACTGAGATCCACATACACACAGAGAGAGAGAGAGAGAGAGCGAGAGAGAGAGAAAGAGAGAGAGACAGATCTATAAATAAAGCTGAAAGCAAGAAACCCTAAAAGCAGTACAATCAGGCTGGCTCCCTGTGGACCAGAGGCTGTCTCCCCCTGAATCCACTACCATATGAGGGGAAAGTCTCTGCTGACTGATGAGGCCGTTTAAAAGCTATCAAAATGGTTGCCGTTGCTGCTGGCGTATTTGGATGGCGCATCCACACATAATTAATTTCTGGCTGAAGCCTGGTCGATTGGATCCGTGCGACTGGGAGAATGAGAGAGCCAGACTCTTTTTGGCAGGGACACCCAGAATTTTTATGATCTATTTCTCTAGGTAGATCTCTTGGGCCACAGAACGGGACAGATGGTTGATGCTCCTTCTGTGGGCAAACATAACTCGGTATATCTTTTAGAGAGGGGGGATAGAGACGCAGCTGACAGTCATACATTTCATATGAAAACTGTCCTGTTCCAGTCTCCAAATCACTAACAGTTATGCAAAAGGTATGCCAGGTGCCTGTTTTGCCTGTATAAAGTCTATGTGTGTGTGTGCATGTATGTATGCATGCATGTGTGTTTTTGTGTGTGTGAGCATTTGTTTACCTATTGTGTGTGTGTATGCTAGAAGATAGTGTATGTGATGAGTCAAAAAACATGGAGCGGCCCCACTGTATAAACTAAACTCAGACTATCACCGACCTACACTGAGAGGAACTCTACTGGTCTTGAATCTTGAATTGAAATTAATACAGAAGGCAATGTCATTGGACCCATCTCACTGTGCTGTTTTTCATGCAAATCTTTCAATGGGAAATGCCAAAGAGGGAGCAAAGCAAAAAAGCAAAAAAAAAAACAGTAGTAGATAGTATCAGTGGTAATATCATACACTCTACTTCCATGTCAAATGGAGTCAGGAGAACAACCTATCTCTCAATGTGGCAAAGACCAAAAAACTAATTTTACACTTCAGGAGGAAACGAGACCAGTTTGACCCCTACACTATCAACAGTGCTACTGTGGAAAGGGTGTGGGTACTGTGGAAAGGGTACTGTGAAAAGGTTGTGGGTACTGTGGAAAGGGTACTGTGGAAAGTTCCTTGGTGTTAACATCACAGAAGACCTGACCTGGGTCAGATTGTTAAAAAAGCCTAACAGCGTCTCCTCCAACTAAGACGACTAAGGAAGTTTGTCATGTGATCCAAGATCCTGAAGTGAAAATCCAAATGAAAAGCACTACAAAGAGTTGTGCATACAGCCCAAGACATCTGTGGATGTGATCGGCCCTCCATCCAGGACTTATATAACAGGCGATGCATCAGAAAGGCCAAAAAGAATCAGTACAGAACCCAGCCTAGTCATGGGCTGTTTCAGCTGCCACCATCTTGCAAGTGATATCAAAGTCTTAAGGCTCTGACCTCCAGACTCTAGAACAGTTTTTTTCACCAAGCTGTAAGACATGAATACAGAAACAAAGACAGCCTAAGCCAGTGCCTGTCAGTCTTTTTTCCCCTACCCTCACACACACACTCTAAACTCACTATTTATTTCTTATTTGTTTTTTGTTTTTTTGAGGAGTATAAACACAATATACCAGTATAATTAGATGTAATACAGACAGTCTTGAATCTTGGATCTTGAAGAAAATGTTCCATCCACTGGCACAGAGGTGAATCAATCTCCTTTGAAAGCCCTGAAGAGGGGGCCTGTTGAAAGACATGTCTGATGATTCAATCTAGAGTGCAACAAAGCGTCTGCAAGAAACCCAATTTTTCTAACGAAGGGAAACTGCTCTAATCGTATCTCAATATACTTTAGCATATTGCTTTGCCATAAATATTTCACCTAATAGTGATGTGTGCTTAGGCAGAGGAGCGTCAAGGCTGATGCTCTGGTTGTTGTCACCTGGTTGCCTGCAGAGGTGAAACCCGTGGTTTCTGAACATAAAGTATGGCTTTTAAAGGGATCCATACATCTTATCCATACACAAGTATCCACATATCTAGACTTGAACTTGTCAGCTTTGCACAGTTGCCTAAATGAAATCTGAAATAAAATGGTATATGCATTAGGGGTTGACATTTACCTGAAACTGACGGGGGACATTTTAAAGGGAAAGTGACACACAAGAGACCCAAGGCTGCCACGAGACGTGCCACTGCAGCCTCAGTGTCTCTGTCACGCCGCTACACTCCTGTAATTAGGCAGTTTATGCTTTAGTCAATCACTTCTGTGCTTGCTTGCTCAGGGATGTGGTCAGCCACGATTCAGTCCTTTGGTTTCATGCAATCCTGACCTCATTTGAATGCTCTATTATCCTCATGGTTGGTCTCAAATTGCTTTGCACTGTCCAAGTAGAAATGTGATAACCTCTTCTAACAAGGTAATTATCCTGAACAAGTTGTTACGCAACATCTGGCTAAAATGTTAATTACTCAAGTTATGGGTATCATATGCCCTCCCAAACTCTTCCCCTTTAGAACACATAGGCACATGCAAGTTTTGGTTCATATAGACTTCTATTTTACATCTGCATTTATTTGTTGTTATTTGTAGATAATGATATGCACATATGTAGATAGATATGCACAGATATGGGTGTGTATTACACAGATCAGAGTCAACCCCCTGCAAGGTGCCCTTTCATTTCAGTAATGCCTTAAGCACTGTACTCAGTTATAGGGTGATTGATTAGTTCTGTTTCTCTGATTGGGCTGTGAATCTTGAAAAAAATGCCATCACTTTGATTTTCTTATTTCAAGGCTATAGTCTCCATAGTGACTGGAAGAGGTACAGTGTGTGAATGCAGCAACATTAATGCAGTGGAAATGGCATGTGCTTGTTTGCTGCAAAGGGGGCAAAACTATTGTAAATTCAGTCTTCTAACTGGCCATGGTTTAGGCCTGCTTGCACATGGCCTCCCCCCAGTTATTGTGTTTTTCTTCAGTATGTCTGATGATCATTGTGGGTTCCTTGTCCCCTCGCTGTGGTGTGAAATCCTTCATTTGGAAAGTAGAGACGTCCTTATGCTTGGAGTTCTGCTTGTTAGTGGAGCAGGACTTCAAAGAAGAAGTGAAGTCGCAGTGCCGCATGCATTCCCCAAAGATGGCGGTGCGTTACAGGGAGAGCAGGTGAATGAGAGTTTAACACGCTCCTTTGCAAGGACACTTTAGAACTTTGGCAAAGTCTACTCAGAAAGTGTAATGTGTGTGTGTTTGTTGGTGGTGTGGACAGGGTCATATGCTGGTTGGAGTGAATGTGTATGTATGTGTAGGAAGGACATACAGTATCCTGTAATATACTGTATAACTGTAGAAACAAGTATAAGTGAATGTCCTGTGCACTGGTGTGCCTCTGTGTGTTTGTGCGGCGTGTGTGTGTGTGTGTGTGTGTGTGTGTGCGCTGCTGTATGGTATTGACAGCACACCTCCTGGGACATCCCACAGCCCAGCTTCATCTCTACCCTACTACCTCGACTCCATGTCACCATAAATAAACTAGCAGCTTTACCGGCACAGACCAAAGGGCTGCAATGAGATGGATTTACAGCTTTCCCACCACGACTGTCAGCTGCCAACATGCAGATCATTATTCGTCAGTTCCAAAAACAAAAGTGACAGGCACATCCATGTCTCTCTCCAATGACCGGTGAAAACTGGATTCTTTTTAAAAGCTTATAAGCCATAAGCATCCTGGGTGAATGTAGAGAAAAAAATAGAACAGCTCCCACACGCAGCAGCGTTCTATCTCTGCTCAGTCAAGAAAAGCTTGTGGCATGTTAGATAACCAGAAATGAAGTTGGCACAGCACTAGATTTTCCAGAAGGCCCCCTCAAGAAAAGGAAGACAAGGACATAAGATAATCACACAGCAGGGTAGAAGAGGTGGAGGAGGAGCAGACACACAACAGGGACACAGGAGTGTTGAAAAATGTCTAAAAACAAAATCTAGTTGGTCTAAAATAATGCACAGCACCGCTGCAGGTGTGTGAGTGTACATTCGTGTGTGTGATGTCTGTGCTTTTGTTGGGGTACAGGAAGTTGGGTTGTGGCGGCGTTTGGGAGGGTTTCACAATAGCTGTCTCAGAGCCTGCGAGATCCAGGAGTTCAGTGCCTATCCTCTAATCCCATGTGCGGACCGATAAAAGAAGCCACTGAGCCAGTGAGGTAGAAACATAAATATTTACATTCTGCCTTTTTCTGCCTGGCGCTCAGGCACAGGCAGGCTGGGAGGCAGGCAGGCAGGCAGGCAGGCAGGCAGGCAGTCACCAGCACAGCACGGCTGGACAGGCGGGCAGACAAGCTGCGCTGAGGCTGAGCTAAAGCCGAGCTGGCAAGCAGGGGGGAGGCAGACGCAGCCCCTCATTTCCTCCTTGGGCGGCTCGGCTCAGCTCCTGATGTGTTTTTGTCATTAATTTTTCAGGGCTAGAGGACATCCAGCGAGCATCGGCTGCTGCTACTGCTGCTGCTTCATCATTGTGCCCGCAGTGATATTCACCTTTTCGCTAGGACGCACGAGCAACTATCCGCAAACATATCTACAAACACGCGTGCACTTGACCCTGGGACAAACAATCTCAAGATCCCGCCTCGATGCACCATACATCTGAAACTATAGGGGTGGTAGTCAAGGATATATTGAGTCGGTGAGGATGTCGGTGATGTATCCACTGAACCTGAACTCTAATGTGGCTGCACTGGCAGACTGATCACCTGGGTGGAATCACAACTGGGTGCCAGGTCAACAGCTTGTACCTTGTTGAATGAAAGCACTATTTTTAGTGTTCTGTCATAGAAGCAATTCCACACAGTGTGGTGTAAGTGGTAAGAGATTAATGCCTTGTCAGTCCCAGGAAACAGAGGGGAGCCTTTCTTCACTATGTCCAAATAACAGAGATATCTAAGCAGCTTTTATAAAATAATGCTATCATGCAAAGACAGAAACATACAGTTACAAAAATGCATACAACACTGTCTGGAACTAATTTTACACAGATATTTTCATACCCTTTAATTATATAATATGTAGGGTTATGTAACATCCGTCCCAAGGAGCATTCAAAATGCATGAGAGGTTGTGTTCAGTTCAGGGTGAAAAACAGCAATGCACATGCATTGCTATAGGACAGGAGGGGGAAGCAAAAGTGTGTGTGTGCGTGTGTTGGGGGTGTGTGTGAGGCAGGACTTCAAAAGGGCTAACATTTTATTTTTCATCCTAGTCTTGGTAATAACGCCCCCCCCCCCCCCCCCCCCCCACACACACACACACACACACATACACACATAGACGCCCACACACACCTTTTGTACTCTCTTTGTCCTTCTCTCTTTCCTTTTGCTTTCCTGCTCTCTTGGCAAGAGAATAGAGATTGGAATAATATTTGCCCAGGCCCCTTCCTAAAGCTGAGCTTAAGAGGTGTCTGCGGTGTAGGATCAGTGTTAGCCCTCAGTCCTAATCCCGAAATGCTCCTTGGTCCACTGGTTGCATATGTTCTCGCTGCCCTTATCCTCTTGCCTAGCGAGCTCACGGGGCCAAACCAGAAAGAGAAAAAAACAGAAAAATCAATGCCCTTGTTGTCCTTGTCTGTGAAGGTGGCAGCCTGCCATAGCAGGGGGGCTTGTGGGAGTGGCGGGTTGGGGGCTGAGTCACCAGCAGAGGTGTCAGACCTTCCTTACGCTGTTCTAATTACTGTTTAGGAGTTTACAACCCAGCAGAGGTGTGTGTGTGTGTGTGTGTGTGTGTGTGTGTGTGTGTGTGTGTGTGTGTGTGTGTGTGTGTGTGTCGGGGGTGAGTTATGGACATGCTGCTCAGGGAAAGCAGCAAACATCTATTAATTAATAATGACTCCAATGGAATTGTAGATGATAGTAAAATGGGTAAGTTTGAATGAATGAGTAAGTCCTAAGACCTTTTCCACAATACAAGTTGATACTTTTTGGCATGTCCAAATCACACCTTGGACCATTATGTCAATGGCTCAAATGAGGGGTTGTGAGGTCTGCAATAGCTGGCTAATGGGTTGGTATCATAAGCCTGGGGACCCTGTTTTGATTTCCGATTCAAGACAAAAAAGACAAAAAAAAAAGTTAAATAATAATAACAATAATAACAATAATAACAATAATAAAAAATAACAATAATAATTGACAGAAGGCTTTTTTGAAAAACAAACAAACAAAAGTGTAATTCCACTTGAATGAGATTTGCATGTCAGTGTGTGTTTGAATGTACTGTATTTGCCTGTGTGTGTGTGTGTATCTTGGCAGGGTGTTGTGCATGAAATGGATGTGCACACTATTCCCAAATATATTCTGTTTAAGTCACGCATGACTCTCTGAATCTCCCTCTTCCAAGAAACTCCTGTATGCATGCACGTCTGAAGCTTCACAGAGATGCATTAAAAAGTGTAGTTTGCCAAGCTACTCAAAGCGAATGCATTTGCATGTTGGGTAATACTGGATAAAGAGGCACTCATTAAGTGAGGAAATGAGAAGAGTGATGGCCACTCCTGCTGCGCGTGCTTCGGCTAAATGAGACACAACCTTGTCAAAACACAATACAACACCAGAGCAATTTACATTTTAAAACACAGAATGCAATGAACCACTATTATCCTAACAAAAAATTCTGTGTGTGTGTGTGTGTGTGTGTGTGTGTGTGTGTGTGTGTACATGTGTGCGCATGTGTTTGGTTTGTGCATCCGTGTCTGTGTGTGTGGGCGGCGGGTGGATTTATGTTTGTGTGCTTATGTGTTTTTCAAATTGCATTTCCCATGGAAAAATATCCACATTCAATAGCAAATGATTTCATATAAGTAGGAGTCAGTTTTGAACAGCCTCAAGCTTTTCCATTCAGGATGCATGACTTTAACTAGAGATGCTGTTCTGCAATAGCTGCCTGAATTGCTTTTGTAACCAAGTCAGGAGAGGACAATATTTAGCTGTCGCTTCTGGGTTATGGTCCTGAAAAATCCTATGCCAAAATATTCATGTCAAGCAAATGATGTGAACCAAACAGGCATTTTCTGTGGTTCTTGACAGGAAGACAAAATCTGTAGATACACACACACAGTAAAATATGGGAAATATGACGTTAAACCAAGGTCCTCTCCTACACACAATTCCAAGAGGCAAAGTACACAGACAAAAAGCCTAGTCAATAATTCATCCGTGCCATCCATTACATAGCATTTACTATAGATCAAACCATAGAGACAGTGCTGCAATGCTCCTCACAAGCAGCCTACCTAATCATGGCTACAACACACTAACCACACATACACACACACACACACACACACACACACACACACACACACACACACACACACACACACACACACACACACACTCAGCCCAAAGCTTTAAACTACTGACTGACTCAATCAATACTCTCTCTCTCTCTATCCCTCTCTCTCTCTCTTGGGGCTTAAATCAGATAACGTCTCAAGTTTCACATCCAAAAACACTAGAAATGGAAGTCTGAGGTAATACCTCCATATGCTACTGTAAGTGGAATGGATGGATGGATGGATGGATGGATGGATGGATGGATGGATTCGACACAGCCTCCATCATGACACCAGAATGGGCTCTAATTCAGTTATGAGTTATGACATTGCTCACACACTGACAAACCCCATTTTGCCATAGTTTTGATGTTTTTCTTGTACATCCAGGATGCATAGCAACCGTTCATAAGATCAGTCCTATTGTGTGAGCTACTTGACATTGAATCAGCCAATATTCCAAGCTCTCTCTTTCTCATACCTACCGACAGCTCTCAGCAACATCAAACAACAGGACTATTGATTGATTCACATCAGATTTCTCCTTTAAGTAAGTCTGAATATGAGACTGGTGGTGTCAAAGAGCCTGGTGTGGCTGTCACAGCCTGCCAGTCATCTACTAACTTTTGATGACTCACCTCCATGCTTGTGATGTTACAGCGATGGGTGCCTGCAAACCAGCCACTGGTGGAGCACTGGTTGATATCCACGTCCTGCAGGTTCACATCCAATCGTACAACTCCTCTGCAAAGAAAGAAAGGGAGAGAGAGAATATGTTTTACTGACCCTGATTTACTAAAGTCTTCCAAGGAGGGAATGCATATGGATGGTAGTCTGGAAAAGGATTAAGCCTTGCTATTAATTAAAAGTGCCTCTCGAACAGAAAGCCTGTGTCCTAAATGAACTTCTGCACAAGAGGAACTTAGCCAATCAAGTCCTAGGAACTGATCATTTTTAATGGTACAATAAATGCAAAAAAGGTTCAGCATAATCAGGCCAAAAGTCATTAAAAGAGAGTAGCAGTTTAATGAAACTTGTCAAAAAAGATGAAATGAAAAACATCAACTTTAAAATTAAGTCGGTCATGTTTGAAAGAGGACATACTACATAACCCTGGGCCTACAAAAAATGTCATAATTTTTGCATAGAAATAACCTGAAAATAGAGGCTATTAAATGAGGCTGTAATTGGGGTGAGTATGTGCTAATGCCACTACTAGGTCTTACTATGAAGTGTGTCTCAGAGCAATCCAGTTTTCGGAGCAATCTTGACCAAATGAAAAGTAAATCTGACCTCATGCTGGTTGTGAAAGGTCAATAGGAAGTAAGGGCTACCATAACTACTGCAGTGTGGCTGTGTCCTGCCATACACCACTGACTAGGCCAAAGTTACAGTGAGCATTGAGGGCACATCATTAACGTGCACTCAAACCATCAGAAAACCCAGCGGGCTTGCGGACCATACAGCTCATTAGAACAGGGCAAACAGCAGCAATTTCTTTTCAAAGGCACGTCTTACCAGCGGAAATAATGAAGGTCAATGTTCAACGTGTGTGTATTAGGATCTTCCTCTTGGTGTTGTTAAAAGGCTTTCTGCTGGTGTAAATGTGTGAAATGTTCCACAATTAGGTTGTGTTAATAAGTACGATGCATATCAGTCATCAATATCACTTTCTCCATAGTGTCTTTTAGTTTGTCACTCCCTTGCTAGGTAGGTTTGTCCAGTCACACCTATGAAGACACAATATACAACTAATGAGTGGATCTCATCTCATAGCATTTACTATTTCCTCATTTCAAAATGGGAATGACTGTTCACCGTCCTTTCTAAGTAATCTCTATAATGGTTTAGCTTCTTCCAAGTTTGTGATATTAAGTGGGATAATGGCTGAATTTCAAAGTCCCTCACACGCTTTTTGACGGCAAGACACCCCTAAACCTTCGCAAACTTAGTGTGAACACACATTTAAGTCTGTGAGTCTAAGGGCGGTCATTGAGACCGGGCCATGTGTCACATAATGTATGCTAGGGGGAGAACACAGCATATGCCTGGCATTAACTACCATCCAACCCTGAAGCTTTCCAGCAGTGGTGCCTCTCTCTTTGATGTGACACATGGAGAGTCTGTGGTGCAGCAGACTAACAGGCATATCCAAACAAAGGGGATGAAAAGGCTTAGCTCCCAATGACAGGAATTTGGGTGGATTCTACATGGCGATAGAAGACGCTGGATGGAATATCAGCCATGATTTTCAAGGGCCGGCTGTGTTGGGCCTCTTGTTTAAATATTCCCTCAAGGTTGCATCAGGACAAGGCAGTCTTCCAAGGAATGCTATCTGTACAGTATATGTATTATATATATTTTATATTTTATACTATACTATATAGTATATATATATATTTTTGTATACACTGGGCTACAATAGTTGCGTTCAGTTCAGAGAGGCCCTCTGTTTAGACTCTAAAATAAACCAGAGAAGACAGCAACATGGTTTTCTCTTTAAAGAGATGGTTTTCTCTTTAGATTTCATCCAAATCGTCGTCTCCCTGCATCACAAACCATAGCTGTCCAAACGAACAGACCTGAGCCAAATCTGACAGCAGCCTAGGCAAGAGCACACACCGCCTTCTGTTTCGCTTCTATCATCACAGAGGCTCTCTACACATCTTCACACACACACACACACACACACACACACACACACACAGGCTACACCCTTATTATGCACACCCAACAGCATCCCCTAGAGATACTTCAAGTCTGTCGACTTTCCCTCTCTCTGGGGGGCGCTGCAGCAAACCCCTTAAATGACAGGTAAACTGACCGAGAGAAGAGGTGTGGAAGTAAAAGAATGGAGGGCAGAGACTGAAAGAAAGAGAGAGACAGCGACAACATCTTACGACACTTATGTAGCTCTGTTCTGTAGGCAACAACTTTGTGCTCTTGGAATGGCAATACTGCAGGGGGTAGATCCCCCTAGCATCACAAGGACACATCTAGTTTCATTTAAAGAAACTAGTCAAATGCACAATCAAAACAGACTAACTGTAAGGTGGGTTGCCATAATGCTATTTGGTAGATATTATGCCATACATGACTGTGTGTATACTGAGCTGCAGATACTGTGTATACTAAGCATACTGTGCTTTTAGTAGTATTTACTAGCATTTTTGAATAAATGTTTATACGCATTACATTTCATATTTTATATCTTAAAATCCAAAGTTGTTATTCATACATGCATCAGTTTTTTTCATAAACACACAAGATTAAACATGGCTTAAACTCCTGAGCTGTAAGCTTGTGCAATGGATTTAATCAATTAATGATTTCCAATGGCCTTCTGCCACATAATTGTCTAAACACTATCTGCAGCTATCTGACGCTAAAATTCAATTAATGGACATCAATGAACATTTAAAGACCAGGCCATCTACTGTAGATTACTGAATCAGGTACAATTGTCAATTTAGAATGAGATAGGGGTGGCATTTATGAAATGTTTGTTAAAACAGACTCATTTACATTTGTTTGAGAGCCCCAGCCTTGAGCAAGTTTCACTCAGGTTTGGTTCCTTTTATCTGGATGCTACATGACAGCCGGTGGCCATGTCTCATTCGTTTGAGAGATGTGAGAGTGTCATTTTGAATCAAGTCATGAGGAGCCTTGGAATGAGACTGGCACTTTTTTCCCTCCCTTTGAGCTCTGCTGACATGAGTCAACATCCAGAGTCAACTAATCAAAGGTCATCATGTCTGCGGATTGTGTCAAAGCCCCAATATGGAGCCATTATCTTAACGGCAGACCCTGAAGAAGTGTGTGAACTTTAAAAGCCACCAGCAAGGATTCAGGGAAGAAATTTTAAAAAGAATTAAAAAACCTCATTAGACTTTTCTGAGCCTCATCTGAAGACTGAATCGGTGCTCTTTCTATTGGCACAGCCAGTCTCTCCTTCCTTCCCACAAGCTGTGCGGCCATGCCCAGGCACTAAAGCTAATGGTGTCACATGTGGAGCACTCCGTCTCTGTGTGTCACTGTGGAGTTCAAAGGCCTCCAGGACACATGCATGAGAACACGTCTGCCTTTAGGTCTCACAGCAATTCTCCCTCTCCAATTTAAAGTCAGCCACATCCTGGCATTTAGCCTTCAGTGTGATGACAAGGTCCTTTAACATAATGTATACTTTCAGTGTGAAATTTCAGTCATTTTCAGGAAGCCACTTAGTCTGAAAATGATTTAATATAAATTTGAATAACAATTGCGACTGTAAATCTGAGGAGTCTCTCTCTCTCTCTTGGTCATAAGAGGCATTTTAGACTCTGTTCAAGACAGATGAATGTGACATTAATGACTATAAGCAGATATGTCTGTATTATGGTCTACATTTGAATGTTAATAAACTATGTCTGTGCATGCACTGGTATGTAGTTATATTGGGCTGTTAAACTCATCCCAGACTCATCCAAGTACATTCCAGTGGGTGTCAGGTTGCCAGTGTGGTGTGCATCTTTCATCATTTATTTAGAGTTGGATTGATTTTGGAATCATGCAGACAGGGTGCTGTAAGGTGAAACGTTTGGAATTCTCCACCGACTTAGGAGTTGTATACACACCTACCATATCAGCGCACATGATTAAAAGATCTACGAATGAGCACACACACACACACACACACACACACACACATACACACAAATTTAGATATGTTTAAAATGCAACCTGGTATGAGGCTGCTGAAAATCACACAATTTGGTGCAGGCAACACAGATGGTACAGGGGACTTTTAAGATAACAGACATCAACAAGCGTTATGAAAGTGGCTTTATCCATCTTGGGCGCTCATATCTTTGCCATCTGCTTAGCTTTGATGTTTCAGTGAGGGATATTATGTACATTGAGCATCAATTAAACATACAGTGTATCCTCAAAGAGTTAGCTAGTGCCTTTTTAGAAAATTTCTCCCAGCAAGAACACTTGTCTTTTGAATTTCAGGTCAGACTTGCTTGACATTTTCATATTTATATTTATAAGGTGAAAATATTTTTCTGCACTAGTTCAGGTGATTGTAAGGATATAACTCCGTGCAACACAACAGAAGAGGCTTTCCATCCTGTGTTAAAATAATAATTGAGATGATTATGTTCATGCCCAATCAATATAGAGCAAGTTAAGCAGATAGGCAGAGCCAAAGAGCCACTGGTGTAGAGAGAAGCTAAATAAGAAGGATGTTTAGTCCTTACAGTAACAGTGTGTGACATTTAAATGAATTATGCTAAGACCACTTGCTTAAAGATATTAAATAGTATATTTTCAAAATATATATATAAAAAAACAGGGCTGAAAATATGACATACAATCTTTTACAACCACATGGGTTTCTTGTAATTACCTTACTTTATGTAGATGAACTATGTGTGAAACCTACGTGTACAAGTAGCATATGCGTATGTAGGGCAAAATAAAAACAACAAATATTCAGACTTGTCCTAATGGCATATACCTGAACTCAGGCGCGGAGTTGGCCTTCAAGCCGTAGAAACCAGCGGATAAGGTGAGGAGCCAAAAAGGAACAAAGTTTCCATTATCGCACTCCAGGTACGGAGCTGACCACTTGATGTGATCTTTGTCAAGAACATAGCCCTCCTGGGTGGTTCTACCATCCCTGCGCGGAGCCACACGGAAAACGTGCGGCTTTTTCCGGTCCCTAAAATCATGGTACCACTCTGAATCAGGCGCCCTGTTTCTGAGGCGATGGGTGGCAGAGGATGAAAGGTCCTGAAGGACTATCTCCTTATCTGTTCTTGTTGCTTGCAGAAAGACTTGAGGGCCAGTTGTGAATGATTCCGTGTGGAAAGTGACCACTGCCCGGTGGATTTTGGGATCTCCCTCTAGCATGCTCCTGACCAGTGCATAGTACCACTGGATGTCGTGCCTTACGGTCTGCTCCCTCGACCTGTTCGCTTGGAGGAGCATGTTTAGGAAGTTGGTGGCATGCGCCATGGTATCCAAAACACTGTGGAGGGAGTAGTGCGAAGCAACCTGCGAACCACCTCGCAAGCTGCTAAGCTCGTACCGCCGTGAACAGTTTACATGTTCCAGCGTTGCAGAGTCTCCTGTGTGAAGAAATGCGGTCACCACCCTGGGCAGGTCCTCCTCAATTTTGTGAGCGACCACCGTGCGTTCAGTGACGGGCTTGTTAAACAGTGTTGGATGGTATTGCGGCTCTCGATTGTTCGGAGTGCTATGCACTGGATATCTTGTTCTGGTTTCCGAATCTTTGTCATTATCAGACCACTCCACATATCCATAATTAGAACTCAAAGCAAATCCTATTCGTAGGAGCAGGTATATCAGAAAAATACCCATACCGTTTCACCTTCTTGCCAGATAAGAATTCAAGTTTAGTTCACATCCAGTCTGTTGGCTACACCATAGCATACATTAGCAGAACTTCGGATCTTTTTCAACTGACTCGGTAATCTCGATAACAGTTGGTTAGACATCAGCCGTCCAAGCGTTTTGTATGTATTTAACAGTAGTTGAACCGAGCGAGTGGATTACATCCTGTCCGCTATCGTATTTCAAACGCTACCAGAGTTTAGTCGCATTAATTACCATTGGCGTTTTGTTCCTTTTCTGCCGTTTGGTACCAGATGTTACCAGTCAGATGCTTCCTCCGAGAGAACGCGCTGCAATTCACCAAACCACTGCCTGCACACTGTACCTTCGCAAACACTCTGATGAAAGATAGCCTATGAGAACCTCAAAGAAAGCTAGAACAGACTGCTCTCGTATCCAGTTTCTTTATGTCACAAGCCAGGACAGCTCACGAGTCGTAGACTTCTCAATGGGTATTTCTTCTGTCAATCACAAAGCTGGGTGGACGTTATGAGGGGAGAGGACGGAGAGCTGTCCAGTGCTGAAATCGGCGCCAAGGGCGGTTAGGGAAGGAAATCTTTATTAGATTAGTTATGCTTAAAAAAAACAACATGTATTGGAAAACATCATTGATATAACACTTCTTTGTCGTTTCCAGGTCACATTGTTCCAGTTTACGAGAGTGACAACCTCCTGGAATTTATTTTTATTACCGATTTTTATTTATTTATTTATTTTTTAACCTCAAAACGTTTTTCATAGTGCTTCAAATTGTATTTGTATTTGGATCTTATGTTCGCCATTTCAAGACAGTTTGGAAGGTATCCTAATGTAGTATCTTGTATAATGGCTCAGGTAGCCCATAGAACGCAAAGTCCTGTAAACTGATTTAAATTATCCTATTTACACCTTTTTGCAAAGACCATACTATAACTGGTTAACATACAAATTCAGATCAAACTGCCCTTATATAGCCATTTTCTACTTCCTAACCCCCACCCACTTCTGAGGAAGCAACACCCCATGGACTTAATGGATATTTCACACATATTGATATTTGGAGATTCATCAATATTCTTTAAAACCGGACAATAACTAAAGCACTTCAGGGTTGACAAAAAAAAAAAAATGAAAATCAGCAACCCACCTGTCTGTCCTTTTCAATTGTGTGTTCACCTGCTTACTTAGACTTGCAAAGCAGTGCTATATTTAATGGATGAGGACTAATTTGGGGCTTTCAATTTTAGGGCATAAAGTATAAAGCACTGACAGTCCTCATCAGATATTCAGCTGTGCTGGAGGCTTTCAAGGAATCTTAGAGACACAAAATTCTTCATATTGTGGGTAGATTCACCTGTGACATGTCTAATCCATTCCATTGGCACTTCCAGCATTTGTAAAGATTTATTGATTGATAATCCGCATTTATCTTGACAACATCAAAATTGTTGCAGGAGACCTGAGTGTTTGCAGGAGACCTGAGTGTTATTGTTAATGGCCTACTTACCTTCTCCAGCCATGACCACTTACCTTCCCTGACACTTGTGTGTCACCTTGTCATATTATTTTGCACAACATAACACAAAAAGGCCAAACTCACTCAATATGCACTGTGAAAACATTAGTTCAGAATGCACTCTCGCATCTGGTTTTCAGCAACCTTATTCAGCTAGCTTCATTGGTTACAGACGCCTGTTTCAAATTCAACTCAATAATGTTGCATACAAACTGACTTTGGGTCTACACACATACTGAAAAGCTCTTATAAAGATTTCAGGGGTGTAGCTGGTTGGGTGATTTTTGGGGTCTTTTTTTACAGGATGTGAAACGCTGTCAGACAGTCTTATTGAACTTTAGCCAACTTTGTGTTGGAGTGCAGCAACAGAGAGTCCTATAAGCATCAAAGTCAAGTGTTCTGTATTTTGTTGTTTACATGGTCTATATACGTTTTTAGCTGCCAGTGCAAGTTTTTTCACTTTTATGTTACAACGTTAATGTCCTTTTGGTGCAATCATAATTCATAATAGTGAGAATAATGTATCTCCTCCACCTACATCTGGGGAAAATACAGAAAACAATAGCAGAGAGGGTAAAAGTGGAGTGAGAGGCACATACGCTGATACAGAAGACCATTGAAAAGTTTATATTGTGACGTTATGTGACACTCCCACTCAGTATCCAATGATCTTTGACAATAGCCTTGAAATCTCACTGTTGCCACCCTGCTGACACTAACACATAATATATAAAAGAAAGTGAATAGGGCAACTTTATGAAGGAAATTAAGCAAACAATGATACCAAATCACACACTGATATAACTGCAACTTGTCAGGTGTCATTGATTATCAGACATTTCAGGTCACCAGGCCAGGTGACCAAGCAGGGGTTGATAAAGCTTGTGTTCAGGTTGTCTTTCCCTGCCCTTAATCCACAGGCCCCCTGATGCATTTTCTGCTGCCTTAGTGGTTGTAGACCCTACAGTTGGACTGCCTTATGAACCACCACAACACAGTGCAGACTGCTCCTCTGCATACCAGCACAACATGCTCAAACCTTGCACACCACCCCGTCTTGGCATTTCTCTACAAGCTCAGAGTAGATCACTGTCTTCCTCTAATTGGCCTCCTGGTGTGGTCTGTGCACAGAAACAGTGAGCTCTGAAGAGATGATCTGCTTTGAGCCCTCAGAGATCAGCACCATATCTGGTCTAAGCATGTTTGCAGTTGCAGTTTCTTGGAGCTTCAGTTGCTTTCCAAGGTCAACTTTTACTTCCCAGTCTTGTGCATTTGCCAGCGGGCCAGAAGAGGTGGACTTGACAGCTGTGGTTGGCGTCTCCACAGGTCTGAAGAATGCAGTGGTGTTTTTCACTGACTATACCTACCCAGGAAAAAAAGTTGTTTACTTGAGGGTAGAAGAAATATGAATAAAGTATAGTAAGTTTAAAGTAAGCACACTCACACTTTTTGTGCTTATCATAAAGTATGTTTACTAGTATACTCAAAAATATATGTAATCAATTAAGACTTAAATTAAATATACTGTGTATACTATCAAGCTACTTGTAAAAAGTGTGCTTCTTGAAAGTGAATTTAAAATGTGCTTTCAATAAGTGTGTGAAATTGGAAACTTTAATAATTGTATTATTGTGTACTTATTGGAGGTGCACTTCTGTCTAACAGTAATAACCTCGAGAGGATCTCTCTCTCTCACTCACCCACTCTTACTCACTCACACACACACATACATACACACACACGTTTCCTGTGTACACTTTTTTTGGCCCTCCAGAGATTGCCCCTTGTACATCCACTCTTGCCTCAGTGTCTTGAGTCATGCCCATATGTGGAAAACTGGCCTGCCTAACTCAAGCAACACCTCAAGTCTTTCTGCAGCTCCTTTGAAATGCTTCCTGTGAAGACAGCTTCCCACTGTGTTCAATCACATCACCTCAAAGGTAAAGTGGCACTTGTCTCGCGCAGATCACAGAGATCTCATCAAATGTACAGCATAGTGTCACAATTTTAGAGTCTAAGATCTTTGCTATGCCCTCTCAAAGTGGACTAAAGACAATGCAAAGAAATGAGACACATTATGAACACTAATCTTAGGCTACAGTTTAGTTAAATCGGCAGGCAAATTGATGTTCAGAGAATTTTATGTAATTGCCTGTTCTGTTTTTGGTCCATTATTACTAATATTTACATTTTCAGTAGAGGACCGTTGCAAAATTTAAACTGTGCTTTATAAGAATTTTGAGGGATTGTAACATTTTCCATTGATCCCAAACTATGTATAGAGATGAATTTGTTAAGTATATTTGTTCCACACACAGTTCTCAACTATTGGCCCCGCATGCAGGTCTTTTCATTCCCCACAGAGGCATTTATCTAATGCAAACGGACAGCCTAACTTGTCAATGTGCTATGCATTTCAATCAGGCAGCGCATTAACATATGCGTCTCATGGAACATACAGGACAGAGCTTACAGCACAACATTTCTGGACTTCAGACTATTTTTCTAGTGAATGTTTCATGAAATCAAAACAATGGCTTTGATTGGCAGTGAAGGGAGATGCACATAGTTTGAGAGCAGGTGGCCCTGAACTTGTGCTCGCAGGGATCAGTCTTGGTTGGTAGCTGACAGCTGTGAGACTGTCGGATTGCCTGGGTGTGAACTTGCAGGCGTTAACTGCAGGGGAGAATTATTCCCTGAAGGCTTGAGTGTTGACAAATGCACACACTCTTCCTCACACATACATACACACGCACACACACACAAAAACAAACTCTCTCTTATACATACATGCACACACACAAATGCAGACAGATGCTCTCTCTGGTTCTCTAAACCACACACACATACACACACACGCACACAGATAGCTCTCCTCATGTTAGTCTGGATATGGATAGCCAGCAGCCTTAGGGAAGACCGCAGTGTTCAAAGTCAGACGCCACAGAGGATTTGGGAGTAAATGAGATCAATGAAACCAGCTTTGTGGAGAAATTGCTCAATTTTCTTTTTTGCTATATGGTATGCACCATACAGAGAACACAATACCTTTTTTACTATACACTGTAGTTGCCTTTTCTCTTGGTTTCTAACAGTGTTTCTTGTGTAATTGACTAACTGAGATTAATGTATTTTCAAAACAATTTTTGGACACATCAGATCAATATGACAAAAAGCAGTACCACTAGCCAACTTTGATGAAAATGATTATTAGTCTGTCCTGTAGACTATTTGTGCCTTTTTCCATCTGTTTTTTATATTTCAGCCTATAATTTGTACTGTAATTGCCATACATTCTAAAGGAACTATTCATTAAAACACACACACATTTTAAGTGGATGAGCAAGAGTCTCTCTGGCATCCATTAATTAGCCTGGCTTAATGTCAGTGAGGGGAATCTTTAATATCTGCTCCATCATTTGATAAATGTTGGATGGCAGGGAAGCCATCACTCAGACATACTGTTTAAACAGTCTGATGAATGGACTGCGGCATGGTGGGATATCACACTGTTCTAAAAATAACTGACGAGTGTGTGTGTGTGTGTGTGTGTGTGTGTGTGTGTGTGTGTGTGTGTGTGTGTGTGTATAAGAGAAAGAGAGAGGCTTTTTTTTTTAATTTTGTGGATAACAGACCTTTAGATACCATGTTAAAAAACATATCATTTAGCTTCCTCTGGATCTTTCTGACTCAGTGGGTTGCCTTAAGTGAAAACAACATCACAACCGCACATCACAAGGTGCATTTTCACAAGTTATTCATTTTTCAATTACAACCGTGCACAGAGTTTATTGATGTTAAAACAGCCATCAGTTGTGAAGTATTCAGAATAGCATCATCACACGATAGATCAGTGTATTTGTGAATGTGTTGAATGTGCGTAAATTTGTGAACTGACCCTAGCAAATATTTCACTTAAGGCCAGTCATGTGACTCTTACATGTAAAATAAATATTATCAAAGAAAATCATCTGAAACAGACCACAGCATAGCCTATTGTTGGTGAAGATGAAACTGTAATCATTTTTGAATGAATATAAGATTTATATACTTACCCCATTTTAATCAAGATTTTGTAATTATTTCATATGCATATGAATTCAAATCATGCCCACATGAAGAAGTCGGCTACTACAAACCTACCACTGTTGCTGAGGACCACTGTTACAGCAACTGTTCCCATGACAACAAGAAAAAGGAAAGAACTTAAATCTGACTTCATGTGCAAGATGCACAACAACAGGAAATCTTACAAACGGTTGTAGTTCTGCCTACATTTTCATATAAGGTGTCTTATAGAAATGAAAACTAACTAATTTAGGCAAAATGTTCATCAGACATGCATGGTGGGCCCCAGACTGCAAAATTAGTCAAAATTCTATCATGCCATCTAGTGGGCTTTTGGTTTACCTACACATAGTTGCTTTCACACAGAAAGGATTATTTCAAGGATTATTTCTTAATAACTATAAAGCAAGAGTAGGCTACAGTGAGAAAATAATGGGTCCTATGCTTTTACAATGCTTGGAATTGGTGAAACCTGTATGATCTTTAAATGCTAGAAAACATTCTACATTCATTTTTAAATTCTTTGAAATGCAAGGAAGCATTACTCTGATGCTGATCCAGACTCCCAGCATTTCTACATGGTGTGAACAGTGCAACCTATTGTTTCAGCACAGTGAACAGAAATCCTATTCATTTCCAAAGAATAGACAACTGCAGTGCTGCCTCCCACATCTAAAGGACATCACGCTGTGACAAACCAAATGTTTCCTGTATGTCTCATCAGAAAATACTGATGTCCATGGTCAAAAGTGGTTCTACGAAAATGATAAAGGCCTAATTTGAGCAACTGCAAGTAAGCCTAAATCCCAGGCTAGTCTAGTTGGCCTACACTTCTGTTCATCTTCTATAATAGGCCAGCGTCATGGTGAAACCCGCAACTGATCAATAAATCACATGACTTAGTGTGTAGGCCTAATAAATTTGTTCCGAAAATTGTCTTTGCTTTTGCATTACCAGGCGCTGCCTCTGGCTTTTGAGTTAGAATAGAGCCTTGCATTCATGTAGCGCCCCTCCCCTAACTGTTTGCTCTCAACTCGCACCCTCTTTTGAGGACCCCCCCATTCTTCGGCGCTACAGAGGAATGTCAAACTGGGGGGAAACCAACATGGCAGACAGTCGCGTAATGAAATCGTTGGGGAAGAACGGCGGCATCGTGGTAACTATGAGAGATGAATAGTGTTCATAAACTTACCTCGACCAGGCTTGTGTTGTACCAGTTTTTGTATTGCACGAGAAAGCGTTACCTTGGCCACAAGAATTGGACAAACTTTAAGCAGCAATAGTTTTATGCACTACTGCATTCACAGTTCCATCGGCAAATAGCCTTTGGTCAAACGTGTATAGCTAAAGGTCTGAATTCTGAATCAGACATAAGCTGTGTTGTGTGTAAACCGATAGCCATAAAGAACAGAAAACCATCTGCTGCTGCTGTTGTTCATGAGAATCTCAAAAGTTGTGCAATATTCCGAAACAGATCAGAGATGACTGGCCAGGCTACCGTTTGGATCTGTTTACCTACCCAGAACACTATTCTGGAGACTTGGACTGTGTTTACATTCCCCATGGTGTTATCATGGACCGGTAATCAGCATCTGTCTGTCTGTCTGTGTGCCTGTATACTATGGCATGTAATTATCTACACTTAATCCAGATTAAAAATATACAAACTCAGCAAGAGAAATACTAAGCTACTAGCACAAATAAAAAACACTGGGCTGAGAAATGTTTGTATTTTTCATCTAGTGCATGAACATTGAAAAAGATACATACAAAAGAAACATACAAAAAAAGGAAAAGTGAATCAAAATCCAAACGAATTGCAGTAGTGATAATCTGCTTCCAGCATTGCACTTTCTATTGAGGTGATCAGGAAAGGTGTGGATTTTTTGGTGACCAATGTTTTTTGTGAAGCGTTTTTTTGATTTTTGGATTGGATTATGCCTTTCCAGAATAAGAGATTCTTATGCAACTCAGAATTTCATTTTCCTGTGTATTGCTAACATAGTTGATTTATCTTGACAGGACAGAAAGGTTAGCAAGAAATATCATGGAAGACTTGGGTGACCATGACATTGTGGTGCTGTGTGTGCTAAAAGGGGGGTACCAGTTTTGTGCTGATCTTGTAGAACGCATCAAAGCCCTAAACCGCAACTCCAACAAGACCCTGCCCATGAGGGTGGATTTATCCGCCTCAAGAGCTACCTGGTGAGCTCACACGCACACACTCTCAGAGGGAGAGAGGAAGAGGATTCAAAATGATTGATTTTATGTTATTTTGTTTTATGTCTCATGCATGAATGTTATATTCATTGCAGTACTGTAGTCTGTCCACTAGGGGGTATTGTTGTATTTTCTTCTGTCTAATTTATTGCCTAGTCAGGTGACAAACTCTATGTTAATGGCTGAGAATTAAATTTGCCAGCCTGTAAATAAACTTAACAATGCATGTCTTCCTAGTAACTTAGTTAAATCGTTAAGTGTTACTATTTTTATGCCACTTTTCTGTTTTCTAGAATGATCAGTCCACAGAAGACCTCCACATAGTTGGAGGTGAAGATCTCTCTGTGCTCAGTGGGAAGGTAAGAAAGTATGGAGGGCCTTGACTGCATCATTACTGCATCTGATTCCTATTAGAATGATAGCCAAGTGAAATAACTGTGATACATACTAGAGAGATGTAGCCAAGTAAATAATGTAATGCTACATATTTTCAAACGTCATACCTACCAGCATCTTATCGGTAGGTTGACTATGATCATGAAACACTTTCAGTGTCTGATTCATCTGTCTCTCTTTAGAGAGGGTGTGTTATTTCATACACACCCTTTAGATAAAGGGGAGCTGTTTAAGGAGAGGCTGGCAAAAAATGTATATTATTGCTCGTATTTTGCAACACATAAATTATGTGGAGTGGAATTGGAAAAGAGGAGGAAGGAGGAATGGGAATTTTATGGGAATAATGACACACTTCCATAATCAAAGGCTTCTTATCTAAGCTAGAGAAAAGATACGCTTCTTTATCAGTCCTCAGTCAAAAGTCAGTTAAAGGGTGAAATACAGCTGAATTCTGGTGAGAGCATCAACACATCGATTTTTTGCCAGGATCTGTAGAGATCTATATTTTTAAGGACTGATATAAAGGAAAGTTAACTTTCTGTGTGCCTGTGTGTGTGTGTGTTTGTGTGTGTGCGTGTGTTTGTGTGTGTTCATGTGTATGTTCATGTTTGTATGCATCTGTTACAACTTTATGTTAGTAATATCACTCAATTTTACTGTAAAACACTGAGAGTGTTTCACACTATGCTCTCAGGGAATCATAACATTCATCAGAGATACATGTTAAGAGACAGATAAATGTTTGGCTAAGTGGCAACAAGACCAGTCAGTGTGATCAGTTTATGGCACGAGAGCAAGGATCACTCCCTGCATTGTTTATCTAGAATCTTATAGGTTTGTCACTGTTGAGGCTCCCATGAACTGAATTTAATACCATTTTGGATGTTGATGTGGAATTCTAGGTGTGCAGTCTTGGAACAAAGTTCTACAGTAGCCACAAGTACTCATCTAAATCAAAGGTTTCCCCTCACTGGAAGGGCTTAGCTGTGTCTAATGCCGTGGTAATAGGATAACAATGCTAACTCACTTGTTCAGCCATTGGTTATGCTGATGGCTTTATGAGGCTTACCTGTCTGTGCTGAGGTTCCAGGGGGATTAACAGGCCTATGTGAGCATGTTTCAGTTACAGTTATGCTGCCATTAGTTTAGGTTGTTTGTCTGTGCATCAGGTCAGTTGTAGTGAGACTTAAGTTAGCGTCAGTTGAGAACTACTGCCAGTCACAGACACTGAGTAAGAAGTAGTCACAGCACACAAGCTGTCATGTAGAATTTCACACTCAAGTATGATTTTTTTGGGGTTGTGTGGTACCGCACACTCTTAACACATTTCCCCTGCAATAATCACCTGTACGTCAGAGGTTAGATATTTTTGCATTTCTAGACAGATAAGTATGTGAATGGACTGTATGCCACTATCTGTGAGTCATTTGTTCATGCAAGCTGTCAGAGTGAGTGAGTTACTGACTTGAGGTTGTCAGCTTCATGGAACTGTTTGTGATGGGAAATATAGTTCACTATAACATGTTAAATGGACTTTGGTTTAAGAATCAGCCCACATTATACTCATTACTGTGATTATGATTTGGGATTTATGTACTGTGGAATATGTCGACCGTAGTATGTCTTGTGTGTCCCACTATAGGCCTCACCATTATGATAACTTCAGAAATATAACTGTGTGTGTGTGTGTGTGTGTGTGTGTGTGTGTGTGTGTGTGTGTGTGTGTGTGTGTGTGACTACAGGAGAGAAAGAGAGAGAGTGACAGAGAGAGAGTGTGAGAGTGTGAGTGAGTGTTTGAGAACTTATAAACAACTTGTTTTTATGAGACCCCAGTTGCCTGTCAGGAAAACTAATCATTTGTTCTCATTCCCCCATGTGCTCTGCTGTGCTGCTGGGGATTATGGTTAGTGTCTGGTGTTATAATTCCACTCAGCCTGGGTGGCTTTATTTAACAGCTCACTGTTTGGTAACTACAAACATCCTACAGTTGACGGAGTTGTGTTCACACAGTATGATGATACTGTGAATAAAATAAAATTTTAGTCATTATGAGAAATTTTGAGATTGACCTGCAGGATAGACTAGACATTGTGTTGGTATAGTCCAGAGTGTGAATATACAGACTGGTAGACTGGCTTGTGTCATTCTGCCTCCCTACACACCCTAATAACCTTGTTCTCTCTCTCTCTCTCTCTAACTCTCTCTATCTCTCTGCCTCTCCCTCCCTTCTTGTCGATGCAATGAAGAATGTCCTGGTTGTGGAGGTGAGTCAGTGATTTCCACTTTTAGAAATGATACTGAATTAGCAAATGTGTTGGTATTTTCCAACACCATAATTTGGATTGGCTTCAAATGAGGATAAGAATCAGTCCAACTGCAGTTTATAAAGTTTATAAAGTTAAATCTCACTATGACAATACAGTGGTACATAATCCAGTGCATGCACTTTCCCCTGGATAAACATCAACTTATTGGTTTGTTATTTCAAACAGTAATTGCACTTGAGTATCTAGGTGAGGTCCCAGCGGTAGTTCATAATATGGACACAATAGCAAATTACTGTCGGTAAGAGTAACATGTCAAAGGAAAAGAGACCGCAACTGTGCAGGATACAGAAGAGGTTTGTGGCCTCGATGAAATGGAATTCTCTCTAATGAAATGGCCTCTCTTATGTTCTCTGCTTAGGTGCATTCGGATCCTTATTATTTTTCTAGCCTTCTGCAGTTCTGCATCATGCATTTCTTTTCCAGTGCTGGACTCGGTCTTCCTCCTACTCTCAGCTAGTCTATATTTCCTGCTTGGAAACCTCAAGACATGTAGGGCTCATTCATCCCAATTAGACAGAAACTAGGCCACCATATTATCCATCATGACTGAATAAATCTCAGAAAACAGTCTGCTGATAGGTATTGGACGCATTGAGACTAAATGGTTTACCATGGCAGCTGACAGAAGAGGACAGAGGACAACAAAAGAGTGAGCACATGAGCACTGAGTGCCACACCTCTGGGAAACACATACCTCTGTAGGGTCAGGCCAGGATCTGTCCCGCCCAGGTCACACGGGTCTAGCCCTTCATGTGGTGTAGATGATTGGTCTGGTGGTGATTCACAGGATAGCATACACCCAAGGACATGCATGCATGTGTCTTTGCCTGTGCGTGCACATGCACATACACACACACACACTCACACACACACACATACATACACAGGCATACACACAACACACACACTTTGACACACAGGTTGAACCACTAATCTATTGAGAAACTGAGGACCTTATACTTTTTCCCACTGACCCACCTGCTTAGTCTAGGAAGTATCACATGTCATTAGTGGTTTTACGCCAGTTGGTCTGGTTGTCCGATATTGCTTTGATTCATTAAGGCCTCTCTCCCCCTCTTCAGGCTATAGTGGATACTGGAAAAACCATGAAGGCTCTCCTGAGCCATGTGGAAGCCTTCAGGCCAAAAATGATCAAAGTAGCTGGGTGAGTCCTCAAAGTTCCAACACTTAGAGATTACAGGCTGTGTGATGGACGACATCTAGAAGTCACTGAGTCATTTCACCCATTCTGTCTAGACTGTGCGTGTGTGTGTGTGTGTGTGTGTGTGTGTGTGTGTGTGTGTAAGTGTATCTTTTTAATGAATGTGTCTCTTTGTTTTAGATTGCTGGTAAAGAGAGTACCAAATGGTTCTGGATGTCAACCAGACTGTATGTATGAAACAGACATTTTCTTGTTTAGTTTGAAGTGCATATGTTAATAGTCCTCTTTAAAAGTTTGTTACAGACATCTTATTTTCAATCTGCTTCTATCTATTATTTCTGTAATTTGTTCCTTAGATGTTGGCTTTGAGATACCTAATCGATTTGTGGTTGGATACGCCCTGGACTACAATGAGTACTTCAGGGATCTAAATGTAAGTTGCTTTCTTACAAGACTGCTTGTAAGTACACTGATGTATACATAAATCATTCCCCTACAATCTGATTTTGCATATTCTAAACAGTTACTCCATAACAATCATCAGTGCTTGACTTGTACTTATTTTCATGATCATCAGTTTCTTAACGCTCATGTTTAATATGGAAATTTTGTGACTTAAGTCTTTAAGGTTAAAGATGATAAGTGCAAAGAGGTCTCTTGTATAAGTAGAAGACCACTGATATTTCATTACAGCAAACTGATTATTTCACTCTCTCACACACCCAAGGCTTCACTGTCTGTGAACCATGGGGGCACCAGTTGTGGTCAGGTTTTACAACAGGGTGTCGAGAATTGGCTTTGCATTACTTTGCCTGCTCTGAACAGATGGCTTTTGGTTCAGTTGGGTATGAATCCTCCTCCCCCTCCCCCCAGACCAGCCTGTGTGACTTATTGTTTGTATTACTATCCTGTGATTATACTGATATTAAGGCACCGATTAAGGGAATTCTCTCCTCACTGGCCACCCCCAGTTGTCAGTGTGCCTAGTCTAGTGCTTCAGCAGCAGATAAGAGTGTTGCTCTCATTGATACTTACAACCAGATGTGTCTCAGCTCTAAGTCCAACGAATTATGGGCCTTTTTCCTCTCTTCCTGTGTATAGCACATTTGTGTTATCAGCGAGAAAGGGAAGCAGAAGTATAAGGTGTGAGAGCCTTCACTGAACCAACCTCCACACCCTGCCCTTAAAGCTAAAGTCAAGAAGATTCCTAATAGGTGCTGGATATATCAGCTGGAAGAGACCCAGAGAGCTGCTATCATGGTGTGCGTCGAAGAGGTTGCTTGTTCTATTCTCTTGAAGTTTGGTTGGTAGTGCTCATGTTATATGTCAAAAACAACTCGCTAAATAGCAAGGGTTCAAAGTGAATACAGTGAAGAGATAGGTCCATTGATATGTTATGACACGTATACCTATATAGCCAAAATGGAGCCACTTTTCATTTGTAGACATTTTCTGTTTCCCCATCCATCTGCTATTAGACTGAATGCAAAATATGTGTGTTTGTTTTTTTCTTTTTAATAAAAAACAAAATGACATAGTCAGTGGGATACTTAACAAAATAAAACTAAACTACTGTGGTCCATAACAATAATTGGCTCGTTTTCCTCCTGTTCCAAGTGGACAGGACAGTGGCACAGCTCCGAGTCAGACTACTGTTAACAGAAGCATTGCTTTTGTATAGCGTTACATCACACGACATTGTTTTATGTCTCCATGCTGTTTGTTTATTTCATTAAGTGGAAACATTTGTCATACACTGTGTAAAAAGCTGCTTTGTTGTCATGTTCACCGCAAAAACTCATAAAATAAAAATGGGACCACTTCCTTTTTCATTCACAGTGACCTGACCTGATGCATTTTATATAAGTTTCTCATCCTCTGTGGGTGTTTGTGTTGGGGGGGGGGGGGCTGTACTGATGGGGGATTTAATGATCTTATCTGAGCTTGGTTATCTAAATTTTGAGACACTGATACAGAGTTATCTCCTTAATACAGCTTAACATACTTCTGTCCAGAGGTGTTTCATTTCAGATCAGATCCTAAGGGAGTTGTGACACAGAGTTACACAAGGCCAAACCATATTGATTTAAAAATGGGTTTCTTGAAAATGAGACAAAAGATAAATTCTAAAGCCTTGTCTGGCGACTAGTTACCATTTAAAACCAGAGCCGTAGTGAACAACGAGGGCATCTTCATACACCTGATACATGTCTCCAACGTTTGCACAGCAGGACGGGCTTCACTTGGCAAAGAAAAACAAACCAAGCTGTGTCCTGGTTGTGCCATCAGTTTAAATTTGCCACTCACGCTTGAAGAAGAAGATTTTGCACTCACTCTAAATTGATGCAGATTCAAAGTTAATTCACTTTCAGGGAGTTGGTTGAGTTAAAGAGAGAAATGATTTCAGAACATTTATTGTGTGTGTTGTTTTAAATAATCACAAAAACTGAATTTGTTGGTATTACCATGAAATTAGGACAAAGGTAACTGATGTGGTGTTACTTATACAACAGAACAGGGCAGTCTATTTTTTTCTTTTCCAGTGAATGAAGGGATTCGTTAACTCTGACACTCAGTTACTGAGAATAGGTTGGACTCTCTGGATTGGCAACTTATGGCCAGCTTGCAAGTCTGTTATTTCCAGCAGTGCTTGCAGCTGACATGTTCACTGCATTGGCAGTTCCCAGGAGAGTGTCTAGTGTGTGCTCAGTGGCATTCCCGGCGAGTTGGTGCAGAGAGGAACTCCCTGGGTAGGGCAGCATTGTGAGAGTCCCTGGTCAGGACGACCCTGGAACAAAGGCCACCCAATCCCAGCAACAGGTGGCCCCTTCTGCCTTCGAATGAAAGGAACATTTGTTTGGGCCCCTCATGAAACTGAACACTTTTTTAGAAATCTGTGTGTGTATGTGTGTGTGCACGCGCGCGTATGCAGTGTGCATTGTAGGCTATCTATGTCTCCGTGTGTGTGTGTGTGTGTGTAGGCAGGCTCAGAATAGGATAAGGCAAAAACAACTGTGTTTAACCCAGTTTTTGGAACTAAATTGAATGATTCAATTCAGTTCTTCCTTAGTGGTTTAGGAAGTCTACCAAACTGAACCTCAGACAGTCACTAATATGGGCAGCTGAAATGAGAGCAGATCAAATAGGGTCCTACCCAGTGTAATTCTAGGATAAAACAACAAATTATTCTGCAAGGGAAACTACCCCTGTCTCATTCAGGCTGAAAAAAAAATCACTGAACATTAATTAGGCCATCATAAAGCGGACAGGGCTGCACTGTGCTGGCTATTTGAGATTGTAAGCATAGCGTTCGACCCACGAGCGGTTGCTTTCGGGGGGCAAACTGTGCAGACAGACATTCTTCAGCCCTGCCAGCCACATGCCATACTCTCCCCGACCCCTCTTTGAACTAAGGTGGCATGTGACTCCAGTAATGCAGCCAAACAGTTGTTGGATTTGTGAGTGAGAATGAGGTAAAGTCAATGGCAGCAATAATGTGTGTTACAGTTATGCATCTACAAACAAAAGGGCTACACAGTATATGAATTCCCTTGTAAAGCTGAATGCTTTGCAATGCTTACCATAAACCAATCACACTTCTGTTAGACATAATTTAATTTGAAAATGATGAAAATAATTACATAGTATCTGCCCAGAGCAGTATGGTTTCTGACAAAAAGTGGTATTAATGTTAATTTTATATGAATAATATCATTATGCTAGTAAACAACATCAAAACAACACATTGTGAAGATGACACACACCATTCCTGGTTCAGATTTAAATAAACTAAAGGGATTCACTTCCGTTGCTGTCGAAAGCCTAATAAATCACATCAGAACATGCAAATGGGAAAATAAATCATGCTGATAGTCTGCTATCAGTCTGTCGTTTAACATGCTACATACAATCCATTTCGCTAACAGTATAGTAAAATAGTTTACTCAACTGTAGACGTCGAAACACAATTTAATCTAACTAATGAGTCCTATTTTATTTGAAACGTGTTAACTCTTACTTAAACCGCAGGCCTATGCGGCCGTGCACTTAACACATTTATTAAAAAAAAACTACAGTTTGTAAGGACACATTTAATTGGCTAAATTTTGAACTCTGAAAGTTAGACAAAATCTGATTGGTTTAGCGTGCCGCTGGCTAGAGGAGGGTGGTGTTTCCAAGGATTTTGTGTTCCTGCTGCACAATTCCAACAGTGCGCGGCGCGTGTATTTTGAGATGGATCGGGGAATTAGAAAAAACTTTTGCACCGAAGAAATTGCGTAGAAAACCTAACCAAGACCAAAACACAAGGGAATACTTAATCTTTAGCCGATTTCTTTGTAAATTTTTGGACTCTGGATAGTTTTCAATGGGCGTTTACCACTTTGTCACGGTGCTTTATTCCCAACAGGTAGGAGCAACCATTGTAAAGCTACCGAGGCATTTTTGTTGTGCTAGGCGCTGTTACACGAAGTTTTATTTGTTCAGATATACATATTTTGAAGAGTTTTTGAATTTGATATTGTACTCGCTTTATTTTGTTTTGATCTTCGGTGTTAATTAATGTGTTCGATACCCATCATATGGAGACAATCAACCGTGTCGTTAACTCAAGTATTGATAAGCAGGGAGGACGAAGTGAACTATGGCTAGCTGGTGGCTAAGGCTTAACGTTACTAACGTTAGTCCATGAGTTTTAACTCGCAGCCACCTTGATAGCTTTATGCTGTTAAATACAACACATTTAGTTGCATACTATAATATCACATATATGTGTATTATTTGTCATGAAATAGCGCGATAATAGTTGCTAAACTACTTTTCCGAACTTCAGCCAGCAGATGAAATTGTATAGCTTTTGAAGTTTTTCACCGGTCGCTGTTTTTGCTAACTAGCTAGCTAGCTAACGTGTGTGGTTGGGGAACGCATTAAAGTCCGAGAACAACAGGGGATCTCACACGAAGCTCCCGAAACATGTGCCGCTTTGAAATATTTGGTCGCTGTTTAAAAAGTACTCAACTGTTTTACTTCGTGAAAGCTGAAAGCAGATTGATATTTACATCTAAACTATATTAAATAGTTATATGTCTTTGTCTTGAGAAATTGTGAAAATAACCAAAAAGTTGGTTGAATGAGTTTGAATTTCTTTATTTTGGTTTATCATCCAAAACAAATAAACACATGCGCATATACCAAAACTGTTGAAATGAAATAGAAATTTCTTAGACTT
The DNA here is from genome assembly GCA_015244755.2 of Tenualosa ilisha. Lineage (NCBI taxonomy): Eukaryota > Metazoa > Chordata > Actinopteri > Clupeiformes > Clupeidae > Tenualosa > Tenualosa ilisha. The sequence goes on along the minus strand of PYXC01000541.1, from coordinate 3,021,575 downwards.
GGATACAGTATAACATGATCCAAAGTGTTACAATTTTAGCAAAGTTGCGTGATTGACGGGGTCATTAAAATGCATGAAGAGTAGGTCAGCCCCTCAAGTTATTGTGTATTCACCTGTTTATCGACACAGAGCTTGTTCGACAAGGATATGAAGAAAGAACACGGTGTGGATTAGTCTGGACTTCCATTGAACGAGTCAGGATTTGAATTTACCCCAGTTTCTGTCGGATATCACCTCAATGTGGGCTGCAGACAACCGTCGCATTTTTTGTGAAGTTAAATGATGGCGACACATCAGATGGGACCAAGCGACGAGGATGACGATGCAAGAGACTCGGCCAGACTGGCTATGGGCGAGGTAAGTCTTTCATCATTAAATTGCCTCGTTTGGCATGGTGTCAACAATAGGTTAAAAAAATCTCTTGCGCTAGGTAAATGAAGTACGGCCTTCCAGTTTTACCACAAGTAAAGAGTAAGTTAGCTTATTCGGGAAGTTTCCGCTCAAAAAAGACCACATCAACTTTTTAATGGTCTCTGGTATACCCCCATATCCAAAGACCGCACCAACTCAAACCTAACTTAGCCAACTGTAGACCAGTCTCGCATGAGTTTCCCACGCAGTGGTGATGACTGTCCAGACAGTCAACAATTTGTGGACTGAAGTAGTGGAAGCCATGCGTGGCTGCTGGGTGATGTAATCACTGATATGTATTTATAGTATCTCTGAACCTTACAAAGAAAAGAGTAGCCAAGAGTTTTGTGTGGCCTGTAACCTGTTTGAATCATATGGTAGTATGCATCCTCATTCAGATGGTGTAATTTGACCAGGAGTAAAAGGAAATAAATTCTATTTCCAAATAAAAAGGAGATGGGGTTTTGATGGCCTTTTGTCTGCTGTTTGAAGCGCAGCACATTAAAAAAAACACCATACTTTAAAGATTTGGCAACCAATGATATAAACCTTGTGCCCCCTAAAAAAGCAGATCTGTTTATCATGTTTGAGTTTTGGAACCCAACAGTTGTGTACTTGTAGGAAATTTTCATCTAAAGCTAGTTTGTTTTGAAAAGTGACAGAGACATTTTTGAACTGTGGTTGGTTGCCATTAACCTGTAGCAGTGGATGCTCACCATGCAGAAAACATGAAACTTGAATTGGACATTTTTTTGCTTGCTTGACTGGGTATTATTACATGTGTGCAAGCATGTGCGTCTTAGGCTAATTATAATGCCAGCGATGTGACATAGAGTAACTGCTAAAGGTCTATGCTTTCTTGTCAGTTACGGTCGTGTGGTCTTGTCTCTCATGCTCCCGACTGTCCAGTGTCTGAATGAAGAGCTTTGTGTAAATCTCTTCTGGCCATGGGTGGAAGTTCACCTATTTATAGGGGCCGCATATTTCTCTACTCATCCCCCACCACCGCTGCACTCATCTAATCTAATATATTTCTCGGCTCCTGTTTTCCTTCCTCTGCTGGATCTAGTCTGAGGGACGGATGTCTTCTCCTCTCCGTCATCACAAACGGGCGCCCAGAGTAAATGAATTCATCAAAAAGGGGAAAGATGGTTGAGTTTTTTTTGGTGGAAAAAGCAGCTTGGGAAAAGAGAAGCAGGCTTGGTAACGGATGGTCAAATATCAAAGAGTGTAAGAAAAATTACTGCCACTTGACCCCCATCAATTGAGTGAATTATTAAAAAAAAAAACTCAAAGCACTGCAGTGTGGAGTTGGTATCCAAGGATGAAGAGTGTGTGGATTTTTATCAACAAATGTATTATACAAGAATTGTAATCAATCAGAGTTCTTCATGTAGATTAGTTAGCAGTCATGAAATTCAAACTTGGACACTATGAGTTGTGTGCGTTCACAATATAACAAGAAAATTGCTGTTAGCAAGACTGTAAGAAATGTGTTTTGTCCCACTCTGGAAATACTAGTAAATGGGAGTTAACTTTGCCTCGGAAGTAGTGATGATGCATGTTGCATTTTACATAGGATGTCATATTATTTCTGCTTCTCTGTCAGTAGTATAATTCTGATACTTTTTCTATCACACTGAGAAAGGAATGCATAAGTCCAGAATTTCAAGGTGTTGAGGTTGAGGCACACACTTTTAAATGAGATTTATTCTACAGACCTAATGTGAATTCCCTTCAAATCAGGACACCCTTCTCTTAGCACATTTGATGGGTTACTCTACTGTCAGTCAAGGCACTGTTGGCCAGTTGGGTCCTAACTTATCATTCACTGTTGGCTGGCTGCTTTGGCCGAAGAAGCATCTTTTTGTTTGGTGTTCCGAATGATTTAGCATCTGCCTGGCCCACCCTGGCACGGTGGATGCTGGTTCCCATCCCTCTCTTTCTCTCACTAGAGACTCAGCCAAGTGTTTTGGACCAGTCATCTATGAATGTAGCACTAGGTTATTTGTGCCATACCTTGCTGACCATGACTGCTGTTGGTGGGCTGAGGTGTACAGGCTATGGTGACTGGGGTCTGATCTGCAGTCTCGGCTGTGCTTCAAGTCGTCAGGTTTGTCCCCACCAGTTTGTAAGAGTTTGCTTTCTTGTGTGTGGCTGAGAGATAGTGATGACAATTCTAACTTGCTTGGCATCTGTTTCAAAAAGGTGTTTCCTACTCACTTGCTGACTGGATTGCTTTTTATCCTGAGCCCAGACCTGTAAGCGTGTGTGTGTGTGTGTGTGTGTGTGTGTGTGTGTGTGTGTGTGTGTGTGTGTGTGGTGTGTGTGTGTGTGTGTGTGTTTGTGTTTTTATAGTTCTCAGCTGTAAATGTGTCTTTTTAAAGCATTGTCTCAGGTCATTAATTTGGTGCTGGTGGTGTTGCTGTCAGTGATGGCTGTTCTCTGTGTGTGTGTGTTTCAAATGTGAGCTTTGGGTCTGGGTTTGTTTTTGCTGTTCTAGTTTGGCACCTCATTCACCCTGGGCTGCAGCTGAGCGGAACAGGAAGCCGTAACACAGTGCTTATTGTCGAGTGTGCATGATCTGGTGACAAAGTTATGTCAAGTCAGCTTTAAATTAGACTTGGCCCAGTGAATTCTCTCCACCCCCTTTTTAATCGAGTTGTTACACTGCCAAGGTGATGTTCAAGCAAGACTAACAGCCCTCCCCCCAAATTGTTTTTCAAAAGCAAGACTTCTCAGTCCTGGCAGCAGGCCTCATGTTTAGCCTCAAGTTTTTGTCGTATATCAGTCATATTGATGTTCTTTCACATTAACTAAATCAGAGATGCATTGCCCTGACTGTGTCCCTGGAGAATTTAAACCAGCAAATTAAGGATATATCGTCCAAATTTAACCTGATAATCACATTTTATTGCTGTAATCAATTTAAATGTCAACTTTGAATGTTGCTTTGAGTAAAAATTCAACCAAATGGCCACTTGAAAAAAGTTTAGTGAGTAAAATTGGAAAGAATCAGCAGGTTCACTCAGTAAAGTTGGCTATTTAAAGTGAATTCATTCACTTCAAATACAGAATATTAAACAGAGCCCAATAACATTTATATTCCAAGAATTAGTTTGCAACATAGTTTGAATCTAAAATCAACTCAACAATAAAAGACAAGCTTGGGGTTGAATGTGATCCCAACCACCTGTGGGTAGTGTTTGAGGGCTACACAGACTCATTCAATAATCCTGAGAAAAACACAGTGACCAAAGTTTGTGGTATTAGGCCCAGAGTGGTGACTAAACTCCCTCCCTCCCTCTTGGTCTTACTGGATGTTAATAAATCAATTAGTTTTCACACTAGATGTGTTATGAGCAGTTATATGCCGCTGCCTAAGGATTCATATAACGGATTGAATGGTACCATTTTGTCAGTTGAACTTTATCTAAGCAGTCTGCTCTGGCTACCTGATGTAGCCTGAGCTGGCTAATGTCAGAGTTAAAGGTTTCAGCACAGGACGGCCCATTGATGCACGTTGGCATGCAGGATGACTTTAAATGTCAGTGCAATGTACTGTCAATGTACTGAAATACAAAATGACTCAGAAAGAGTATTGTTATGAGATTTAGCCAACAGCCGTATAGCCTAACTACTGAATAAGGCAGCACGTATGATAGTGGGTTGTGGTGCCAGCTACTCTATCCCTGGGGTTGATTTTTGAGGATCATGAGTCATGTAAAGTCCTCACTGCACATGGAAAGCCTGCATTCCTCTTTGTGAAAGAACATGCCGATTCACCATCTTGAGCACCATTGAAAAGTCAACCAAAGACTTTGTTTACACAGCCTCACCTGTGACCTGTTCTCACAGCAGCTTTGATCATCACCACACCTCCTAACCTACCAATGCTTCTTTCACCCATGCTTTGGTCTATGGTTTGGACTTGAAGAAAGAACCAGATGTTCTAACCTACCCTTGCATGTAGTACTAACTTCTAGCCTTGCTGAATGAGGGATTTTGAGATGAACTGTTACATGTTTTTTTTTTTTTAATTTATAGATAATTCGCATTTTTTCATTTTATTTTTGAGAATGAATGCTATTGAGCTCAATTGCTCAGTAGCAAGTGAATAATTGTCCTGCTGTAGCAAGGTTGAAGTTTACCATCCATGGTGGTGATTGCAGTTATTTCTAATCAAATTTACAATGGAGAAAATGCCTGCAATCTTTACTTCTGGATCCCAATGGTTGAGCTGTACTGACACCATTGATGAATGTCATTGTGGAAGCCTAATTCAAACTTTCCAGGCTAGTGTTAGGCTATGTGTGTCCTATTCTGCATAATCTTTTCTGTGCTGTCTATTTCCTCCTGAGGAGAAAATACCTTGCATGAAGTGTGAGTTGCCATTTTACTCTAAGCCAGGCACTATGAAATGATTTTTTTTCTTTTTCTTTTTTAAAAAATTTTGTTTTATTGTTTTTGGGCCTTTAAACCTCTCCGTAACTGAGTTGACTTGAGGCCTAGTCATGTCAGATGGGCCAAATCCACATGCTCTCCCACACTCACATGCCCATAGACCGTGCCCTCTCAGCGTATACCAGATATGCTTGTTTATCTATGGACACTATATGGATATAAAATTATATACATCACAAATTGGCTATTGTTGTAGGCATACATATGTAATTATAAAGTCAATATTTAGTTTTCAGTGGAAGTAGGCAATTCAATGCTCTTTTAAATATATGTAATATGTTTTATGACGTGAACATAGACAGTATTTCCTGTTTGAGAGAGCATTGTTTTCTTTTTCTACCAGTCCACTGAGAAACAATGTTTTATCTGGAGGTAGGCTACTTTAGATATGTTGCCCATAAACAAACTGACATGGTGAACTTTCGTGATGGTCTCGGGGTAGAACGCAGCAATTTTGCGAGATTTTGCTGATCAGTGGCATGTTGTATGGTGTTTTTAACCGGAAAATCTGAAAAGGTTATTTTAAAAACGTAGACTTAAATGTCAACATGCTAAAAACCACATATTCATAGTAATCATAGGGCCCTATGAGTCATCATCCTGCACTTTGTCAGCTTCATAGACTACAACCAACCTGTTAATATTCATGCAATAGCAGTAATATAAATGATGCTGTTGACAACACCTATAGTGACCAAGTTGGATAGTGGCCGCCTAGCTACTACAAAGCTGTGTGTAGTCATTGAGATCTGTTGCTCATAAAGCTGGGTGTAATGCATGTGATCTTGAGTTTGACCTTGCTCTCTGTCGGAGAGAAATGCGATTCAATTATAGCACTCTTCCCTCTGTACTCATCTCCTTCCAAGGCTGGCCAGAGCCTTGTTAAAGGCCCAGTGTCTGCCATTTCCCATGGCCCAGCCACCCATCCAGGAGTCATGTGATTAGCCCAGGCAGGCAGAACAGGGAGGGGAAAATGGATCCTCAATTTAATAGAGAAGGTCAATTGGCTCCAGCCAGCCCCGGTTTCTCCTTCATGGAACACTCTGTGAGTGTTTTGCGAATGGCCTGGACTGCCTCTGTTTGTCTTCGCTAAAGGGACCTCCATGTGCACCATTGTCAAGATATTTGGATTAGAACTCTCTCACTAAAGCTGACTGTCTTTTGTGATTTTAATTGCCTTGCTGTTAGTGTTCGAGAGAGCCTTGTTGTGACAATAAAGCCGTCTTCTTGGTTCTTGGGTCTGTCATAACAGTAGAGGACCTAAAAATTGAAGGGCTGTTTTATTCCCTTGCCTAACAGGGTTGACGTCATCCTAGCTCAGGTTTCTCTCTCGTGCTGTCTTGACGCTGGCCAGGTGTGTAGGTTTCAGATTCCATCGTCGGTTAATGTGCATGTTTTCGAGAGTAGCTGCTTATGCAACCAGGCCTAACTTTGTTGCGGTGGCATCTCAGCACTGCATAACCCAGCACAGCACAGTGTGGGGCTTGAATCCTGTAAAACAGCAAAAAGCACCATGTAATCACCAAGGATGAGTGTCTGCTTGGTTGTTTGGGTCCTTGTCAACAACAGCAGCAACAACAGCATTTTTATCAGCATCTTGGCAATATTTCTTGTCTGTAAAATAGCCTACCTACATTTGGACAAGAGAATATACTGACGAAATAGGCTAGAGTTACGGTGCTGTTGTATTACAAACAAACAGTTGCTGGTAAAAAAAAACAAACAAACAAAAAAACAATAACAAAAAGCAGTGGTTGGTCTACTTTTTTCCTCTGATTGTTGTAGCTGTACTCTTGAGTTTGAATACATAAATGTGACTGACTTCTAAACCGTGGTCCATTCCTATAGATTCTGCTTACTGTGATGCACTAGCAGGTGTGTGAAATGCGTGGTGTTGGCGTTTGCGCCTGTGTGTAGAATGTGCATGTGAATGGAGACGTGGTGGAAATAGTTTGTAAAATGAAGTTCTATTCATGTCCAGCTGCGGCCCCCAGCCTCCCTCTCAGCCGGTGAGCTCAGCTTCTCCACAGAGCTCGTCATGTGGCCAGCCAGAATCTCACAAGTGGTCGGCAGGATGAATGACTACGACAAATAGCAGCGCTTCACTCAAGTGTCAGTGCTATTACTATGAGCTCAAGCTGCTACTTGAGCCAATATTAAGATATTTTACAGCTTTACTCTTTCAGTGTGCATTGTTTTGTTTTTTTTTTTTTGTTTTTTTTACTTTAGACACATTGGACTCAGTTGGAAATGTTTGTGATGCCACTGGAGCAGGCGTGTTTCTATACTTGCCATGCCACTGTAAACAGGAAGACATCTGCCTCATTAACTCCAGGCTTTCACAGAACAGTGCTGGGTTTGATCAGCCAGTGGCTCAGAATTCGACAGCTATCAGCTAACTTTGAGTTGGAGCCCATGATGTGCTTTGCTGTTCTGAGGCACCATTGCACACTAATAGAGATACAGATGTAGCCGATACCGTTCTCTTCTGTGATCCTCTACTACACAGTGTTCTTGGGATCCTATGTCAGCTTATTGTTGTGAGCTTATGGCTTATGTGAGGATCTATTTTTTTAGGTTGTTTTTATGTGAATGTTCAGATTAGCCAGGAGACTATTACCCTTGTTCAGGAGTCCTGCTTGGTCTTAGGAACAGAGTTTGTGCTTATAAGCTGATCTTACCTTATCATGCAACTTGGCTTTGTCCATTAATATGACTGTGTCACTGATAGACCAAGTTACTTGTGTATGTGTGTGTGTCTCTCTGTCTGCGTTTCTACAGTTTTTTCCACGTTATTTGGTGTTCTATTTCTGTGTGTTACTGGCAGTGTGACCCTGGGGGGTTTCTTTGAGTAGTGGGTTTGACCAAGGTAAGCGTTTCTGCTTTGCTTGAGTGCATGAGTGTTTGTTTTGCAAACACAGACTGATGTGCAGGAGTTCAGGGAGACTAAGAGAACTTATGCATGTGCACACACACAAACACAAACAAACAATAGGTTGCGCACAATGGGTGACAAATTTTTTGGAAGGGTATTTGTACTTTTACTCAAGTGGGACTTTCGGGTACTTTATACAACACTGACGGATAATGATACACAGACCACTTCCTTAAAGATTAAAGCCTAGAAACCAGGTTTTAAAATCTGCATTTAGAAATTGGCACCTTTGGAAAAACCTGGTTGGGTGGTCATGATATAAAAAGCCTAACCAAAAGCCTATGGCAAATGTGGCAGCCTAACTAAAAACCATGGCTAGTGAAGTCTTTCATCATCATAATAATAAGCACCTTGGGTGTGGTTATGAGGGGATCTGCCCTACATGGGTCATTCTGGTCCAATCATTTGATTTACCCTATTTTGTTTTTCCAAGGAAATGTCTTCATTTCAACTCTTCCGCCATGTCTGGTTTCACAACTGGGTTTTAATAAAAGTTTAATAAGGTTTCTTCCTGTTTGTCCCATCTCGATTGCCCCCTGACATTCTTTGGGCCTAACAAGAGCATGGCATTTGTGTCTCTTTGGGGACCTAGCTACTTTGAAGAGTCTTGACATGCTTTTTTAAATTTTGTCTGTTATGGATCCAGTTTTGGATAAATAATGGTTCTCATCAAGCTAAGCTTATGGGAAACCTTGTGCTCAGGTGTTTCAACTGTCCTAAAAGCGCTTGTTTCCCCTCTCTATTGCCTCTGCTTGTTGTGAGAGTGTTTAAATCTTCTGTTTTTGTTGCTGTGGAGAGCAGATTGATTCCATTTGCAGTTAGCAGAGAGTGTTCTTATGTAAAGGCGTTGAAGAACTTTTGGTTCATATTCAGAGCACTAGGTGTGTGTGTGTGTGTGTGTGTGTGTGTGTGTGTGTGTGTGTGTGTGGTGTGTGTGTGTGTGTGTGTGTGTGTGTGTGTGTGGTGTGTGTGTGTCTGTCTGTCTGTCTCCCCTGAGGAACCAGCTTTAAAGGAAAAGTCTGGTGTAAATGACCCCATATCTCTGGTCATGCTTGTTGAGTGCTGTTTGTAGGAAGAGGAATGAGGACAAATTGGTAACGTGGTCCAAATAGTGACACTGCAGTTAACGCTAACTAATGAGTGACACTGCAGTTAACGCTAACTAATGAGTGACACTGCAGTTAACGCTAACTAATGAGTGACACTGCAGTCAACGCTAACTAATGAGTGACACTGCAGTCAACGCTAACTAATGAGTGACACTGCAGTCAACGCTAACTAATGAGTGACACTGCAGTTAACGCTAACTAATGAGTGACACTGCAGTTAACGCTAACTAATGAGTGACACTGCAGTCAACGCTAACTAATGAGTGACACTGCAGTCAACGCTAACTAATGAGTGACACTGCAGTTAACGCTAACTAATGCGTGACACTGCAGTCAGTGCTAACTAATGAGTGCAAGAAAACTCTGTTTCAGTTTCATTTTCCTGTCCCCCTTTAAGTTTGTGTTGGATGCTGGATTTGCTTGTTGTTGTACTGAATTTCTCATTCTTCATCTTGCTGGTAGCAGTCAGTGAGGTCATGCAACAGGGATATGGGCTAGAGATATTTGACATTACACTGAATATCCCCCCTTTCATCTTGGTTTATGTACTGATCTCATCTACAACTCTTTCTCTCTTGCTTTGTGACGCTCACATATTACAGCGAGGTTCTCTTTGTCATGCTGTGCGGAGCAACAATAATGTCACTGACTGATCATTTTTGATAATAGTTTGCTAAATACCAGTTATTTTTAACTATGTCTTGTCACATGTTCAGCAATAGTACTGAATCATAGCCTATTCCATTTTGAGCTTTTCCTGCCTGATTTGCCTGGGACGAGGGGAAAATTCAACTTACACTGGCCTCTGGGGTGGGATGTTTTCAAAATTTCCCTACATATAAGAACTGTGAATCGAAACTCCCTTTAATGGCTGTGTGTAGACTTGTATCCCCCCACGGCCTCCCCTTAAGGATATTGCCTGACATGCTGGTACAGGAGAACTGCTAGTCTATATGGCCAGGCATTCCAGTCACATCTTCTCTCTGGCCTGAAGTGAAATTTGCAAAAACCTTTTCCTGCCTTCACTTCAAGATCATGTTGGCACGTCGCATTTTCTAATCTGCATATGCAAATTCCCAGTCAGGATTGTATGGGGCTGTGTAGGCTATTTTCATAAGTAGATAAGACGTGATTTTCTGTTCCGATGATAAGAACAGGGAAGGAGTGTGGGACCAGAGTCTGATTGTGATTCATGGCACACTTTTAAGAATGCTGCCATTGTCAGGCGGGTGACTTGTGTTGATTAGGGTGTTGTGACTTTTTGTTGAACTGTATGAGAGGAAAAGAGAGAGAGAGAGAGAACGAACGTATGTACGTGTGTGTGTGTGTGTGTGTGTGTGTGTGTGTGTGTGTGTGTGTGTGTTGTGTGTGTGTGTGTTTTTTTTTTTTTTGGTTGGTTGTTTTTGTACGCAGTGACAGCTTTGAACTGAATGACATGGCTTCTCACTGAAAGGGTTACATAACATGGGCTTGGTTAGTTTGCATAGGCCTTGAAACAAATGCTGTGGCGATGTTGAAGGTAAAAAGCGTATCCATGTCGGGCCATGTCCACCACTATCAGAGTACACTCTCAGCAGAGTTTACGCTGAAAAACTCCTCCCTTAGACTCACTCCAGGGTTATCCAGGTTTGACCTGCACAGTGTGTTCCAGTGGAAAATTATGTTTTAGATAGAAAGAAAGTCAAATAGATGGCTACTTTATTGATCCCAAAGGAAATTACATTGACATTTCAGTCAAGCTAATAGACTGCTTGAACAGTTCAGCTGTGCAGTGTGGCCTGATTGAGGTTCAGGAATGGAACTACATTGCTGTGGTGGGACATAGGACTATGATGCGCATCCTGACAACTAGGGAAAAAAGTATGCATGGTAATAGCAGTGCCAACCGTACGCAAAATGTGCGTGCATAGCCTTGTGCACGGAAGTCTACTACAGCCTTACACTGTTATCAACCTGATTTAAAACTTTCAAGGCAATATAGAATGGATGAATGGACAAGGCCATTTACAACCTTGTGTTTAAAATAGGGATTGAAATGGTCTGTTTAGGCTGAATAGCGCCCTCCTTAGCAACCCTACTGTAACATCAGAGTAGGGCTTTGTTGAAATTCACCCATTTTTTTTAATCATTTTAAGATTTACATATGAAGGCAGGCACAACTGACATTTACGACGGCTCTGTGGCAATACACAACCTCTCCTAATTTAGCAAAGGCAAAGTACGAAAGTTTTTTCTCTCTATGTCTCCTTTAACATGCTTGCTGGCATCTTGTTTTATCAAGTGGAAAGTTTAGCCTGCCTCAATGCGTTTGCTTTTGTTCAGCACCTTATAGGTTCAAGAGTAGGCTGTGCTACATGTGGGCTATGATGTAGGCCTTTAGCTGTGCTTTATTTAGGTTTCAGAGTTGTCACTCAGCTTTTTTGTGAGGTAGCCAGTATGTGTGACTCTTTAAACATGTGAGGACTGCACACACGGGCCACTCCAGAGGTGGCACTTCGGGAGAGGCTCTGTTTGCATGGTTGTGGGGAGCTGAGCTGGGAAGGTGTTGGCTTGGAATTTATTGGTCTAGGTCTGTCACCACGCCGTTAAGTGCACGACTGGTAACGGCAAACCTGCCCGGCACGCGTCTGTTTGGAGTGGCCATGCAGTGCCCCGCCGTGTTCCCCAGTGAAAAGTGCCGCAGGGAATTCCGCCAGAGTCTGCTCTGCTGTTTAATTATAGCGTGTGTGTGTGTGTTAGCCTTCTGCCGCACCGGATGTCGGGCCACAGCAGGACCAGCCACGCTCTGATACCAAAGATAAGATGTTTGTGTGCAGATCTCACATGACCAATTTGAGCTCCACTTTAACACTACTGATTGGCAACGTCTGTTTTCACGTTTGTTTTCTCCGTGGACTTCTTGCATGCTGGCCTGTTGCTGCTTCATTTCAAGGAATATTGAGTGCAGTTGTTATTTTTTATTTTCGTAGCCAGCCTTTTCTAGAATGAATACATTGGTGTGATAAGGACTTCCAGTCGTTATAGCATGGCACACAGCTATTAGAAATAGTTTTACGTTTAGAAAGTGCCAGAAAAGTAAAACGTCAGGTGTTGCCACTGATACCATGTTTATCGCTACTCTTCATCCAAGTAGTGTTATTTTGAGCCTGACCTCTGAAGTACAATAACATTGTGAAGCCTACAATAATCAGAGGGGTTTTGGTGAAAGAGAGGGCTGTAGTATCTGTTCACACAAGGCAAAACGTCAGGTCATACTGTTGGGTATATTGCGAGTGCTCGACGTCTGAACCCGAAAACAAGTTCAGTCACTTGCTAATGAAGGTTGACTACATAAAAACACAGCGCAGTGAAAATACATTATTGGTATACGATCTCAACGTTAAAATGCAAACACATTGATGAGAAATACACTAGAAATGAGAAACTAAGGCTACCTGAGACAAGATTTGTCTGAAACATTAGCTGTGGTTAAGTGAGAGCAAGTAATGCATCCCTTGGAGTAATGTTTGCAGTTGAGTGACGTTTTTTCATATAAAAAAATATATTTTCACTACATGAGTGGTGTGTTTATGTAGCTGACCTTCAGTAGGAAGTGATTGAACTTGTTCTCCAGTTTGGACATTGAGTGTTGGCCGTATATCCAGTAGCGATGAACTCTGGAGTTGGTTGGATAGTAGTTACATTAAGGTCCAAGTTACTGATTCAGTGGTTAAAAGGTGGCCTTACATTTCAAACATGACCATTACTGTTCTTGTAATGGGGCTCTGGTCCCTTGAAAGACTGGATTAGCCTAACTGGTAAAAGCCAGTCATCCACAAACCATCCCTCAGCTATGCAGAGGTGCCTGCATGTCAAAATTCACAAGGTTATAATTTTGCAGTGACTATATTCAGCAGGCACTAAAAGTGTGTCATGGCCCAACACTGACAGAAACTTGCTCAAGTCAAACGGAATATGTGATTAGTCAATTCCTCAGTTGTTGATTTAAGTCCTTATTAAGTTGTTTGTGATTTCTGGAGAGATATGTCTAGATTTATGCGCTAGACGACTATACTTTCCGTCTAAATAGGTTTTCTGTGGCCGTTTCGTTTCTAGGCTTTCTTTTTTCTCTTTCCAAACACTTAACATTCCAAGCCAAAAAATAGTACCCTAGATCTTCAAATAGGACCAAAAAGAATTTTTCTCTGGCTAACAAAGAAGTGGCGGTTGCTTTTCAGCAGTTTCAGTGTAGCAAGAACAAGCAAGGTGATGGAACGTTTTAGCATTAACAAGAGAGAAAACTGAAGTGTTCTTATCCAGAACAGCTGATGTGTGTCCATGTCTCTTTGCAATATTTGAACTGATGAAGGATGACTTATCACATAGAGAGGAGAGCCTGTGTACTGTGTGAATGCACACACTGTCTTCCCTGTTAAGATGTTTAAAGCTTAGGCCAATGGGGAGCCCAAGTCTCTGCCTCTTTCGGTCGGTCCATTGGACCTGTGCCAACAGAAAATATGATTGGGTGTCAATGGTAGAAAATTATTATTTTCTGGTCGCGGTCATCATGAGCCTTGAATTATATGATGGATGTGAATTTTTTAGATAATATTTCAAGTGAAGAAAGGTGCCATTTATGTCATGATTCGAGAGTTACAGTGTGGTTAAAATGTGTAGCTCGAATGACTGCAACGACAACAGACGCTTGTGACATCAGCCTCTCTCCACTGAAACTAATGTTAGCCTCATCAGGAAGAATTTGAGCAACAGGTCTTACAGGCTTTGTTATTAGGAAAAGGCAAAGAATGAAGACAACACATCAGTTATGGTGTATAAGCCACTGCTAAATGACCTAGAATGTAGCACGCTGTAAGCAATAGTGACGTTTAATATGCCAGACGAAGGTGTAGTCTGCTAAGAGACTTCACACAAAACATAACATAATCACATAACTTTTGAAGCCTGTTGCAAAAAAGCAGTTTTTCACTGTGCAAAAGTATATTCCCAAACAGCATATGTGAAGTTTGTGACGCAACACAAACGGGACCACAAAATATTTTTAATCTCTCTATTGACAGCCATTCATATTTTCTGTCAGCATAGGTCCAGTGGACCGCCCTGAAGGGGTGGAGACTTAGGCCTCCCTATTAAGAGAACTGCAATTAATAAATTGCAATAAAATTGCTCTTGTTGTTTGTCCTGGGGTAGACACACTCATGGACTACTAGTTTGCTCAGACTTGTTTTGACTTGCTGCTACTGCTGCTAGGGGCTTTTCACCCGGAAATCGCTCATTCACATACACACACACACACACACACACACACAGCTCTTAAGGCATAAACAATTCCTTGCACATTCACAGGTGTCGGGATTCAAAAGTGGGACAGTGACAGTTGAAGCGCGATGACTGGGGTACACACACAGTCAGAGGCTGAAGTGTGAGTTAGAGGTGGCGGTGGCCATTTTGACTGCTCAGTCAGTTCCTGCCAAGAGATGACGAGACGAGGTAAAAAAACTGTTGGGTGTTGCGGGGGAGTTCTTGGAGCTCCACTGAGTTGGTATTTGAGGTTTGGCCATGCTAGTCTTGGCGGGGTGTGAGCCTTAGTGTAGGTGTGAGGCTATAAATACTCAGTAAACAGAGCCATGTGTGCTGCTGCTGCTGCTGCAGGGAGTGTGCTGGGAGCCAGGGAGCTGAGTCTCAGACCTGTTCCCAAGGCCTGCCGACAACAGCGCGCCAAAGCCCCCGATGCCTGTGAGGTCACAGGGTGAGGTCACTGGGTGGGTTTGCGGGTAACCGAGATAGCAGCTGACACTGGAGTGCAGCAGGATAGTTACCGCCGTCATTGCTGCAGAGAAGTTGGCCTGAAAAATAAGGGCAAACTTGGTTATTCAAAAAAAAAAAACATATATTTTGTCTTTTGTCTTTTTATTTAGTCATGACAGCTTTGGATATCATACTTGGACCATTTTACAAATTAAGAGATTATAAATACCACAATAAAACAGCACTGCCGCTATGAAAGACTTGAATGTCTTATTTTTTCCTGTATTTCTTGTCATGCTCATTTTATGGTCCTGGATTGGGTTAAGGGACTGATGGGGCTTTTCCACTGGAGCTCTACTCTACTCAGCTCAGCTCAACACAACTTGACATGCTTTTTGCTTTTCCATTGTGAGTTGTACCTGTTACCCCTTATTATTTTTCTTACCTGCTTTGGCCAGGTTCTATCTGTGCTGAGCCGATACTAAAATGTGACATGAACAGACTGACATATATATGACAAATAATATGAAATTAACATGGAGTAGGCTGCCCCCCGCCCAATTAAATTAAGTTTAATATACAAACTTGTAGGTCTACAAAATGGGAGAACTAGATAGAACAAGACAGACGTGATGAGACTGAATAATAGGGAGAGAGGATCTAGATCAGTTTGGATACCTCAACCAGGTTGAGATGTAGGCAAGTTCACTTTGTACCACATGCATGCTGAGGAGGTACCGTACTGTGATGGAAAACCAACCAAACTGAGTAGAGTAGTTGAGCTGGTGCCATGTCCTGGAAAAGTGCCATAAGGTACAGTGGAGGTGGAGAAAGCAAGTAGGAGAGGCAGAAATGGTAGAATCGGGAAGCGACCTCATACCGGATTAGATCCAGAGTCTAGATAGGTCCATGGCACCTGGCTACATTACTGCTGCTGGAACTAAAACGTTGTACGAACTAAAAAAGTTGTGCCACAGCACCCTTAAACTAGTACTTTAGCAGGTTCAGAACTAAGCTGTAAGGTTAATAAGTGTATGATTCAAGGCAACATGTGTGCCAGTTATTGTATATTCTGTCAAACCTGTCCCACAGTATTTCTGGTGACAGGCTCAGGGTAGTAGGTGTAATTGATGAGAATGCGTCTCTGTCTGATTCAGCGCTTCTTGACCTACTCCAGTGCGTTTCATGCTTGGGCGTTAAGAGGATTTTGTCACCCACACCTAAAACAAAAGCACGCTGCTCCCAGTGCCATGTCATCCGGTTGATCCCATTTATATGGAATGGTGAAACCCTAATTATGATGTCTTGTCATAACTGAAAGGCACTGATTGTTGAATGTTTTTATGGATTTCATATTAAACATTGTCATTTGTTATTCCCTCTTTTGTCTACCTCTGCAGGATGGAACAGAGCATGGAGACTCCATGGGCAGCCTGTTTCAGTTGGAGGAGGAGTCATTCTCTTGGCCGGGCCCCAAAACCCTGCGCCTCCAACGTACCACTCAGGGCTTTGGCTTCACCCTGCGTCACTTTATTGTCTACCCGCCTGAGTCTGCTGTGCATTCCTCCCTCATGGTGAGTTTACTCTGATCTCTACAGCCCACCCCACCCCTGCTCACCTGCCACCAATATCTCTCGCTGGTACCTTTACAAACCTCTTAAACGTGAGTCATGAAATGTGCCGAGTTGTGGTGCTCACTTTAAAAGTAACGGCATGTTTGGAATGCATCAGTGATAGTGGATCAGAAAACTTCTGTGTCAAAGGTTGGTGTGAGGTGAAGAATGCTGGTTTTCATGGTCCAGCATTGGGTGATATCAAAGAGATCTGGGTTAAGAGATCTCTCTGATGCATGCAGTGTGCAAAAGGCATCAAAGTTTTGAAGTTGTTTTCTCCCATATATGTCAGTTATGGATTTGTGTCCTGTCTGTTAATGCCCATAGCTAAGCATTGTAGTGCTGTTACTTGAGCTGTGGTAGAGCAGTCAGATACTTGGGGCAGACCTCCTTACTTATTTCACTGAGACACCATCGTACCAATATCCACATACATGGCGGCCTTATGTCATAGAACCAAAGTCATTTAAACCAAAGTGTTATCTAAAGCTTTACAAGTTTCCTTTTGCAATCTGTCTGAAGCTCTTTGTCTGTATAAAATAACAATAATGTTTTTTGTGTTTGCTTTCTGTAGGATGAAGAGCATGGGCACAGAGGTAAGCTGAATAAACACCACATATAAAACCCCTTAGTTTGCATTCAGATGAGCTTTGTATTCCTCATTAATGATGGCTAGTTTTCAGCTCCAGAGTGCTGTGCGTACTGCTCTGTGCTTACTATGCCTGACGGTCCAACGTGGCAGCAGCTTGCCCTAGTTGCTTCCTGTGTTGAAGAGGATTTAAGCTGACCATGGCAAACAAAAGTGATTTAGCCACACTGCATTTTGACGACTTGCCTTCTTCATTGGTGAACTTCTGATCTGTTGAGAGACTCAGGAAGCATCCCTTCACTGAGCACGGATTAAGGCTTTGACTGCTTTGTGTTTGATTTGCCTTACAAATAACCTGTCTAGCTCATATGTGAAAGTAATGATTGGGTGACCATTGCTTATTACACCTCTGCCTTCTGTTGGTGAGCTGACATGATCTCAGATTTGCAATGTCTTTCAGCAAAATGTTTGTGTATTCTTCCCAGACTATTTAGTCTAGTCAAGCTGTTGTTGACGGTAGCGTTTGTTTTGATTGGCTCTTCATTCCTGAGTCCTCTGACAACAGCTAGCATAGCAGAGAGCGGAATCTTTATCTGTGTCAAGCTGGGCCTTGCCTCATTAATCTCACCTGCATTGTCAAACTGGAGAACACTGTTATTTAGGCCATGTACAGAATCAGTGCCACAAGAGAGACCTCGATATTCACACTGCCCAGAGTGAGTCAATATCTCACTCATGTATTGCCACTCAGTGTCTCATCACTCTGACCAGGCAGACAGCCACAGTGGCCACTTGAAGTGTGGGGGGTTTTTTGTTTTCATGAACTGCAATAGTGTTTGGGCTTTCAAGCTGTTGTAGTATTTAGATGATTATTATTATTGTTGTGGAAGATCACGCAGTAAGTGAGTTACACTGCCACTATATTTTTTAATACCAAGTTCTGAACCGATATTTAAAAGCAGTGACTCATTTTTTATTTATTTTTAATGGATAACAGAAAAAGCTCTCACTAAATTAAGTCTTTATATGATTTTTAAGCCAAAAAGTGCCTGGTAACAGAGTTATTACTTTTGTATGTTAAAAATCAACATAATCAAATATGCGGTCTCAGTTTTTAACACCCACATGGTCGTGTTTTCTATAATATTGCCAAATATTTTGTGACTGAAAATGTTTTTCATGGTTATGAGACATTTAAGTTTCGTAAGTCATGGTGACAGAGTTCCTATTATTAAAACAGGATAAAATTTTTAGAATTTTTCCCTAAATCATCATATATTATTGGTAATAGTATTTATTGACATAATGAAAAACAAAACCAAAAAAATTCAAATTTTAAGTTCGACATACCAGATGAAGGCTAGCATTTGGGTAGTATAAGGTAACAAAAATTAGCCAAATTCAATTCACTTCCAGACAAGTGAGTTATGTAAAGTTATTAGTTTTTTTTTGAAGAATTAAAGAAATTAGCCTGGCCTGGCCTTTATTCAGACAGGTTTGTGACAGAATGAGTGAGACAGGGGCATAGGTTGGGAATGGGAATAGAACCTGAGCCCATTATGATATGGGCACCAGAGCCATTTCCTGGAAGTGGGTTAGCCTCCTTTTTTGTAAATTGTCACTAAAATATTGGCCACAAATGTTATAATTGTTATGGTTTCAGTATTATGTAGTTAACAATACTTGTACAAAAAATATTTTTTAACTTTTTGTGTAAAATATTTGGCTAATGAATTTTGTGACTTCACTGGAATTCTAATGTAATACGGATTTTTGTAACAGATTTTTAACCTGACATTTCCTATTGTTTGCATGAAAAATTTCAAATGGAATACGCCACATTAAGCATCCTATCAAAAAATTTTTTTATGATAACAGACCTATGGTAATGGCAATGATAGAAAGGCATATTTTCGCCCACAGCATGTTAAAGAGAAAAAATTTAAGAGGGCAGTCCTAGTCCTAGTGTCTAATACGCAACTTCTCATTGTATTCAAAGTGCTGTAACTTGTGATCCAGGGCACCTAGAAACAAAATTGTACCTGTTTTCCATACCTTTGTGTTGTCCATATTAGAGTGGTGTTGCGGACATATATGAAGTTTGATTTTACTGTAGATGTTAACATGCTTGTGATCTTCTCCTATTATGTTATTTGCTGTATAACTTGAGCAAGCAAGTGTGGTGACGCTTGCATGCTCCTGTGCTCCTGTCAGTGAAAAGTGAAAGTGAATGTAGGATTGGAATGCTTGCTAAGGAGAGCTTGCGAATTAGGCCTTGCTTTGCTACTGATGATACCCAGGCACCATTTTTACCCAGCAGATTATGTGTTGAATGGAAATGAAGCTGGAATTTATCCCTGAACCATCTCTTGAACATGGGCAATATTTTCTGGCAAAAATTGTTGTGGCTTGTGGGTTGCGGCTGGGTGTCTGTAAATGTAGCTTGGCATGCATCTTATTAATGCATCTAGCCCGTAGTCTTTGGTATCAAAGACTTTTAAATAGCAACAAGTGTGTGTGTGTGTGTGAGAGAGAGAGAGAGAGAGAGTGTGTGTGTGTGTGTGTGTGTGTGCGTGCGAGCGAGCGAGCGTGTTTGGGGGATGGAGATATTCATCTCATTTTGAAGTGGTTGCTGTGGCAACAGTGGGTGGGTGAGTTCCACTGACCATGTCTGTGTGCTGTCAGGCTAAAGGTCATTAGGGCTTCTCTGGGCTGAGCACATGGCTTCTGTATGTATGTCAGCCTGAACCACGGGTAGAAACAGTTGGTACTATGAGTAAATACCTTTTTGTCAATTGTGGTATGCTGGTGGTGTTTTGTTTTAGACTTGAAAATCCTTTAGAGAGAGGTTCTAGAAATTGTTTGACTAATGCATAGTGCATGATTGTAATGTACAATGTTATTATTTAAACATCTCGAAGACGATGGCTATAATAATCATCTCAGCCAGACTGTCCTACATCGTACGCCTATGCTGGCTTCATATCAATGGGCACTAATTTACATAGGTCTATTGACTGTGAAAATTATGGATTTGTTGAGGTTGGCCTGCGTCATTGTAGCACCTCGGCTGGATATGGTGGTGTAGTTTAATCCGCAAGTCAGAGTAGCTTAGTTTGTGTTGTGTTACGGTTTACAGAGAGGGACTGTTTAGGACTAACAGTGATGAGGCTAATGCTGTCAGAGACAGATGATTTAGGACTTAGGAAATGGTGCCATTGGACCCCATGATGGCTGTGGGTCCTTGTAGGTTTTTGAGCTCTATCTCTTTTCAGTAAGCTTGATAGGCTTTGGTCCACTGATGATGATCTCATTTGTGCTCATGTGATGTCGTTGTTCCATATTAGTAAAAAACATGTATCGGTCTATTCATGTTTTGACCTTGTGGTGCAGATAAAAATTCTGCTTAATTAGCTTATCAGGTTTCATCCCGGTTTAACAACAGGAAAGTTATGGATAAATGATTATTGATTATTTATTTATTGATTGATTTATTCATTTTTTCAGAATGTGTGACGATATGAATGAATATTGAATGAATAATTGACCCCACAGCCAGCTTTGGACAGGCTGCCAAGTTGATGTGTAGTTTATGACCCACGTGGTGGGAGTCCATCCATACTGCATGTGTGGTTTGGCCAGAGTGCCCCCTTTCCCCTCTGGGATTCAGCTGACTCGGAGGGAATCCCAGGGCGCTGTGAATGCTGGGGTCTCCCTTTGTCTAGCATGGCAGGCAAAGCAAAATGGAGCCAACAATGTAGCCCAGGGGCTGCTGTGCTCATCCCAGGGCTGAGCAGCTGGACCCGGTTTTGGGGGTGGGGGTTGGGGTGCTTTTTACAGGTGACTGTTCCCACTGCTCTGATGTGTGTTTTCTCTGCTCACAGCCATGCGAGCTCACACACACACACACACACACACACACATATGCAGGGATGGTGCCCTCTGCTGTTGGAATGAGTTGGTTAAGAGGCAGCAGCTCTTTGTCAGCCTTTGACAACATCAAAGAGGCATGAGGGGTCCCATTGCTCTGTTAATATATCAGGTGCTGACCTGTTTGAGATTGCTGTATGAACAGGTCCCTACTGAAGCAGGTGTGCAGTTCTGTCTCTTGGATTTTCAACATAGTATGGAAGGCCCTATGATCATGGCAATGCAGAAAACATGGACATGGCCATAGAAATCAGTAGTGGAAATGGAATTCACATCTGTAAAATCAGATGGGCTCCAGTTGGCTGGCTCATTAAAATCTTTAGTTAAGATTGAAAATCTGAGATCAATAAAATCAATGAAAATCAATAAAAACATTTGTTGCTCTGACCTGTACTTTCATTAGACGGCCACACTCAGTTCATACTAATTATCCAAATTATTGTCAAATTAGTTTAAACATTATTATTCGTTTATTCAGAGAGAGAGAGATGTAAAAGCACTCTTGCCTTTGAGGTTTGTCATTTAGCTCATCAAGTAAACTCAAGTTGTTATTTTGGTTAAGATCATCATAGTCAGATCACTAGCATAAGCCTGATCCACTAAAAGCTAAATAAAATCCAAATGAAATTTTGTGGCAGAATCATCTAGCCCAGCTTCAGTAATGCTAAGTGCTGGATCTTTGCCAAGCAGAGCCTTGTTCTGCTTTCTCAGCCACTAGGGGGGTCATCAGCTCAGGGAGGTGCTATGCTAGGTCATTAATCTGTATTATTCAGCTGTTACATAATGCAGAGATAGCATGTGCTCATGTGTCTGTGTGTGCCTTGCTCAGTTGCTGAATATGTAGCCTGTGTCATGTTGGTCTTTTTTTTTCTCGCATTATTTTAGCAGCTGAGTTATATGTAATACCCTGTAGACCCAGTGACCTTTTGATAATGAGTAATAGCCTCAGAAATGATTCAGAATTACATGAGCCAGTGGCCTCACAACCACTACGTTTTTTTTCTCGCTGTACTCACTCTACCTTTTTACCCACTCCCTGTTCTCTACTTAAAAGAAGCTCCACTGAACACCCTCCCACACACACATACACACACACACACACTCACACTCTTTCTTTTGCCCTCTCCCTCTTTCCTGCCCTCTCGCTCATGCTCTCTCTCTGTCTATGTATATCTCTTGCTCACACACACACACACACAAGTACGTATGTACATGTACACATGTGTGGATGGATATTCAGTTTTTGAAATTGTCAGTTTTTTTTACTAAATAGCTTTACTTAGCAGCAAAAATTTTAGTGTGGAGCATAGTGCTCCAGAATCTTCGTCAGTCAGTGAACCCCCCCACACTCACACACACACCCCCCCTCACACACACCCCTCATGTAGACAGCTGCTAGGAGATGGGGGCAATATAAGCAAACAGGTCCCCTTGATGCCAAATCCCATTCATGTCCCGCAGCTCCAGAAGCCAAGCTGGCAGGATGATCATGTCTCCCTGGTCTCTTAATCACCCCTGTCGCTATTCATGAGCTACTCTCTGCTCACTCTGCCACTCATTAAAACAAAAACAACAAAACACTCAGGAACGGCTATGGCACAGCAACACTTTCTTTTGCTCGCTTTTTCTCATTCTCTGTCTCTCATATTCACTCTTTCTTGCTCTCTTTTTCTTGTGCTCTCTTTTTTTTCTCTCTCTCTCTCTCTCATTCACTCTCACATACTCACCTGTTTGCTTTTTCCTCTCTCTCTCTTTTTTTCTCTTTCTCTTATTCACTCTCTCATATTCACTCTCTCATCCTCTCTGGCGTTTCCTCTCTCCTTCTCATTCTCAACTTTTCACCCTGTTTGTTTCTGTCTCACTCAGATTCCCTCCGTTTCTGCTCGCATCCCAAATCTTCCAAATCTAAAGACTCTTAAGACCTTCCGGAAGCCTGTCAGATGCCTGTGTATTCAGTCTTTCCCTGGTCCTTTTAGTTGCAGAGCGTGTTTGAACGCCTCTTAAGTGGAGGGCTTGTGCCAATGGCAGACCTGTCTTCATGGCTTGTCCTAAGGGCTATGTTTAAAGAGCCTACCGGTTTGACTGGTTGGAACTGAGCTGTAAAAACAAAAATTGACTTTTTTCCCCTCTTCTCCTTAAAGATGTCGCATCACGTTTTTTTTTTCTGGACAGCTCTGGAATTGAATATGCAATGAATGTGTGTATAAGTTTTGTTAATTATTTGTCAGGACAGTTGTCTGGAGAGTTGAGGTCACTCGAGACACTTTGGAATCTGTTGGAATGAATTTCATAAGTCTGCAGCTTCTGCTGTCAAAGGCTTATTGTGTAGGGTGTGCTGGCCATGGTATTTGCCATACAAGAATGGGGTTGTCTGTGAATAGGTAGACAATTAGAATTCCCCCCCCCTCTGTCAGGGGGTCACATGACTCAGGTTATTCGCCGCAGTGTGTTGGTGGCTGCTTGTGACACTGGTGCTTTTCTGGTTGCCAGGGAGACCACGCAACAGGCTGGAGCCAATGGACACTATCTTTGTAAAGCAAGTGAAGGAAGGAGGACCAGCACATGGAGCCGGCCTCTGTACAGGTAAAATGTGTACACACACACACACACACAGATGGACTCTTGGTCAGTTTACATTTTCAAAGGAAAGGTGTCATTGTTCTGTAGTATACTGATGGCACTCTGACTTTTCAATTCTACCTAATGCTGCCATTCTGTTTCTCTTTGTCCTGACTATAGGGGACCGTATAGTAAAAGTGAATGGAGAGAGCATCATTGGGAAGACATACTCACAGGTGATAGGCTTGATTCAGAACAGGTAAGAGTGCTTAAGGGCTTGTATTTAACATGCATGCTTGCATATTTTTAATTTGATGCTGTGAAGACATTGATTGTTGTTTCTTGTCATTGGTTGCAGTGAAGCATTCCTGGACCTCTGTGTTATGCCAAAGGATGAGGACATTCTGCAGCTGGTGAGTTTCAGACAGATGAAGCCATATGCCTGTATCTAGAAATTGTGGTATTGTCAATTGAGCATGCACAGGTCTTGCCATGTAAACAAACCTTTGGCATAGGTAACATGGACATGCACTGATGCCTTCACTCCATCCAGCCTGTAGTTTTGTGACTTTCCTCTGAACCCTTGTGAAATAACCCGAATCCCACTTCATGATGGTCCCCCAGTGGCCTTGTCTCGGTGCTCAAGGGTAGGGCTGCAGTGGCTTGCTCTTCTCTAAAGTGTTCTAGAAAATCTGAGGCTTGTGAGAGGTGCTGCTCCCCCATAACCCCCCCCCCCCCCACCCCTTCTCTCTCGCTCTCTCTCTCTGTCTCTCTCTCTCTCCCTCCCCCCTCCCTCTCTTTCTCTCTCCCTCTCCCTCTCCCTCATCCTCATCCTCCCTACCTCTCCCTCTCCCTCTGCACCACATAGCGTTCTATCTGGGGCTCTTAACCAGGCCACTGCAGCCGGAGCCTGTCCTTCAGCGTTGGAGCTCAATCACAGCTGACCTCGATATGGGCCTTGCTGCCGGAGGAGAAGAGAGAACTCTTCACACATTTCCAAGCTCTAAAAACTTTATGCGCACTCTTTCTCTATCTCTCTCTATCTTTGTCTTTCTCTCTCTCACTCTGTCTCATGATGTGCATCGTCATTCCTCTCCCAGAAATCAGTGCTCTGTTTCAGTAAATCTCATGCTGATTATCCACAATGCCTTTTTGTTGGTTCAGAGTCACTACAAAAGATGGGCTAAACCCTGTTTTGGTTACAGAAATATATTTTCGGTTCTATGCTGCATGTTCTCCCAGCAGCATGGCCCTTCAAGAATTAGCATTTTTTAACAATCTTCATGTGAATGGGAGCACAGATTTGTACTCAGTACTCACAGAATGCATGAAAGTTTTGTGTGAAGTGTCAAGAGAGAGAAATATTCTCTTCAGTCATAACATCTGGAGGAAATTGAGAAAGAGGCTCCTCTTGTTATGCAACCTACACGTCCTGGGTGCTGCAGGCTTTCAACATAATATTCACTTCTGCACCTCACTGGAGTTTAGACCTTTAGATAGAAGTGACAGCTGGAGCCTGGCGTATGGGCCGTTTGTCCGGCCTCTTTCATTTCTTGGTCCTCTGTGCAGATTTGAGTCTTCAAGCTTTGTTCCTGACATACTTGGTTCTCTACTGTCATACAGCAGCCTGTGAAAATGGGCTGAACACCATTACAGTAGGCTCCCACCTAGGTCCTGTCATGTGTAGAACTTATCGTACTGTCATGCTCATCAGGCCATCCTTAAAACGATCCTTGTTTGTCATAACCTGACCAGCTCAAATTGGACCCCAATTTTTTTTCATTGTCTTTTGTGCTGACGTTTGCTGACCATATTACTGCAATACAACTGAGTGAGTTTTTTTCCCCCTCTGCAAATTCCCCATATTGTCTTTTAAACTATCTTTCACTTATGTCTTGTGTGTGTGCATATGGTGCTGTTTAGCCTGTATTACGTGCTGCTAAATTTTGCACGGCAGGCTTACTGACCGGCAGGTTTTGGTCACAGAATAGTCCAGTGTTAGGCCCGTCATGTACAAGGAGACGTGACCAGTCATTGTCGAATGTCATGCGGGAGGCTCTAGACAGTAGTTGGTTCTACGGACCCTTATCACAGACATTTTGCAAGCCATTCTTAAAGGCAGTCTGTGATTCTGAGCCAAATTCTAATTTTTCTAATTGTTCTTTGTGGTCTTTTTGCTCTGTAGTTTTGGTTGTTTAAAGTGCACTTGGGGGCATGTCTCTAGCCAGTGTTGCCACTGGGTCTGTTATTTAAGCTCTGAGTCTTTTATGTAGTCTGGCCCCAGGTGACACTTGAGGCCTTGTGAAGTTGTAGCAGGAGAAGGTGTTGTGTTTACTAACTCCACACTGTCCCCTTTCAAATACTGAGTGTAAATCTGGGTTGCCAACCCCAGCTGCCCCTTGCTGTGCTAATTAACATGCCTCATCCATCTCTTAGCATTTGCTAAAAGCACAGTGTGGTGTTATTTAAATGCTGTGGTTTCCCAGATAGGCAGTCCCCCCCTGCACACACACACACACACACACACACACACACACACACACACACACACACACACACACACACCTGGGCAGTCTTTCACTCTTAAACAAAACACCAAAGTTTTCTTCTGAAGCCCAGACACAGACTTTCATTGATCCACCTTTGATCCAAATGTGACTGTACAAAGGCCTCCCTCTCTGCCTCTGCGGAGTGATGGACTGTTCAAAACACTACTGTCCTGCTTTATACCCTCTCCCTTGCAGGAGTGACTCCTCTTGGTCCCACTAGGCCAAGCCAACACAACAGGCCTGTGACAGTGGGGGGAGATTGTCAGCCGTGTTGTAAGGAGTGGGGAGTAACAGTGCCTTCACAAACAGTTATTTATAGGAAAAAAAAAACCCTTTTTAAAAAAAAAAAACTGTGTGCCATCATTTTTGATACTAAGCCAAGATCCCGCTGTGCTGCTTCCCAACATGAACACAGCAGGGGTGTGGTGAAAGTTTAGTCTTTTCCTCTGTTCTCTCCTTTAAATGTATTTGTCTCTCTACATCACCACTCATCCCCCACTGGACTTGGCAGTGCTGTTCACGAGTCTTAAACACAGTAAATTATTGCAGCCTGCATTTTACTGTGAAAGTGTATAAGGAGTTTTTAAACCTATCCATATTTAATGTTCAGTGCCACTACCTGCCGTTAGCATGGCTAAAGGACTGAACCGCAGAAAAGGAAGGACGCCTCGCTTTTGACTTCCTCAGCCTCCTCCACCTCTTTTTCGCTTCCCACTGTCTCTGACTACCCTTCTGAGGCTGATGGTTGGATTGTGCAATAGCCTGTGTGATAGACAGTAATTTTGTTCTGCATTGAGACAACTCAAAGCCAATCTCTGAAGTCCAGTTGCTGCTGGCTGTGGTGTAACGACTAGAAATATCTCAGAGACTGCCCTCGGTTTCTGTTTGTTGGGTTTGTTGGGTGTGGTGACTGGTGACTGTGCGCCTGAAGGAATTACTGAGTAATTTCCTGTAGTTGTACACATCCCTGTAGGGTACTTGTTCTTCTGTCTTTGGACATGGAAGCTACCTTGCTCTTTCTTGCCTTTTGTTCCTGGAATAGGTCATGGAATATTTTGGATTGCATGGAATTTTTTTCATGGAATATTTTAAAATATTCCAGTCATGGAAATTCAAGGAATTTTGGGACAAGTCCTGGGATATCAGGGTGTTTGGTTTCCATCATGTTCAAAGTTTGGTTGGCCTATGAAATATTTTTTTATTTTTTATTTTTGGGGGTGTTTCACATGCTTCCTGTAATCCTGGAGCTGGTTTGTCTTTTGCAAATGGAGAGTCTGAAAGTGAGAGGAACATTTAGGGAAATACACATTTGACTCCGAGTAGAAATCCTGCCTCCACCCTAGCAAACATCTGTCTGGGTTAGCCCGGTGGAGAGGCTGAAGAAGTGGCAGATTTTGGTTTCGAGGTGGAGGGTGGGGTGGTGGTGGTGCAGGGGCACGCTGGGGGTATAAACAGGGTTTTATAGTGGCCGGGCCCCTTGTTCGTGACACACATAGACCACTGCCAAATCCTCTCCCGCTGAGGCCTGCGCAGATCACTGATCTCCGGCTTATTTTTGTATTTGCAGACGGGGCACCAATGAAGGGCATCTGAGTGCATGTGTATTATTTATCAAACATCCACTGCTTCCACCGTTTGAAATTTATTCTAAATATAGCCCTTCTTGCAAAAATACCTGGCCAAGGTTGGCTTGCTTTGCAGCCTCCTCACCAAGCTGCATTGGGACAGGAGAGATCGGTGCAAATGGACTCTCCGGAGGTGTCTCGGGTCAATGACGAAGAAGCCACTTTGTTTTATTCATGAATGGTGTGGCGGGCAGACCTTGGGGGTTTGATCAATGCGGCCCAATTGGCGTTGAGAGACCCCGTCCATTTGCAAGTGATCAATAGGGGAAGCGCTTCAGTGGGCTCTGCTGGACATGTCTCTAAGCTGGGCACTAATTGACCCCAGGCTTGAGCCTGTCTCTAAGAGGAATGGACGCTGAGACGTCGGCTGCCCAGAGGAACTTAGCCGGAAAAAAGAGTAGACCACAGAAATTCACATTTTCATCTAAATGGGAATGTGACAAAAATATTACACAGCCATCAGCCTTCATGTTGCCTTTGGAATTTCCAATAGAAAAGATCTACAAAAAAAGATCCTCTTTCATGCGTAAATAACACTTGTTTTTGCCATAACAGTCTTCTCCTCCTGGACTCTTCCTTGTCTCCCTTTTTGCAGAGGTTCCCAATTCTGTGGGTTTGTGTGTGGTGTGTGTCTGCGTGTACATGTGTATGGGGGAGGAGATGGGGGTTATTGTTGGAAGCTGATGTGCTCTGGGGTTGGGGTGTGTGTGTGTGTGTGTGTTTGGAGGCGGGGGGTTATGTGGGGTTTGTGGATTAGGACAGTGGGCCTCTCCAGGGTGGTATTAGCAGCTTGAGGGAAAGAAGGGGGAGGGAGCAAGGAGACACACACACACACACACACACACACACACACACACACACACACACACACACACACACACAGTCACACTCAAGTGCACACAGTGAACAGGAGCCACAGGCTGCGGTGATGATGACGAGGGTTGGTGTGTGTGTGTGTGTGTGTGTGTGTGTGTGTGTGTGTGTGTGTGTGGGAGTATTATGATCTGAGCAGGGGCTGAGCCGGCATCAGCTGACTGCTTCATGTTTTGGGCAAGTCAGTACTGATGGCAAAGAGAGAGAGTGAGAGAGAATGTGTTTGTGTGTGTGTGTGTGTGTGTGTGTGTATACGTACATGTCGGCAAGGGGGGGGGGGGAGGGATATCTGAGCTGAATGTATAATCAAGCAGCTGCCGCTTCCGTCATGTGAGTGGCTGCAGCTCTCCAGAGGGAGAGAGAGAAGCAGAACCAGGCTCAAGGGGTGGGAGCGTATGTGTGTGTGTGTGTGTGTAGGGGGGAGCAAGAGCAGCGAATGAGTGAGTGAGCGAGCGTGCGTGCGCGGGTTAATCTAGCTGCAGACACACAGAGAGAGAGAGCGCGGGAGCAGGAAAGCCAGAAGGATGGTGTGTGCTCTCTTCAGCGGCCGCAGGCGCGCTCTGGCTGCCGTGGCGCTCCCATCTCCACCCCCACCTTCACCTCCAGCGTTCCTGGCCGTGCTGAGGACAAGCAGGTGGTAGCAGCGCCTCAACGTGTTACTGTCGCCGCTCCCTGCCCGCTTTGGCTCACATTCTCCCCGAGCAGCCAGATCGACAGCTGCAACCGCTGCAGCAGGAGCTGGAGCAGGAGCATCGGTGTCGGCAGCAGACGCGGCGGCGGTGGCGGCGGTGGTGGTGGTGGTGGTGGTGGTGGTAGCTCCAGTGTATTTTTAGCACACCGAGTGTCAGCGCCAAAGGATAACTCCAACCTGCATGTGTGCTCCTCTTCTCTCTCTCCCTCCCTCTCCCTTTCTCTCTCTCTCTCTCCTCTCTCTCCTCTCTTTCGCTCTCTCCCGTCAGTCTTGCCTGTGATGTGTGTGGATGCTGTGTGTGCGCTCTCTCACTGTCACTCTCCTATCTCCTCCCTTTCCTCGTCGCCGTGGGCTGCAATGCATTGATGGCAGCCGTCGCTGGGGATCACTAGCTCGGTAAGCTCTGTGACGAGGCAGCTGACTTGATGTCTGGTCCAGTCTCGTTCACTGCTCTGCTCCCAGTCTTTTCCTTGACGCTGTCGCGTCATGCATGCATTGGAGCTGACAATGGTTCTGTCTGTCTGTCTGTCTATATATGTGTGTGTGTGTGTGTGTGTGTGTGTGTGTGTGTGTGTGTGTGTGTGTGTGGGTGGGCATGGTTGTCACGGTGTGTTCTCCCTACCCTGTCTATTGCTGCCTGTGGCCAGAGCCGTTGCCATGTTGCATGTCACTGAGGCTCATGTTGCTTAGCGATTGTAGCAGTGCAGTAGTACCTGTTTGATTTCAGGAGCTTAGCAGCTGAGCTAAATACAGCTGACACATTGAAATGCCTCACCCCTTTCTTTTTCTTTCTTTTTATTCTTTCGATTTGTCTCTTTCTTTTTACTCTCTGCTTTTTTTTCACTCTCTCTCTCACGTCTTTTCATTTGTTTTGATCTGACTCTCCCACACCCTCATTGGGAACTTTGACCTGGTTGCTCTGCACACATGGCTGTCGGTGACTGTTAATTTGGGGTGGAGTAAAGTTCCTTTTCAGTTGATAGGGGCTGAGCACTTGTGCACAGGCACACATAAGCTTCACAGCTTGGCACTACAGGTGAACTGGAGCTAAAGTCCACTGTTTACAGTGGTGTCGTCAGCTGGTGGGAGAAAAAAATGGAGTCATGTAGCTGTGCCGAGCTTCGAGGAAGGGACCCGTAGGCTTTTACATGCAAGTTTATGCATCAGCGTTTTGAGGATGAGTTTGACACGCGACTCTCTCTCAAGAGGCTGTCTCACCGCCAGCATGATCACCGAGGTCCGGTTCAGCACTGTAGCGACCAGGGGCGGCCAGCCACGCCTGGCCTCAGTCCTCATGCGATCGCGCTCTGTCGCTCAGCCGGTGGGTCTACGCCTAAAATTTAAAACCAACTGCTGTTCTCTTCACTGATTTATCTATTTATTTATCAATCATTTCAGACTCTTTCTTTGCTGCTGTTTCATTTTTTTTGTCTCTCTCTCCTCCCTCTAAATCGGCATCTGTTGCTCCTTGAGTTCATGGCATGTGGTCACCTGACTGACTTTGCTGTGATTAGGTTTGACAGGAAGCAGGGCCCTGTCAGCACGGAGGTCCCTCAGATCCATATCTCACCCACGGCTGCTATTTTCAGCCCTCCCTTATCTCGCCCTTGGCTCGTTACCGCAGGGCTGGTGGTGTTCGTCTGCGGCCACTGCTGTAACTGTCGTCTGATTTGTTTGTGAACCGTCAACATTTATGGCATGCGATTGGGTTTGTTGTTTTAACTTGGTTATTTTCATTATCTATGTGGTGTGTGTGTGTCATTAGAAAGCTCTGTGCTGTTTTGTGTTAGTGGTGTCTGTGCTGTAGTGATCAAGTTGAATTTCTCCCACATGGTGCAACTCTTGCTCTTGACCTGCAAAACTCCCACTCACAAGCTGCAGCACAACACAATTATCCACCCACTCACATGATCAGACTCTCGCTCTCTCTTCCGCACATGCCTACACACGCACACACATACACACACACTCACGCTCTCCTTCCTTCCCCCTCTCTCTCTCACATACACACACAAACATACACACACAAACACACACACACACACAGACACACACTCACACACACACACACATGTGCACACAAACAAGCAGTAATGGCTGTTAGAAGTCCAAGCTGAGGAGCCCTAATCAAAATCTCTTCCTTTTTTTCCCCCCTTCTTGCAGGCCTACTCCCAGGATGCCTACCTTAAGGGTCATGATCCCTACAGTGGAAATGCGTGTCACATCCCTCAACCGCCCCCGCCATGCTACCCCCGCGTAGACTGTAAGCCCCCCTCAGGGATGGCCCAGGCTGCAGAGAGCTCATCCTCGGGGGGGCTGCCGCCGGAGATGGGCTACCGCGTGGAGATCCCCGTGCCACCTTCGCCCCCACCGCCGCCCCTGCCCAAGGCGCAGACGGCCGTGTGCGTGTGCAGCGAGAGCGGCGTGCGGACAGTTGTGGTGCCGCCCGACGGCCACCTAGGTCACCCGGGCCCCCCGGGCCATCGGGCCGACTTCGCGAGGATGGGGCCCGAGCCGATGCTGATCCGACCGCGGCCCGGCACCGTGGCTGGCGGGCGGCCCTCCTACCCCCACCCCCGCAAGGCGGACCTCTTCCCCGGCTACCACGCCGATCCGTACGGCATGCAGCCGGTCCACTTCCACCCGGTGGCCCCGACCTCAGCGGACCACACCAGAACATTGACTGGCGCTCCTATCAGACCTACCGGGAGTACATTGACAACAAAGGGCTGCACACATACGCCCGCACCATCCAGGAGCGCTTGGACAGCCTGCGCGGCGCTTCACCCCAGGGTGCTCACCAAGGCCTGCCGTGTGGCCCACCGCCACCCCGGCCTCCCCGGGATGGGACTCGCGGCTGCGGCGACGAAGTACGTCCCATGAGCGCTCGTATGCGGGGCCTCCCATCATGCCCCCTCCGCGGAGCGCCTCCCAGGACCGCATGAGCGCGTCCGAGCGGGCGCGCCAACATCACCATCACGATTGGCCTCGCAGCACTTCCCAGGACGGCCTCGTCCGCCAGGCCCACGCCCGCTCCACTGACTACGTGGAGCACATGGACCTGATCCAGCCCGCTGGCTGGTTGGGCGACCGCAGGGTGTACGCACCACCGCAGCAGCGGCCCAGCAGGCAGTCTTTACCCCCGCGGGCAGCAATGCACCGGAGCCCGGCCGGCTATGGCCAGAACAGCAGTGTACGCGGCAACAGAGCCCAGATCGGCTCCCGGACCGACATTCCCCCTCCGGGCATCCCCGCGGAGAGGCCTTCCCGCCTGGTCAAGAGCATGACTCCCGAGCCTGGCCCCAAAGACCAAAGAATAGTGGGCAACCACCTGTCACACTCCCCCCACCAGCTACAGCTCCAGCAGCAGCGTGCCCGAGCAGAGACCCTGCAGACGCCGGAGGGCCGCGAAAGAGACGTAGGGGCGGTGCTGCGCTCCTCTTCCTGCTCCTCAGCCCCACCCTCTCAGAGACAGCAGCACCAGGGAGGGGTGGCGGCAGCGGCAGGGTTGAGGCCACACCCCCAGGAGCCAGCCAATGGGCGCGGGGCAGCGGAGAGCGTGGTGATGCGGGAGAAGGCGCCCGCGGGGAAGAACGGGCCCCAGCCTCTGAGACACCCGTCCTACATCCTAGCGGTGAACGAGGCGGAGGGAGGTGCCCGCGAGCAGATGACAGCGGCAGCGGGCGCCGCAGGAGTCACATCTGTGTGCTGGTTGCCGAACGACGCCCGGCGCGAGATGAAGATGCAACGGATCGGTGAGAAGCTCAACGAGTCCTTCTCCAGCACGCTGGATGAGTCGCTCGACTCCATCCCCTTCATCGGTGAGTAGCTTTGTTTGTATGTTTCTATGTGTTTATATTTATAAAAGTGTTGGCACTTTCAGTTTAAATCCCTGCTCCCATCAATGATTAATATTGAAATTTCAGCATGTGTATCTTTGTGTGTGTGTGTATTTACGTACTTACAAGATGTACTGTCCGTGTACAAGTATGCTCACATGGCACAGAGAGTGCTGTTCGACTCCCCCGTTACCATAGTAACAAGCAGCAAGGCCCAGCTTGTGCCTGTTGCAGCTGCCGCTGGGATCTAGGCTACTTCACGACGGCTGAGGGCTGAATGCAGCCCCTGAGCACTGAGGGAGCGTGTGCAGGGAAGGAGCAGGGGGATGGGGAGGGGTGTGGGGGTTGGGCAGGGCAAGTAATTGGATGTCTGGATGTGTGTTGTGTGTGTTTGTGTAGCTGTGGACACCTAATGATGGGAGAGAAGCAGGATGCGTAACGCTAGTTGACTTTGAGGAGGAGAGCTCTGGCAGTTAAGCCTTCCACTGGCACTGATGTCCTGACCAATGTGATGTGTAGTATATGCCACCTGCATGGCTAACAGGCTTATCTCCGTGCCAAGGAGGCAGTCAAGGGTGTGATGAGAGACTGAATCTTGTGAGGGGTTTGGGTTGGATGTGTATCTAGAGCCCTTTTAGCAGCTTGCTGAAGCAACAGGCTGCATAGCACGAGAATAAGTTCACTTGTTAACTGATGGCTTCTCTTGTGAAAATGACGAGCGAGCTGAAAGAGATGAGCTTTTATTGGTCTGATGTTCATTATTTCAGTGTTTGTGGTGAAGCTTCTCACATCTCAGATGCCGAGAAGACTGCATCGGTCGATGGCATTTTGATAGCATTTAAATGACCAGAGCTTGAGTTTGACTTAGTGCCCGTCTACATCTAGTCAGATGTTTAAAATATGCTAGCCGGAGGACACAGTTAATGTCATGTGAATGCTAGCTAAGATTTAATTGTGAAGTGCTACACTGTGTGTGTGTGTTACAGCATGGCGTGTCCTCCTTAATTTGCCTGAAATTGGGTGTCCCATTTTCCTGAGACTGATCCGCTCTTGTGTCGAGCACAAACAGGAAGGCTGAGAGCTGTGTTCATGATTTCAGGCGTGTTTGTGTGAAATAACATGATGTTGCCCTACACATTGTTAATAGGGGCCTGCACAGCTCCTGAAGTAGCTTTTTCCTTTTTGCCTGTATTGTGAAGTTAATGTGAAGACTTCTCAGACCAATCATAGTGGTGTAATCTTGAACACTGAGTATGTTACCCGTTTTCTTGGCATGTTGATTCTTCACTTTAGAGATGAACTTTGTGCTTTGCAATTCCTCATGGCGTCGAAAATCATTTCAAAATCTTGTTGATCGTGAAAGACCTTAGAAGAGGCTGTCTGACCCATATGCAAAGCGAACACCGAGAGCAACTTAAAAATGTGAAATGGAAACGCACGCCATAGCCTTGGCAAAGCCGTGTGTACTATTTCACTGCACCATTCCAGATAAGTCTTGCTACTTCTGCCCTTATCTTAGAACAAACATACTGCTCTGTGAATTGAAAAGTAAATGTGAGTTTGTAGCAAACCTGAAGAAGGAAGTGGTTTTGAAATGCAAAGCAGTAGGATTAGATGTAGGGTTTCTGAATAACAATGCTTGGCTGTAAAATACTGTAAATCCCTCCCCTACACATCAGCTGTAACTGTAAATGTTCTGGCCACATATCCTTGCGTGCTCACTTGTCAAACGATGATGGTACTAAAGAGCAGACTCGGGGCAAGGTGCACCCGGCTGGTCTAAGTTAGGAATCGCCGTTGCTGTAGAACTGCTACCCTGTGCATATAACAAGCACACTCAAGCTCGGGAGCCACTAATGGCTTTTGTCTGCTGTTTGTTCTGCCTGTCCTTAAGAGACCTGTTCCTGTCGCAAGGCAGGCCAAGCCACTTCTCTCAGATGTTGATGGGTGCTTGCTTTCCTAGTTAGAGGCAGCCTTGTCAAATATGATTTGTGTTGCTTGAGACAACAGGGTTTGGCTTCTGAGACATATATGGAATCTTAAGTACTTGTTTGCTCTGTGGTCTCTTCCTGATATGGAGTGTCGGTTCTTAACCTTAATGTCTGAGTCTCTAACTTTAGAAAAGAGGCCATTTAGGATGATCTCTTGACATCTGTAGGCACAGAATCAATCAGATGAAAATGCCAGATGAATTTTTGTTTTTATTTAATGAACAGCCATGGAAGTGTCATGTGAGAGCGTTCATTAGGGACATCCTGTGTCAGCACATCAAAGACTGACGGCTGTACAGTTTGAATTTGGCGACGGCTGCAGCCACAGCCGCTGGATAGCTCTTCCATTAGGCCCACACAGAGCCGCGTTCTGCACGGTGGCACAGCACAGTGTGGCCGTCTGAAGCAGCTGGGCCGCTGCCCGTGGGGTCGGCAGGTGTGAACACAAAGCTTTTCCTCACACGGGTCCAGTGGCCGCCCAGTGGGACAAAAGCGACTCAGAGCTCAGTGGCCCAGGCGCCCATCAATAGCTCGTTTCACTGCTCGTTGCTCCGGCAGTCTCAACCCACACCGTGAGGTCATACTTCCCCGAGATCCCACCGAGACCGTCGCTGAGCGTAGCAGCTGAAGTCCGAGAAGACCCCGAGGTGAATTCACACAATTTTTTTTCCTCCCCATGTAGCTATGTTGCTCTTCCGAGGCTCATAACACTGGAAACATGGATTAATACTGACTCCTTGTTGTTACCCATTGCGGCTCAGAATGGATTTTTATGTTAAAGCCGGAGGACGAAGCTATTTTGGTAGAGAGAGTAGCCTGAAGGAAACCACAGCAGTATTTTTTCCTTCCCCTCCACATCTAATCCTGGCTGAAGGTCTCAGTCGTTGTGATGGATTTAACCGCAAACATTTTTAATGTGCCTCTAAATGTCATTGTGGAGGTATCCGAGCCAGCCGAGAGGGTTCTTTGGCTTTCTTAAGAGCTTGTGTTTCTTTTGCTGTCTCTCATCATTTTATCGTCAGAATGGAGACTTAAAAGCTAACAAACACTGATGCTGTAGAGCATGTGAGGCCATGGCTCTCTGCAGGCAGGCTGGACATCCAGAGAACAGGTGTTCTGTGTTGGTGGGAGCCATCACCTGGGGTGGTGCAAGGAGATGCTGCTGGCCGATCTACTGTGGCGACTACCCTGGTCCTGGATGGACAACATGGGCTGGTGCTCCTCCTGCACACGGTGCCAGAAGATCTACTTCCATCTGGTAGACCTTGAGTCGTCCAATGGTGGGGTCAATACCAGCATCCCATCGTCACCCATAAGCCCAAAACCTGAAGTTCCAAGACTTAACTGGCTTTGAGGGCTTTGGGCTTATTCTAAGGGTTGATAGGGGGGGGGGCATAGGGATTTGCTCAGTTTCATATCGCTTCATATATAGAGAGTTTTTTTTGGGGGGGGGGGCAGGGGCAGGGGGCGTTGTTATGTTCTTGGCCGAAAGGCTGCAGTTGAGATTCAGAGATCCTTCCAGAAGCCTTGGGGGACTTTGCGCACCTTCCCTTCGTCCCTCTTTGCGAGGTAGGCCAGGCCCAGAACTAGGGCATCCACTTTAATTTTAGCTCCCCAGCCCCCTGGCAGCCCATTGCAGCTTTGTACTCACAGCCTTTTTTAGGCTTCGGGCTGCAGAGGAGTTGGGAACTTTTCAGCTCTCACAGAAACGGGACATGTCAAAATCTGGAGAGGGGACAGCATAGCCCATGTCCTCATTTTCAACAGCCGTTTTAACTTGGGGCCAGGACAGTTTTCTGCAGTGCAGACGTTTTTTCAAAACTAGTTTTTCCCCCAGCTAGGTTTTGTTTTGCGTGACTTTTGTGTTTTGACTGCTGAGATTAGACATAGATATCTCCAGATCATGTCATGAGATGAAAAGTAAGCCCCCATTTCAGGTGTAACGCAACAATAACAAAAAACTAGCTCTACTGGGTAAGATACCCAAAAGACAGCTGTAAGGTTTGTGCAGTAGCCTTTAGCATATTGTCAAGTTCTAGTGTACCAGCAGCCAGTGGTAACCCAAAGCTATTGTCATGGTAGGCAGAGCCTTGTGTATTGCAGTTTATGTTTGTAAAGGCTCATTGTGCTGTACGTTGGTGACTTTGTGGTGGACGGTTAGTCATGGTATTGTGACGTGTTCCTGTGGCCTGTCTGCTCTCTCAGCCTAGGCACATGCTTCTCAGAATTTGTTTTGGAATTCATCTTCTCAGTATACTGATTTGGACCATTGTCTGAAGACATGCCCTCATAGGCGTCGCACAGACCCGTACAATAATTTGTCTTGAAACCCTTATCCAAGTCTCAACTCGCAAGGCACCATCCAAATGTGAATGTCACACACAAATTCTCCAGCTTATTGTTTGCTTGTAGTTTCTAACCATGCAGAATTTTTTAATCACAGTTTTGTTCTCATGAGATCTCTTCATTCAGCAATGACCTGGGCTGGCTGGAATGTAATATTGACTGAATATTGTCTCTCTCTCTCTCTCTCTCTCTCCCCCCCCCCCCCGCCCCCCAGATGAACCGGCGAGCCCTAGTGTTGACCGTGACACAACACACATTCCAGCCTCTATTGTGATTGCTGGCCCCTCAACCACGGCTGCAGCCACGCCCAGCCAGGGCTCCCCCTCCCCTCTCATTCGCCGACAGCTGTCACATGACCAAGGTAAAAACTCACCTTCAGGCGATTGTATTGTGGGGTCGTCCTCAGTTACTTACCAAGTCTTATCTAGAAATGTACCGATCCGACTTTTTAAGTTCTAAAACTGACTCTGATACATGGGTTTTCCATATCGGTCGATACTGATCCGATATCCCCATTGAATTAGGAGATGGGCATCATCCCCAGCTTTTATTGTCCTACTCTCCTAACCGGGCATTATTTTTGACACCAAGACAAAACAGAACAAAATAACATAGACATGAATATAATACATTATTATTAAGAATATAATTTAAAAATAAATAAGTGTGTGCCAGTGTCATTACATTGTCGGCCCATTTGATGTTTGTAGGCCTAGGTCAAATTTGGTGCCTGTCGCATGAACCTAGCGTTACAGGACTTGTACAGGTGAAACAAGCTTTGTTTCCATGCAAGGCACTAGTGGAAATCAGTAGGCCGATCCAGATGTTGAATATGTTTTCTATTGCATCAGTTTAAATACATACACATAAACAATTTGAGTAGAATCTTCATCGGAATATAGGAGAGATTTGTCTCTTTGTTTTGTTTTCTTTTTGGTGAGTAACATTAGGCTGCTACATTACTGACAAGTAGACTCCACATGAGCTAAGTTCGCTTATAGGGACCATCCAAGTTAAATATTTGCAGGTTGTTCAGTAAAAACTTAAATGACAGTAACTTTATGATAATTTTATTAATAGCACTTAGAATAGCCATAGAAAATGTGTTTTCATATCTTGCAGCAGCCCCTTTTTGACATCTTATAGTGTCTGTTCTTTGCAAGCCAGCTGAGCGCACAGAGGCACATCATAGCGTCATGGGATAGCAATTACGTTTAGGAAACGGATCGGCCCATGGATCAACAAATTTTTCTGATACCCGATCCAAGTATTTTTTCCATATTGGGACCAATATCTGATTGAAATATTGGATCGCTGCATCCCTTTTCCCATCTGAACGATATGATTTGGCATCTTTGTCTTGTGGTTTCTAATTCTAAAAATGCTTTGTTTTTGTTGTTGTCTGTGCCCTGCATACTCAGTCTGTCTTTCATTCATTTAGTTCACTTAGGACTGTAAATATTCACCAGTGTGACCTGTTGATGATCTGTGTCTCATTAGCCATGGTGAAGGTCATTGTGAGGGTATACCTGCCCTATCTCACCCCTGTTTATCTGTGTCCTCTGATTAGATTCACTCAAAAATGCCATCCTGGAATCCCAGAATGGGACGAAGACGGAGCGCTCCAAGTCCTACGACGAAGGCCTGGACAACTACAGAGAAGAGGGAAGAGGGTAAGGCTGAACAGTGTTGTGGTTTCTAGAGCCATATGTTGTGTATTCATCTGTGTGTGTGCATAGTTGTATGTGGACTGGTTGGCTTAGCTCGTCTGTTTCTCTCTCTCCAGACGCTCTTCCTCTAAACACATGCCCAGTCTGAAGGTGTTCCGGAAGGTAAGATCCCTCCCTAGTCCCCAAGAGGGCACAGACACAGTACATTAAAGAGACATTGCAGTCTACCCCAAAGTTCAGCAAGAGGATGTATACCATTCTCTTCACTTAGCATTCAGTGGCCAAACTGACACCATTAGCCTAGCTTAGTTCAATCACTAAAAGTGAAATGGAAGTTAGTATACTGTTTTGGGCCGATGCTAATAGGTTCTATGCTAACTCTTACCCATCACCCCATGCATTGCATACAATGAAAATGATATGCATCTTAACTATTCCTAGAATAGACAGCTTATTTCCAAGAAGTTGTGGGCCTGTTCCTTTAAAATGTCAGTCATTGTTATGTGTCTTACCGCTGCCTGTTCTTCTGTTATTTCTTAATGGGAGGCAGAAATAAAATAAGATTTGTGTGCTTGTGCGTTGAATCAGGTTGTGGATGGATACAAGTCGTCTGACGACTCAGGCTCTAGGAGGGACTCGTCCGTAGACGTCTTCGGTGACTCTTCAAAGGAGGGATTACTGACCTTCAGGCAGCTCAACACAGACAAAAACAAGGTGTGGTTCCATGTTTGGCTCCAAATAAAAAAACCTTTCTCTTCCTTCCTGTCCAAGTAGAATTGCGGGCTGTGCATTAATAGCTAAAGCTGATAAACAGCTGGGTACTCTCTCTTATCAAGCCTTTTCTCTCCTCCCTTTCATCTCACTTATTTGAAGTCAAGGGCTTTGATTGCCTAAGGCTATGCTCGATGCATTATGGAAGCGTGAAGTTGCATCAAGAATACATTGAAAAGACTGGGATATAGGCCACTACCACTACCACTACCGGCTTGGCTCGGCTCAACTCCACTTGCTTTTCCATTGCTAAAATCTGGAGCCTTGGTACCACCTTTGTCGAGGTTCCAAGCGAGCTGAACTGATACCACAGATAGTTTAGAGCTATAGCAACCAGTTTAATTAAACGGTACTTTTATGCAGTGGAAAACGAAACATCCAAAACCAAACCGAGTAGAGTTGAGCTGATACCATTCAGTGGAAAACTGACAGAATTGTTACAGCAGATGCGTCTTTGATGTAACATATCCAGTGTAGCCCTCCTGTAAGTCTGACAGACCTAAACTTAATAATTGTTGTGGTAGTCGCTGAGGGCCTTCTGGACAGGTGTTTCGATCCATCAGAACTTAAACTCGGATGCCAAGGGTAGAGTGTAGAAGTTCCCCTTCTTGTCAGTTGTTAAATGTACTGCTGAAAAAGGTCAGGAATCTTAACTGTGGCAGAGTGACAAGTATGTTATGCTCTATGCCCGCATCCCAAAAATGTACAAAACTGACCTCACAGTTTAAGGTTCTTGGGCCCTGTGGTTGGAGACAGGCATTTAGGCCAGGCTGTGTAAGAATTAGACATACATCATTATGGCTTTGCAAAGTTTTTGACCTTAGGCATGGAAATGTGAATTGGATGAAGTTCACAAGGCTTTCTCTTTCCCTTTAGCGTGTGGGAAGTGGTATTCGGGCGTGGAAACAGATGTATTCGGTACTGCGAGGCCACTCTCTCTACCTCTACAAGGACAAGAAGGAGTGCCTGGCTCACGCCAACTCTCAGCTCGACGATGTGCCTCAGCCAATCAGCATCAAGGCCTGCCTGATTGACATCTCCTACAGCGACACAAAGCGCAAGAACGTGCTCCGGCTGACCACGTCGGACTGCGAGTACCTGTTCCAGGCGGAGAGCCGGGACGACATGCTAGGCTGGATCCGCAGCATCCAGGAAAACAGCAACCTGGACGAGGAGGTGAGTCCACACTCAGTAGTGCCCTCTGCTGGTGGTAATAGCCCTAACTGTGTAAACAGATCAAAGAAATGACGTGAATCTGATTTGCATTCAAATTCGCAAACTTCGGAGAACATTTGTCCTATCCTGTTTGTCTTGATTTGTGTGTGAACACATGCACTTTTCAGGTAATTAGCTTTTACGTTGGTAAACAATTGTGTAAAGAGGCTACAGCTCTGAGCTAACTACAAAATGCACCCGGAACTGGTGAGGAACATGGAGAACTTAAGTTAGACTTACATTGGATAGGAAAGTAGCATAACTACACTATATAACTAATACTTATGCCTAATATCAATCTAGCCTATTGTACTTCACAAAAACATATATTCTACTGAAAAAGAATGACCACCCTGAACAAAAATCCGTCTGGGACTTTTCGTCTTTAGTGGACAGAGCCCATTGGTTTTTGGTTGCATGGCAGCCAGCAGTGTTTCCTACCCCATAGCCAGAACTGCACTGTGCATTTTTGGGCTGTCTGGAGGCAATCACTGGTGCTTATCCACCCTTCATATGACTATGTGAGCTGCTGTTCAACGTGTGTTGCAACTATTACAAAAGGGAAAATGTCAGGTTAATAAAAGATGCTGAGTAAACGGCCATCACAACATGATCACACACGACATTGCGCATACATAACTCTTCATGTGTGAGAAAATATGAACCACTGAGGTTGAGGAATGTGTTTGAATGTCATGCCGGAACGTTCTCAGACAAGATATATGACATAATGCACCGCCTCATTAGGTGGGATAATTACCCTAGCCTCCTCCACGTGGTTGCGAGACGTGTGCTAGGGGTTTTTTCCCGCAACCCTCATCAGTCTTGTGACGCAGAATAACACCAGGAGATGCATGGTGACTGTGCTGCATGGCCATGACAGACGACACGTAATGTAGTTTGGGACAGCAGCCAGGTCTGCACATGTGTGTCAGTCTCATCTCTGTACTATTTTAAGGTTTGTTTTAATGATAAGTTATTTTAAGACACTCACCCATCATGTGACGGGACCTTTACAAGATGGGTGACTGAGAGTGCGTTCAGTGGAGCAGGATTGAAATGGTTGCATAACTGATTGGGGACCCAAATGGGGGGACTATAAATGCGTAAAAGTTTGTGTGTGCGGTGCACGTGTGTGTGTGTGTGTGTGTGTGTGTGTGGTGCGTGTGCGCGCGCGTCTCAGCTGAACTTTGCCTATCTCCCTGTTTCAGAACGCCACAGTGACGAGCACGGATCTGATCAACCGCAAGATCAGAGTGTACACCAAAGACCAAAGTACAAGGTAATCTGCACACGTGCCACACGTTTGTGTGTGTGTGAGAGAGAATGCAACAATGACTTTATTTTTGTGAGGTTTCATGGATCATTAATAAATGTATGTGTCAGTGTGTATGTGTCTGTCTGTGTGTACCTGAGTCAGGGTGGTGTAAACATGTTTGTGTGTGTGTTATTGTGTTGCAGTGCTCAGACCAAGGCCAAGAGTCAAAGTGTTTACTCCCCCAAATATGAGGACAGGAAAGGTAAGAACCCGCCTTGTGACATCCTCCCCTCACACACATACAGACATACACACACACACACATAGGGGGACTCTTACATTATTCCAGTGGACGTAATCGTATACAGGCTTGCAGTTTTACCCTACACTCTTGATGTGTTTACACCTCTGTGTGTGTGTGTGTGTGTGTGTGTGTGTGTGTGTGTGTGTGTGTGTGTGTGTGTGTGTACATCAGATGAGTCAAGTCCCCCGCGGGACAGAGCTGGGTGGAGGATCCCTGGGCTCATGCGGAAGACTGAGAGGAAGCCTCCGGCCGGCATCACCTTTGGTGTGCGCCTAGACAACTGCCCTCCTGCACAGACCAACAAAGTAAGGGTGTGTGTGTGTGTGTGATCCATTGTGCGTGTATTTGTGTCAGAGCTGTAAACCCCTTCAGCGAAATGTCAAATGTTATATGTTCATCCTGACCTGATAAGTGTGTGCAGTGTGTTTCATTAAATGCCAGTCTGCCAGGGGGCGTATTGAATATTAATGCTCTTAAATTGCATCATAGCACATGTTCAAACTAATTCACCAGCCTTCAGTGGTTATGTATATGACTGCTTTTAATGATTAAGACACATTTGTAACGCATTGGTGGTGTTTGCTTGTTTGTGTGCGTGCGTTTGTGTGTGTGTGTGTGCTTGCGCGTGTGTGTGTAGTTTGTGCCACTGATCGTGGAGGTGTGCTGTAAATTAGTGGAAGAGCGTGGGCTGGAGTACATGGGCATCTACCGTGTCCCCGGCAACAACGCCGCCATCTCCAGCATGCAGGAGGAGCTGGACACCAAAGGCATGAGCGACATCAACGTGGAGGAGGACGTGAGTTGGAGCACCGGCGGACACACACACACACGCCTGAAGCTCCCAGCATAGCTAGGGTGGGACAAGGGGGGCCGAGTGAATGTCTCGTATCGGCTTCATCTTAACTTTCACGTGTCACTGCAGAAATACTTGGGAGTCTGTCAGTGGAGTGTGACATGTCGTCATCCTGCAAAAGCTTGTGAAATGTTTTGATAAAGGCCATTTTTGGCCCCAACTCGCCGCTTGCTTATTTACTGATGGATGCAGCAGGACTGTTGACATGACTAAGATGCTTGGACAGTGTACGCTCATGTCAGAACTGAAGCCACTAGAACAGTGATGAAGATAGAACCAAATATGGTTTGTTTTTTCAATGCGCATTATCAAGCCTCTTCACTGCTGTTCTTTTGGCTGCAAAAGAGCTGGAACTGTGTCAAAGACTGTGGTGACGGTGTTGTAAATATGGTCGCATCACGCTTCATTCTTTCTGTCAATATTGTTGCATGACGTCATTATGTCCTTGCATTTAGTCACTGGGATGTTTTGAAGGCCTCATGTTGCCTTTTAAATAGAAGATAGATTTAAATAGATGTATAGATTTATATAAAAGCACAGACTGTGTGGGCCAGTGATCCCTGAATCTTGTGCATTTTTCTTTCAGAAATGGCGGGACCTCAATGTAATCAGCAGCCTCCTGAAGTCCTTCTTTCGGAAGCTGCCAGAACCATTATTTACAAATGGTGAGGTTCTCTCTAATCATTTGAACACGTTGAACTAGTGAGATGGAAGTTTTTCACGAAAGCACACTGTGTGACCATATCCTGTGTTGCAAATTGTAAATTGAAAGTGACGTTCATGTCTTATTCATCTTGTGCTAGTCTGCCCCCTAGTGGAGAATCTTTGAAATAGCTGACGAGTTTTGTTTGTGCTGCTCTGATGGTATGACCTCTCGCTACTTGCAGAGAAATACGCAGATTTTATTGATGCCAACCGGGTTGCTGATGGGGTTGAGAGGCTGAAAGTGCTGAAGAGGCTGGTGAGTGTCACTCAGATGTTGTGGGAAGCGCTAGTTGTCAACCGGCAGACTTCAAGCTGAGCTTGAAGATTTATCCCTGTCCTTATTTTCTGCCCTAGATTCATGAGTTACCAGACCATCACTACGAAACCCTTAAGTTCCTCTCGGGGCATCTGAAGACGGTGTCTGAGAACTGCGAAAAGAATAAGGTAGGAGAAGCCCTGAGTGCCCTGACTGAAAGCCATCTTAGTGCCATGAGTTACCTGATGAAGAGCTGTGTTTGTGCCTCTCGTTCACATGGAAGCACATATCATGGGCCTAGAAACAATGCTGTTAACCCTATACACTGGTGAAATATACTCACTCTAAGTTACCTCATCTCACTAAGTTG
Source organism: Tenualosa ilisha (assembly GCA_015244755.2). Classification (NCBI taxonomy): domain Eukaryota; kingdom Metazoa; phylum Chordata; class Actinopteri; order Clupeiformes; family Clupeidae; genus Tenualosa; species Tenualosa ilisha. The sequence goes on along the minus strand of PYXC01000541.1, from coordinate 2,976,904 downwards.
GTTTACCTCTGTATATGTGTGTGTGTGTGTGTGTTTTTGTGTGTGTATACACACACGTACACAGATGGAGCCGCGGAACTTGGCCATTGTTTTTGGCCCCACACTGGTACGGACTTCAGACGACAACATGACCCACATGGTCACTCACATGCCAGATCAGTACAAGATCGTGGAGACCCTCATCCAGCACGTAAGGACCCCTCTCACCGCCCTCCTCTCTCTGCTGCAGCCTTTACTGTTGCCTAAGTAGTCTTTACTGGGATGATCCTCCTTGACATGGCTGTCACTCTCTCTCATAGTATGACTGGTTCTTCACAGAAGAAGGGGCGGAAGAACCAACAGTATGTATCACTGTGTTGTCACATACTTTCGGAATCATTTGTACTGTTGCTATGATGGCCTCATAGTAACATTGAATAGTACTGAAGTTAACCTGTAGGTGATTTGACATGTCATGTGCCGGTGTGGAGTGTGTGTGATGGGTAACATGTCTCTTTTTGTCTGTGACCTCAGGCGGTAGTGGAGACGGACAGCGCGGTGCAGTCACAGCCGGTCCCCAACATCGACCACCTGCTGCCCAACATCGGCCGCACAGCCCTGTCCCCAGGAGAAGTCTCAGGTAGCCCCCGCAGTGCCACTCTCCCCACTGCTCATATGCCCCAGTGTGTTAGAGTAGGGATTACTGCACACACAGGACAGGCAGCTTCAGCCAGGGTGTTGGAGATGATGCTCATGTTGTTTATTAGTATAATATTTAGTGTGAGTGAATTGTGTCTGTGTGGTGTGTGTGTGTGTGTGTGTGTTTGTGTGAAGTGTGAGTGTAAAAACCTCAGTGATGAATGTTCTCAGGAAGGCTACCTTTCACTCATACAAGTGTCTGAAATGTTTAAAACCTTTTACACAAATGATTGAGTTGAAGCTGCTCTGCAATATACTATTTTAGCAATTTTTCACTGGCCTGTTTTTGACACTCCATCCACATGAAAAATTGATGAAAATAGTGGATTTCTGTAGAGATCTGCAGTACCTGTGGTGTTCCTGTTCTGTTTCATCCTCATTGGTTGGGTTTTGCCTCTCTGGACGTCCTCCCGTTTGCCCCGTCATAATTTCTCTTTGGTTTTTGTCTGCTCCTCCCTCTACTCCTCCTCAGTTGAGATTCTGCTCTTTCATTTTCTCTCCATGCATGTCTCTCTCACTCCTAAGCTTATGCCCCCCTCCCCTTAATTACGGCCACCACTCCTCCTTTTTCGTTACGTTCTCCTCTTAACCCCAACCCCCCCACCCCTGTTTTCACCCGGCATGTTCTTTCCCAAATGACAACACTTACAAAAAGAAAAGAAAAAAAAATGCATTGAAAAAGGAAAAAAACCCAAAACCAAAGTAATGTTAAGCTAACGTGTGCTAGTGCTAACCCAACTCCTGTGGTGTTTCTGACCCATCTGATCTCCATCTTGTCTGCAGTCTCTTTCTCTCTCTCTCTCCCCCCCTACCCTGTCCCTCCTGTCCCCTGTCTAGTGCTGCTACTCACCCCCACTCCCAATCTTGCCACAGGCCCCGTGGGCGGCGCCTACCACTCGGTGATGTCCCTGGTGGACTCTGTCCTGGCTGTGATGGACAGCTGGGACTGTAGGAGGAAGGAGGAGTGTTGTCCGCAGTGTAGCTGCCTAGTCTGCCGCAACCCTCACTTCCTGTAAACCTAAAAGCTGCTTCTTGTGGATTTCTTTCATGGCCACACCCTGGTCCGATTGGAATGGGGAGCGGGGAGGGTCACACGTGTTAAAGAAACAAAGCAACAAAATACAAAGTTAAAGGCGAGAGGAAAAAAAAATCAACTTTGAGAACATCAACTACTACCATAAAAAAGAACAAAATATCAAACAAGAAAAGAAAGACACAGAAGTGGATATTTTTTGTTTTTGTTTTTGTTTTTGTCGTCCTGTGCTTGCACGTTGATCTCACACACGCACTACATGTTTAAAAAAGTGTCTTTTTGTAATAAATAAATAAATATATATATATATATATATATAAATATAATATATAAAAGACAAGAAAAGTGAAAATGTGTTGTGAAGGATGCAAGAGTCCGTGCTGTACTGGTGTGTGTCGTATCTGAAAACCGCCTCTTCTTTTGCACCCTCCCGCTGTCTCCTGAAGCCTACCGCGGGGAGAACTAGCACGGTATGGTCGGCAGGGTGCCTCGCCCAGCCCAACCGTCATGTGGCATTACTGTCATGCTGTCTCCGAAAACAAAAGGTGTGGGGGAGTGTGGGGGGCTCCACTGGCTTGTCATAGACACTCAGAGGAAGAGGAAGATTCACTCTGATACCAGATTACCAGGTTACAGAAGATCCAGATGGCTTGTTGACGAGTAACAGCAACAAGCTAGAGAAACAGGATGAAGGCAGAGTGATGGATCAGGGCCAAAGGGTGACCCTAATGAACTCTGCAAGACTGGTGTATGGATGCTGTTTGGAAGGTCCCAACATGGCTCTCTGCACCTGTAAAAGTAGTAGTCTTGCTTTTGATAAAAGACCCAGGTCACCCTCTGCTAATGGTTGAGGTCAGTTATTTCCAGTTAGTCCCAGGCAAGGCAAGGCAAGGCACATACTCACACAGCCACGCACTGTTGACTTAACAGCCTTTGGAGTGTTTAGAGACCAAAGCCTACAGGAAACAAGCTGTGGCATACTTGCCCATCTGGGTCAAGTGGCCGTGTATTTGTCTTCAGGGCAGTGTCAGTTTGGTGGAGCTGGTGTGACCAGTACTGAGGCCAGTGTGTGGAGGCAACGATGGGGCTTTGGTTCATGCCCAGCTGGCCAGCCTCCACAGCGGCACCCACCCACCCCCGTTGCCCCCTTAACCCCTGGCTGTACTGTTGCGTTGTGTGACTAGGTGTTCCGAGTTGTGATCCGTGCTATGGTGTCATTGACTTGGGAAAGAATGCCTTCGGTGTTTTGGCTGCATATTGGATCTTTGTGCCTACAACCTGCTTGTCTGTCTGGCAGTGTGTGTGTCTGTTTGTGTATCCTGTCTGTTATGGTTGTGTTTGCATGAGCTGCTTCCTGGTGTTGTGCAGTTCTCTCTCTTTCTCTCGCTCGTGCTTTTTCTCTCCATCTCTCTGTCTCTTTCTATCAATCTCTCTGCTGGGTTTCATCCTCCTCCCATTTCCATTCCTCATCCAATGCCACCCCCCTCCCCTCCCCAAATGATCCTCCATCACATGACCATCATCTTCACCCCTCTCTACATATCAGCTGCTGCTGTTGTTGTGGCTGGGGATTTCTCTGATGGACGTCTGTCTCTCTGATGGTCTGTGTGTTCTGGCTCCCTCTAGCTCCTGTTCTCCCGGTGGTGTGTGTGTGTGTGTGTGTGTATATAGATGCAGAATATGATCTTGTGTCCCACTCTAGTCACCTACTCACCCCTCTGTGTGTGTTTTTTTTCCCTCCTCTTGCTTACAGACTCTGCCAGTGATTCTGCCAAATCTAAGGTAAGGAATGAATTGCCGCATGTCAAGTCATCTGTATCTTAGTCACACATGGTAGTGTGTAAACTTGGACACTTCAAAATGTGGGTTTTGAGTACTAATGGTATTTTTAAAACCCCCTTGTTTGAGCGTGTGTGTCCATGAATTGCATGTGTTTACATGTCATATTTAGGACCATGCTGATGAAAATCTTCTCTTTCAAAATTGACATAGCCAGACGTTAGCTCTATACCTGAAACTTTCATGGCCCTCACTGAGTAACCATGTTAAATGCAGCGAGCTAAAACTCTTTCTGTGTCCTAATACAATTGGGAGTAGGCAAAGTGAAAGCAGAACACATTGTGATTCTGAAACAAAGCCATTTCAAGTGGAAGAGCTTTAGAAAGATGTCTTGTTGGCCTTGTTGGCATTTAGGACAAGATTTTCCATCGGAGTCTACCTTGAATGAACTGCATGCCCAGACTCTTTTGTTGTTGTTGTTCTTTTGACCTGTGCCTCTGCAGGTGTGAAAAGTAGTGGCAAGTGGTTTTTTCCTTGCCCTGCAAGAGACAGCTGGTAGCTTACAGACACTGATACTGAAATGGGTATGAAACATGGGATATCAGTGACCAAACACTGGTCCACTACCTTGGCCATTGCTGCAAAGCTCAGCTCAGCTCCAGTGTGCCATTCTCTGCTTTGGCAGCGTGTTTCATTTGCTTAGATGGCTTCTCACAACTTCCTTGCCATGGGGTACGTTTATTAAACATGGCAAATTACCCATAAGCGATTCATTTGATCCATTGTATTTTAACATATGCTTGTTACGACTAGTAATACCTCAGCATTCTTGGCTTGGCTACTGTTGCCAGATGTTTCTACCTAATAATCCATCTCAGTTGGCTCTGCTGACCCAGTACTGACATTTGGCTGTAGAGTGTCATTATGCCGTCCATGTTGTTCCTGTGGTTTGGCTAACATGGATCTGAACGTATTCTGAGTACTGTATATTCCCAGTTAAGTTTAAAAAACTAAAGGTCTGAAAGTGTTTTAAGCATACCGGACAAACTCCGAGGTACCGTACAATGTGAGTGCTTTGGCTTTTTATTTTCCCCTCTCAATTTCTAATAGTAGCAGTTAAGATTAAGGGTTGTATGTGATGCCTGTGTGTGTGTGTGTGTGTGTCTCAGTCTGAGTCTGAGTCTGACGGTACTCTGGTCTCCCTGCCAGGGCTCGTGGGGTTCTGGGAAGGACCAGTACAGCCGGGAGCTGCTGCGCTCCTCCATCTTCGCCAGCCGCAAGCGCAAGAAGCCCAAAGACAAGCCGCAGCCCAGCAGCTCGGACGACGACCTCGACGGCCTCTTCTCCAAGAAGGAGTCCCAGGAGCAGAGCGCCCAGCCGGCCTGGCCGCAGCAGCCCCAGGAGAGCCCGGGGGACGAGGCTTACGAGGACGAGGAGGAAGAGGATGAAGGCGAGGGGCACGAGGTCGGGGACGGCCGGCGGGGGGCTGAGAGCGGCGAGCGCGTGAGCGGCCTCAACGAGGAGGCGATGACGCCGGCGGCGAGGCGGATGGAGCTGACCCCTGGCGTACCCCCGCCGTGTGATAGCGACATCCCGGCCCACCAGATAGTGGAAGTCTACCCCTGCCCTTCGCCCAAGCCCGACCACGACGAGAGCTGCACGTCGGACCTCGGCACGCTCAACAGCACCATCTCGCAGGCAACGCGACGCCGGAGCTCGCTGGATGCCCCGCTGTCGCTGGCCTGCGACGAGAGCTGCACGTCGGACCTGGGCACGCTCAACAGCATGAGCTCGCAGGCTTCGGCCGGGCGACCCGTGCGTCAGCGCGGCAGGATCCCCGGCGGCTGGACCATGAGTGAGGGGCACGGCGCGGGTGCGGCGGCGGCTGCCGAGGTGTGCTCCATCACCTCCGACTACTCCACCACCTCCTCCATGACCTTCATGACGGCCGACGGCGTCGGCAGCGCCATCACAAGCCCTGAGCCGAGGCCTGGCGCCGAGAGCCGCGCCACGGTCACCACGCTGGACGCCAACGACGCCGATGACGAGCGCAGCGAGCTGGTGAGCGAAGGCCGGCCCATGGAGACGGACAGCGAGAGCGACCTGTCGGTGTTCGCCGTTTGCCGTGACGAGAGGGGGCCCTGTGCAGAGGAGAGCGGCATCGTGCCGACACTGACGACGACGGTGACATCTGCGCCTGAGATGGCCAACGCCTGTGGGAGCAGCCTGGCTGCGTCACAGCGGCTCATCGCCGGCGACACGCTGGCACGCAAGAAGAGCTACCGGCAGAAGACGGACAGTGAGTCGTCGGCATCAGAGAGCGGGCGTGGCGAGCGAGATCCTGGCCGGCTGCGGGTCTTGAGCGCGGCGAAGGGCCGCTCGTCCACCGGCAGCCCAAACTCCTCGTCGCCGCGGTGCAGCGGGGGAGAGCAGGCCGCCGGCGTCTGTGCCGGCGGCGTCGGAGGGGAAACTGCCACCGCAGACAACCCAGCCTGGCGGCTCAAGATCACAGACCGCCTCAAGTTCCGGCTGCGCTCGTCGGCCGACGACATGTTCGGCGTGGGCCGCTCGCCGGAGACGCGCGCCAAGCGCAAGGGCAACATCCGCCGACGGCACACCATGGGTGGCCAGCGGGACTTCGCCGAGCTGACGGTGGTGCTGGGCGGCGAGCCCTCTGCGCTGTCGGCCGTGGACCGGCTCAAGCCCAAGTGTAGCTCGCAGGACTTCTCCATCCGCGACTGGATCGTCCGTGAGCGTCACCATCGCGTCAGCAACCCCGAGGTCAGCCTGCTGGGCGCTGCCTCGTCCTCCTCGTCCTCGCAGACGCTCCAGGGCTTGGCCCACGACTGCCCGCTGCGCGCCCTGGCCACGGGCGCTGACGGGGGCCTGCCCAACGGCGACAGCCCTTCAGGACAGGGCAAGAGTCTGAGCTTGGGCGCGGACGCGCACCCCCACAAACTTTCTGGCTCGCAAGTAGTCCGCTCGCGTTTCTATCAGTACCTGTGAGAGTACGCATGTATGTGCTTTGTGTACCTGTGCGTCTGTGTGTGTGTGTGTGTGTGTGTGTGTGTGTCTGTCTGTGTGCGTGCATGAGTTGTTTGTGTGCACATGTGTCAGTGGGATGTGGTGTGCTATGTGGAAGGATATGGATGAGTGGATGTTGGATGAATGAGTTTGTTCCACGGTCCAAAAACCATCATGAATTGCTGTGTGTGTGTGTGTGTGTGTGTGTATGTATGTGTGTGCGCGCACATGTGTTGCATGTGATTGAATTCACACCGCAAGGTGGCTTTGTGTACGTGGTGTGCGTCTGTGGACACGGACAATAAAAGGGTACGTGTAGCCAGGAGCGACGTTCTCTTTCGGGTCCTGGCTACGCACAGGGTCCTCGTCAAACCGGCGGGATGGAAGGACGGAACACAGAGACTGGTGGTGTGTGTCCTCATTCCCTTCCTCCAGCAGAACCACTCCTCACCTCTGGACAGTTTGGACCTATGCCCCCCTCCCCACCACCACCACCCACCTCTTCTGACTCTGAACCTACGTGTGGCTGGAAGACTGTGAGAGGCTGTGGAGGGAGAATGTGTGAAGACTGTCAAAGGATGGCAAGAAGATTGGAGTTTGTTTAGGAAAAGGGGGGAAGACAGGATTGCTGATTTGTTTTTAAGATCTTTTCGGGTTATAAAAATGACAAAGTAGGTCACACTATGGATGGATTAGGATGTGTGTTTTTGGTTTTGTTTTTGTTTTTTTTAAACAAAGGACTGGTGCGTAGTGTTTAAAAGTATTGCTGGAGGAATACATTTTCTTGGCTTTGAAAATGTAACGAGGTTCCTGAGGGTTATTTTCCTTCCCCCTGTGTACCTCTAGGTAACCAAATGAAGAATGTACATGCTTGCTGTTCTTACTGGACTTCAAAAAAAAAAAAGCAGGAGTAGGTTGTGTGCTCATCTCTTAGAGAAAACAGTGTACATATCCCTCCTGTCTCTCTTTCTCTCTCTCTCTCTCTCTCTCTCTCTCTTTCTTTCTGTACTTGAAGTGTGGTCTTAGCAGGTGGTTTTTGTCTCTAGGCCTTCAGTGGGGAGGGTGTGTGTGCTGCGGAGGGTGGGTTATGAGCGTGAGACAGGAATCAGACGGGACTCTTTTAATGGCTTTAAAAATAGAATTGAAATGAATTAAGAAAAAATGTAAAACAGACATTTTGTATGACTACAATAACTGATGCATAATGGAAAAAAGTATTTAATTACTTCCCATGTATGCAGTAGTGTATTTGTGGGCATGCTTGTTGTGTACCATGATGCAATTCTTAACATTAGACTGCAAAAAAATTAATTGGTTTTTAAAAAAAAAGCAAAATAATTGGTCTGGGGGTGGGGTGGGGGGGGGGTGGTAAGGTTTAAAAATCATGTCTGATGTATGAAAAGTGCCTCCTAATGAACTGATCTTGGGTCAGTAAGGGTGCCATACTGTCTTTCTGTACTGACATCCCTCACCAACATGTACTGTGAAAGATGACATTTTATCAACAACAGAAACTCATTTCCAGAAATATTCCAGACATGGGGGAAAAAAACGAAAACACGGGAGCTTCCATTCCGTCAGCATTCCGCTTGGGTCTTAACACCTTTTTATACATGACACTTTTTTGGGTTCATCTTCTCTTTTTTTATTTAGATTTTTATTATTCTTCAATTGGAATTGTGTTTGCTCTCTGTAATGGAACTTGAATTTTAAATTTTCCTTTGTAAAATAAGTAACTTAAATGTACATATCTATTCCATGTTTTAGCTGCTTTTTCCACTTGTTTTTTTTCCCTTCATCTTTTCTCTCTCTTCCTTTCTTCCATTTGTTTCCATGGCAGGGGCTCACGTCTTGCTCACCCACTCAGGGGGGTGGGAAGGACTCGGCCCCGGGGAGGTTGTGAGACGGACAGTGGTGGTTTTCTGTTGGAGGGTGTTGGGTGGGTTTGGGAGGGGGGCGTGAAAGGAAGGGGAGAAAAGGGGGTGACTTAACCCAATCCTGCTTGGCATCCATTCTGCCTTTGACCGTTTGTACCAAGCCGGGTCCACTCTGCGAGTGGGCGCGAGCCTCCTGAGAACACTGGACAATAAAAACCCTTCATGTCTGACTAACGCCCTTGTGTCCTCCTTGCCAACCCTCAAACCTCTGCTTTGAGACCGGCATGAATGCTGCCTTTTTCAAGACTCGGTCTCGGATGAAGTGGTGTATTAGACACAAGTCAAACATGCATGATGTGAAGAAATCAAATTTAGTGTGTCCCTCCAGGCAAAACCTTTCACAAGCCTTGAGCAGGTTATTTTCTTTCAACCAGCAGAGAGCAGTATGAACTCATCCTGCATGTCTGCTGGCTCTGTTAAAGTGGCAATCCAGTAAATGGAAGAAGACCAAAATGAACACATCTCAAAGAGTTCCCTTCAAAATGCTTTATATGTACAAGTTACACACGTCTATCAGGACCAAAAACCATATTTGTAATCTACACATTTGTACATCAGTAGACAGGACTTGAGTCGTAACAATAGTAACTGAAGAGGGAAATACAGGACATTCAAGCTGTCAAAGGGTACAACACTTAAATACTTACTGAAGGAGAACAGAACTAATAACACACCTCTGACTCACACACATGCCAAATGATGCAACTAATGAGACGTGCCTTAACTCCTTTCCTGATGACTACAGAGCAGCACTGGGGCAGCAGTACGGATTCAGAAGTGTGGCAAAGAATAACGCACACATGAAATCGAGCATTTCAGTTCAGTGCACATGTCGTTGTTATTGGCTTGCTATGAGAATACTGTGGTGTCTCTGAACAGAATGTTTAAAATGTGGCATTTTCAAAGTTATGTTGTCCACTAAGACATGAATCTATTTTTTTTTTTGTTTTTGTTTTTAATTACTTTCCACACAAAAGACATTTTGCGTTCAAGGAGACAACCCAATAAGTATAGAATATACCCAGTAAGGCACAGTGACTAAAACGACACCCTTGGATCCTCCGCAACTCTGAGGGCCATAGTTAAGTACAAATAAATCAGCTTGGACACCAGAGGCCAAATCAAGCTTGTCTGGCGTATGGTCCTCTTGCCTGTTATTGTGACCTTAGTACTAATGACTGAAACCAACCTGCATGACCATATTGCACACCCATTTAAAGCTACGGTACTGCAACACAAACTTGACGGTACAAGAATTGAATAATAAGGACAGGAGTGGGGCAGAGATTCAAGGCTTCTTGTCATGTCAACATCAGCAGACAACCACAAGGTTTACGACTGAAACAAACAGGGAGTAGATAGATGCTGCCATGAATGAAGTCCCTGGATACCGGATGCAGTCTTGTTGAGCGTGACGGGGTTCTTGTGTGCTACAGACAAGTGTCCTTGAAGAGAATCTTTAAAATCCCCCGTGGCAAATCCCTGTGCTTGCTCCATCCAGTCCATGCCCACTAGGTGGCTCTCTGTGCCCAGTGTTTCAAAGTCAGGGGGTTTCAATGATGGTGGTTGAGAAAGAAGGGGATAAAACAACACAGCGGGTCTAACAATTAATATCTAATAATGTCCCTCTCAGGCCACCATACCTGCTGCTACTGCACCAACCCACCTGTAAAAGCCTATAGTGGTTAACAGATAAGGACTTAATGTTGTCAGTGCATGCAGATGTTGAGGGACGGCCCCATCCATGTATGAATGTGTGGAGGTTTTGAGCAGGGGTGGGGGGAATGGGCCGGTGGGGCTGTGGGATACTGGGGAGCTCAGGCTGGGGGTGGAGGGTGTGCTTGAGGAGGAGAGGTGAGGAGAGGGGGTTGTGTTGGAGGTTGGTGGGTGGCGGTGACCGGGGAGGTCCTTTTTCTCCCTCCCGCCCCTTAGCCGTCGTCTTCGTTATCTTGCTCCAGGTCGTCCTCGGTCAGAATCTCTGGTGGTCGGAAACACTCCTCGAAGAAGTTGACCAGCGACGTGCTCAGGTGCTCTTTGTAGTTGGTGTTGTGCAGGAAGTGTCCCTCGTCAGGATAGATCTGTGGGCAGAGAGAGAGAGACAGAATTCAAATCCTGTGACGAACCTGCTCTTGTCTCCTGAACCTTTGCAAATTGTATTGCTTATTCATGGTGACTGTGCTTTGGTCATTCAATAATAATTGAAAAAGTTCAAGAGTGCTTTCTATGCTATATTAACAACAGCATATTCCTGTTCCAGTCTACTCCTATTCAGGCTGTAGTCAGCAGGCAGCAGGCAATGCATTGTTACGTAGATCTTCTCCACCAGAAACTATTCATAAATACAATAATGGATGTGAATTGGCCTCTCATGCAAACCAATGTGGAAGCCTGGTGTCAGTTCTGCTCTAATTACAGGTCCCCTTTAATTACCTGCAGGGTATAATTGGCCCCCTTATCCACTAGATGGGTGATGAATTTGGCTGTGTGCTGGAAATGGACTTTCTCTAAAAATGGGGAGAGAAGGAAGTACATGTCATTATATCATACATACTGATTAAAGAGCTGCTTCCAGCTGTTCTTCCCTGAGTATACTAACATTTCTCATAAATGCATTTTGATTATGATTATTATTTTGATTATAGCTATTCTGATGAGAGTATGTGAATACCAAAGCACTTCAATTATAAAACAAAAAAAAAAATCCTATCCTATAATAATTCTACTGCTGCCCTCCACGACACCAGTTGTTTTTACAGCACGTCAGACCCAAAACAACACTTAGCGGCACTATGAAGACCAACAAACCGTCCGCTGTGGGATGAACCAGCAGGTACTTCTTATCCTTGAACACGTTATCCTTGTCCTGTAGCATCCCTGGTGCGTCTTGCAAACTCGCCGACTGTTGAGGAGAGGCAAAGCCGTGGTGAAGATGAGCTACAGAAGCACAGTCAAGACTGAGAGGGTCTCTCTGATTATTCCTCTTTTTTGAAGTGGTCACTTTCTGTAGCATGTAACATGTATAAACAGGAGTTGACCCAAAGTGCATCACAGTCGAGGTAGAAAAGGAGGAATCCGAGCACACAAAAGTGGACACATACAAATACGAAACCAAGGAAATGAAATGCAGTGAGCTGCTGCTGCTGCGGCACAGCGGGCCTACCTTATAAACCCCTGGGCTGGTCTTCTTCAGGCCCAGGTACCTCTCAGAGAATGCGGAAGCTGTAGGGAGGAGGAGAGCCCAGAGGTGATGTAGCTTACATTAGAGATCATTACTGCACTTGCTGCACACAGAGCTGCACCTCCACCCACACACTTCAATTATCTCTCTGGGGGCAAGCAGGTGGAGAGAGAGGCCCACCCGAGCAGCTCTGCTCTCAGCCAGCGCCTGTGGCAGTGCGCACACTTCAGGATGCTCATGCGTCCATGTGCCGGCGCAGCTCGTGTTCACTGCCCTGCAGAGGGTGTCTCATTAAGACACTGCCACATTCCTGAGGATGACTGTTCAACTCAATGCAGGTGGCCTGCACAAGTCTTATGGTCAAAGCTGAGAGGTTTTTCACTGAAACATTTTTATTCCAAAAGAAAAAGTGTCACCATCTAAATAGTTCCTTGCTGCAGGGCATATGCTTGGTGTACAGAGAAGAGTGCGCTTGATTGTTTTATAAAGTTATATGTATGCTCATCTATAGTTCACCTCACTGTGAAGACACAGGCGCCCAGAGAGAGACTGAAGTTCAGTGACGTTATGAGCAGGTGTGAGTCTGTTGTGTTGATCTAACTGATCTGTAGTAGCCTAACTGTAAATATAGCTTTATTGTACCTATCACTATGCTAAAAAGAACAGACATGGTGGACATGAGTGAAAGTCAGTAACTGGGGGATCTACTGCACCGTATAAGTTGAAGTCGGTGATGGGGGAGACGGCTGCTCCACACTTCAACTCTTCTGACTCGCTCAATAGCAATGTGGCCACGAACCCTCCATATACCTGCACAGATGACCAACACAGTTACAACAATGCAGACAGACAGAGTCTAAAGGGGACATACAGTGGATAAATGTAGTGTTGCACCTTGTTCTCTAAAATAAAGGTATTCAACCTTGATTTACCAAAAATAAGGATTAAAATGGTCCATTTTGGCTAAATGGAACCCTCTTTGGCAACCACAGGCCATCTGTAGTTGGTTGGCCCAACTGTTGCATCACTGTCAGTCTTTGTTCTAATTTGGCCAGATTTTAGTCGCAATTTTGGTTCTAAGTTCTAAGATTTACATCTCGATGGCCTGACCGTGCTTCACATTCAAGACAGCTCTGTGGCCATGCGCAACTTCTCCTAAAAGCCAAGGTAAAAATGGTTTTCCATTCTATGTCACCTTTAAGGAGACAGACAGACAATTGAGTGTGATGCATGGCACACCAATGCTGCTGCCTCTCACTGAGTAAACTGCTGAACATCCGTGAGTCTTGTGAGTCTGAATGAGTCTTTACTCACGGATGTTCAGCAGTTACTCAATGAGACGCAGCAGCATTGAGTTACCTTGGGTGACAGAGTGCCAGTGCTGGGTTGAATGATGTAGCCATCGGAGTCATTCATTAGGGTGAGAGGCAGGTGGGTGGATGCTATCTGGTGGGCTGACTGTTGCCAGTCCGCCACTATAGGTAGGGTATGGCCTACTTTTGACTGGGGAGAGAGTGCTTTGGGTTTTCTTAGGTGCTTAAAACTGGGCTGAATAATTCATTTTAGTGGCACTATTGGATCAAAGCAAGTCTAAATTTAAAAGGTACCAGGGGTGTGTGTGTGTGTGCGTGTGTGTGTGTGTGTGTGTGTGTGTGTGTGTGTTGTTAAGACATGGCCCTGTGCACTGCTTTCCCCCTTGGCTCTCAGGAACCACTAAAACGGATGAATCTGTATGACTACACTTTTGAGGCCATGGTGAAAGAGAACATGGAAGCACTCCTGCAGAACTTTTTTTCCCAAGAGATTCCCAGAGGAGAGGAGGGAATGCTGCTTTTTCTCCTAGCTTAGAGTCAGTTAACACATTTTTACAGCACATTTCACAGCTAAGGTATCAAACAAAAAAAACCCTTCTAGTGGGGACAGAAGTGTTTGTTATTCTCTACAACTCCACACCTTTGTAGGCGACAATCATTACAACTTTAGTCTCTACGGGAACAGCGAAAAGGGAAAAAAAAAAGATGGAAAACGAAAGATCTGCTGTCTTCCATCTGTACACAAGATACTGTCAGCATGAATTGGCTTGTGACCTGTGCGTGGGTAAGTGAGAATGCCGCAGACTGGTGTGGTTGTCAGCGTGTTAAAGGGAAGTGCTACACTGAAATAGACGCTCGCGCTGCCATTCCCTAAGCTCAACATGTCATGAGACACGGCTGTTTTTACTGCTGACTATTCCAATGAGTCTCAACAGAGAGAGAGAGAGTGAGAGAGAGGGAAAGACACTCATGTCTGACAGATGAGAAGAAAAATGGGGTAGAGGAAGCCTCAGAGGTGGATAATGAAGGATGAGACAGGAGGGAGTGAGAGAAAGAGAGAGATATAGGGAGAGAGGAAGTGAAAGAGAGAGAGAAATGGGGTCCTATTAGGAGGACTCCAAGTGATAGAAGGGCTCCTATTTTCTGAGTGCAGTGAGCAAAGCAGGAATACGGCTGTGCTTGCGGGCCTTTGAAGCCAAGCCCACTGCTGCTAATCCCCACAGATGCTGACCCAGAATCAGAGCCTGCGCTCCAAGCTCCAGCACCTGATCTCTCCGCTGGGAAGCTTATTTTCGTCTCTCTGGCCTGAGCGCAGCGGCGCGGTTTGAACGTTTGGCCACATTCACTTTATTTACTTTGACTAGAGCCTGTCCTGGAGTGCTGTAAGGGGGCAGGAGAGAGGAGAGGAGCTGTTACCTTTCCATACACACCCATTCGACTCTTGTCAATGTAGCTCTCCTTAGAAATGGTGCTGAAATGAAAAACACAACATGTTCAATTTCACACACTCTAAAATATGAGCAAATGCCATTGAATGTACGTACAAGAAAAAGAAACGTTTTAATATGCATTAATATGCATTAGGAACTGAGTGGTTTAGGAGATTATTTTCTAAATCTTAATCCTCGGTGAAGGATTTTTTATTAGCGCTGGGCAATTCTGATCTGCTCTGAGTCGGCTCTGATTAGGCAGGCATTATTCCACATCTTTGACTGAAAATAAAGAATGAGTTTGACATGCAGACATAATGACTGATGATGATGATGATGATGGTGGTGGTCAAATGTAGAGGTAAACCTGTGGCCCCTGTCTGGATGTGGCCCCAAAATACCTCCCCTCCTCCCCCACCCCTTGTGTGGCGCCGCACCTGAGGGCCTTCAGCTGATCCTCTGTCTCCAGGGTGCCCAGTTTCCGCTGCACGGTGTGCAAGAAGTCGGTGCCGCGAAAGCCGCTTCCTCGACCGTCGAAGCGTATGACTATGGTGCTGTGGCTGCTGACCAGCACCGAGGTCCAGTCCACGCGGAACTGCTCCGACAGCTGCTGACTGCCCGGCGTGCCGTCGCTGCGCAGGGGAAAGAGGAGCGGCAGGTCAATTGAACAGATAACAGATCTGCGTCTCCCGCTCGCTCTCTTTGAGTGGCGTAGATGAACCGCTATGAAAAGATCACTTGGCTGTGAATGTAAACTGTTCTATTAGTTCTCGCTCAGTGTGAAATACTGGCTGAATGCAGATTTGAGGGATGTGATGAAGGAATGGATTTAACTTACACAACCAGCAGTAAAGGATAGAGCGCTGTATCTACAAATGTAGCCGGCTTCAGAATCTGCACAGGAAGGGCTGTGTAGGGAAGAGAGAGAGAAAAAGAGAGTTGGCTATCGTGCCAAAAGAAGAAAAGTGTTTCCCGAACACACAGAACTTTCTCTGCCTTTAATCTGCTTACATAACCATTATTACAGCAGGAAATTGAATTCAGCAGAGGCTTGGTTTTTGTTATCTCATGGGGGAAACAGACCGAAATCTCATCAGAAGCCTCTAGATAGTATTACATGACTAAAACACACAGCACAGAAACGGATGCGTACTGTGGCCGCCTATCGTGATGTTCCTGTATTCCACGATGGGCATCTGCGTATTGTTCACAGTCTTGTTCAAAGCATCGTTCATCTCCACGTCAAGCACCCCTGTGACGAAGAACAGAAAAAAGAAAAACAGAAACTTCATTCGAGTCATCAGAAAAAAAGGGGGACAAAGTCATTTGGAAAAAACATGCTTGATTTAAGCTTTCTGCACTAAACTCTCTCCTCTCTCAGAGGAGCCATTGTAGATTTCCATCAGGGGACATCTGTCTTCTCGGCTTCCCTCCTGCACGCGTACCAAACATGAGCTTTGTCAGCCCGTGGAGCAGACGCTGATGGTGGCTTCAGTAACATGCCGTAGGTTGGGAGGGGGAGAGGGGGGATCGCTGATAAAGCTGTGACAGCTCCCTCTGACGGGTTTGCTGTTTCCACTCCTCCATAATTCATGGGTCTGACGGTGCATCTCTCTCTCTCTCTTTCTCTCTTCTCTCTCTCTCTTTCTCCCATATCTCATGGAAATATTCTCTCTCTAATCTCTTTCTGTATCATCAACTATCAAACTTTCTCTCAATGACTTGCGTATACACACACACACACACACACACACACACACACACACACACACACTCTGTTTACACTGAGCCCCAGTCCTCCCTGAGGAGGTGGGCTGTCAGGCCGTCTCTGTGAGCCAGCTGTATCTGTCTCCTCATGCGGCGCCGGGCCGCACTGAGCGTGTGTTTCCAGAGCTCGAGCTGATTTGTTCCAGCTCGGTCCTGCTCACACGCTCGCCCGTCACAGAACTCACCTCTACGCCATCCACAACTACAACAAGCCCAGACGCAGAACCCAGGCCACAGACACTTACTCTGAAACTGTCCATCTCTCACGCTGTACACCGCAGAGTAGGGCACCCCAGGGCCTGAGAAGAACAGATAGAGAGAGAGATGGAGGAGTGGGGAGGTGAGAGGGAAAGAGGGTGAGGGTGAGAGAGTGAGAGAGAGAGAGAGAGAGAGAGAGAGAGGCAAGCAGATAAAGGCCATATCCATAATGAGCACTGAGAGACCTGCTCCATACTCCTCCATTTCACACAGTATTTTTATCCTGCAGCTTTAATGTAGGGATATAAATCGCGCTCCCTGTGTGTGTGTGTGTGTGTGTGTGTGTGTGTGTGTGTGTGTGTGTGTTGTGTGTGTGTGTGTGTGTGTGTGTGTTTTTGTGTTTACTGAGGCGCGCAGTGCAGTGCTGCTCTGGAAGCCCTGAGTGTTTAAAAGCTGAACTGAACACCACATCACATTTAGTCCAGATGGGCCACACTCTGATTTGCTTGGGCTCTGCTCCGCGCTGCACTGCGCTGCGCTCCAGTAATAAAAGAAGCTTGTGGTTCTGAAACCTCCTGCAGCCGCCTTGCTCTAACCTAATCATCTCCCATGGCAACCAGACCAGAACGTGCCGGAACAGTGACGACTACGGGAGAGACAATGTTGTGATGACTGCTGATGCAAACACACGGTATAATCACAAAGTATACACCCATAAAAAAGACGCATCCAAAGGCAGACGGTCGATGCGATTGACTTAACTCCCCCCTTTCACGGGAGTCACAACAAACTCAGTGCAGAGACTTTGTTTTTACAATGTCCTTGCATGCGGACTAAAAATGCGCTGTGTCATCTTGTGAAACAGCTGTTAATGGGTAATGGTTGCTGATGTGATGACTGGCTACAATAAGAGGCACTGCCACCTGCCAGTGTTTGGGAGACAGTGCCCTAATATACGACCGGGCTGGGTTACTGGTCAGATTCTAAGCAAACCTTAAATAATGAGTTATGGGGAGCTCCATGACTTGCAATGCAACATAAAGACTGTTTAAGAAAAAAACATTTAAGTAAGACATTCAACTTGTACAACTGAAATATAATAAAATAACTAGAAATCTATTTTTCAGTCAAGATCAGTATATGAGCAGTATACAGGTAGTATGGCCTTTTGAAGAATTGTTACCAACACCAGTAAACAATAAAAATGCAACACTGGACAATACAAATATTCAGGTGGGGTCTTGCACCATGTGTGGAGCAGAGATGAGAGTTTGATATGTCTTCTGACCGTTTGAAGCTCTCACCTTTGCAGTTGAGCAGGAAGTACTGGCTATCCGGGCTGAAGGAGCCGCTCACGTAGCCACACTTGAGGTCACAGGACAGGCAGCGGCGGTTGAAGGGAGCGAAGGTGTCTGCGCTGCAGCCCAGAGACAAAACAAGCTGACACCTGTTCATGCTTTCTGTGTCTAAACATTCAGAGCTGTCGGGGGTGTGGGGCAGACAGCCAGAGATAGGTGAGACGGCGCATGGGTGCTCTTACCTGTACAGGTGTCTGCGACTTGGATCATCCTCCTCAGTGCGCAGGAAATATCTGCAAGGCCATAGAAGCCGTCCATCAACAAGAACACAAAGAAACTCATTGATATGCATTTCGTATGGGAGCACTCTTGCGTTTCTGCACTCCGTTTTAATTTACACGCCAGCAAACACATGAGCCTCATGTCTGCTGATGCCAGATCAGTGCGAGCAGTGCATCTACTCATAAGACTCACTCACATGAGCTGCCTCTCCTTGCTGTAGGCCAGAATCTGAGTGACATCCCAGTTCCCAGACGTCACCGACTGCAGGGTGTCCATACTGCTATTGGGCTGGATGACAATGCCATTCAATACACGTCAATACAGTAAAGTGTAATACAACACAGTACATGTTCAACACAGTACATCTTTTGTTCTGTCTCGTTTGCTATAATATCTCTCTATCTGTATCTGAATATCGTTTACATGTGGAGTCATGATATGTGCTCTGGTGTGTGTGTGTGTGTGTGTTTGTTGTGTGTGTGTGTTTGTGTGTGTGAGTGTTTGTGTGTGTGTGTGTGTGTGTGTGTGTGTGTTTGTGTGTGTGTGTTTGTGTGCATGTGTGTGTGTTTGTGTGCGTGTGTGTGTGTGTGTGTGTGTGTGTGTGTGTGCGCCATACCCGAGAAGACGACATGGTGATATGGAAGAAGTTGCCTCCACCCCCCTGCGCTCTGGTGAAGAAGAACTTGAGGCCGTCCTCAGAAAACAATGGTGCTTCATTCTGAGAATGAAATATTGATGTGTGTATGTGAGTGTTTGTGTGTGCAGAGGGGAGCCAACATGAGTGTATGTGGAGCGTGTCAGTATTTGTGTGTAGGGGGAGCAAACAATGTTTTAACAGAAATGCACACACACACTCACACTGAGAGATATCGCTGATCTTCTACATGCTACCAACTACACACATACACACAGACACACACACACACACACACACACACACACACACACACACACACACACACACACACACACACACACACACACAGATGCGCTCCAGCTTTCCTTTTAGCTGATCTAGTGTGTGAGTGTCCATGGTGATGAATGTGTGTATGCTTGTGCTGCTGTCATTCTAATCCTGTCATCCCACCTGCCGATGCAGCCAGTTCATGCTCTCATCCTCGTGTTTCTGGAGGAGGGGGGAGAGGGGAAGATCGTTGTTTAGATACAATTCACCAGACTTACTAAACACATCACCCCCCATCCAATGATAAACACACACACACACACACACAGGTACTCATCTAACTACAGACGGACAGAAAGACAGACAGACAGACACACACACTCCCTCCCTCTCTCACATACACACACACACACATATGCACACATGCACACTATCCAACAACAGAGCCCTAATCTAATCTCATTTCCATTCCATCTCGTTCTGAAGGCCAGGGGTTCTGGGAGAAGGGATGAACTCATCTGTTTGGTGAATAACAGCACCCACCAGCCAGGCCAGATCCACAGATCAGAATGTCAACAAATCAGTCTGCTGTCTCCCATGTCAACAAGTCAGTTTGCTCTCTCTCTCATGGTAACAAATTAGTCTCCTCTCTCTGTCATGGAAACAAATCAGTCTAGTCTCTCTCTCTCACAATGACAAATCAGTGCAGCAGGTGCAGTTGTGTAGACACATGGAGATGTTGAGCACTGACTAAATACATACACATACGCATTGAAACCAAGAATGTGTAGGTTAAGCATGCATTAGCATATGAAAATCTGACACTAGCAATGCTACTATGGCGTTTCAGGGCATGTGTCAGGGAGACGTCTCATTAATTTCCTTTACACAATACTGCAGCAAGCAAGCAATTTTACTGTAAGATTAAAAGTTGAAGTGTTATCTGGAAGGCTGTGCTGTGTGATGTGGACACATATATTTATGGACTACAAATGTAAATATAAATTGAAATACTGTGTGTGTGTGTGTGTGTGTGTGTGTGTGTGTGTGTGTGTGTGTGTGTGTGAGACACACCTTGGTGCAGACACCTGTGGTGGCTTCGCACAGGGTGAGAATGGAGTTGTTCTGGGCTCTGTTCAGCCAGTTGACGGCCAGCTTAGTGCTCGTGGCCCACCTAACCATGGTGATGTAGAACTCACTTCTGCTTTGTCACAGGAAGGGGAGAGTTAGAATTACCTCAACCGCAAAGTCACAAGAATAAAAGACAATACAATCATGCGTCATGGGCCAGTCTCAGACCAGTACAATATTAGTTCCTGACTATACCTGAACACACTAGGCTATAGCTACAAGGGTGATATTCCTAACTGCCATTGAGCTGCAGTAGTCTACAGTAGGCCATATGGCACTGGAAACTAGACTGGTGCTGCTCTTCAACAGCGACCCAGTCACTTCACTGGTCCCTTTAATCCAGCCCTGCAAAGCACTGTTTGAGTAGACACTATTGGTAATGTGACTACCCAGACTATTCTCTCAGTGAAAACAGGAGGGTGGTGCCAGGCTGGCTCACTACAGAGATGTTCGGCAAATGAGCCATTTTCTATTACAGAGCAGCAGCCAATGGCAGAGCTCATAGAGTTTAGTTGGCCATCTGGAGAGGCAGGTGGTGGGTGAGTAAGCGAGTGAGTGGCCTACCCGATACGAGGGTCCTCGGGCTTCTTCATCTCCACGGTGTGAGGGGGGCCGTTCAGACTCACCACGAACAGCTGGATGGTGGGGTTCACCTCCCCCGCCTAGCAGGGGCCGACGCAGAGAGATGTCACATTAGCCGTGTTCTCTTGCATCACTCACGCTTCACGCTCAATAACAGTGTTCAGGGCGGACAGTGGCTGTGTCCTTTGCGGGTATACACTCTGTGGCATCATCATCGTCATGTGACGAAACAGGTGGAAAATCTGCTCATCCCAGGTATGTTTGGGTTCCACTAAATCGTGTCAGAGCGGCGGAACACAAATCCGCATGAAAATCTCATTATTAGAATGTTATTATTAGCTGATGCTTGTATGGCGCCTTTGGCAGAGTTATTCCAAATACTCTAGGGAATGGGGAGCGCTTTTGTGTTTATTTCGCCTGAGCTTGACAAGAACTAAATGCGTCTGAGACACTGCTTCAAGACTGAGCTACTTTTAGACTTCTTTCTTCAGTGGCACATTGTATAAGGTGAATTTAAAAATAGAAAAGTCTGATTATGTAACATCACCATATTTTCAGTTTGAATGAGATGAAGAGTTAGTTTGGAAGTAATACACAAGCATTTGCATTTTATCATCTTTTTACAGGGCTATTAAAGAGCACAGAATCATGGCCCCTTACCTTGGGGTAGCGATATTCTTGTGACACAGGGTATGGAGTGCCAGTGAACATGGGTATCTCCATCTTGGGCACCAGTGTGTCATTGATGGTGGCATATGCCAGCCTGAGTCCGTCAGGAGACCACCAGTGGGCAATGTGAGTCTGGAAGATCTCCTCTGCAAGAGTACAGGGTGACAGTTAGGACTGGAGATTGCATCTGACCTCACCATCCAACACAGAGGCCACAATATGATACATATTATCATACAATACATTTCAACACAGAGGCCACAATATGATACATATTATGATACAATACATATCACAACACAGAGGCTACAATAGGGAGCCTAAGTTCCTGCCTCTTCCGGTCAGCCCTGTCGGACCAATATTTAAAAGTAAGTTAGCATGACTGCTTATCATTTTCAAAGCAATGGTGACATTTAATGTGGACAAGAGTGTAGTCTGCTAAGCAGCTTCTTTTGAAGCCTGTCGAATAACAGTAGTTTCTCAGTGTGCAAAATTACATTTCAAATTCTGAAACAGCATATGTGAAGTTTGTGACACACAACACAAACGGGACCAGAAAATAATCTTTATCCCTCCCGACTCCCGTTTATGTTTTTGTCAGTGTAGGTTCAGTGGACCAGTAGTAAATGGGCGTGACTTCACTTCCCTATATGATACATGTCACTATACAACACATATCACAATACAGAGGCCACTATATGATACATGTTGCGATGCATGTTGATTTTAAATAATTACCATGTGCTAAAGAAAGGCCACTCTAATAGCTGTTCTTTACTAGCCTGGCCACGCTTTCCTACACATGTCCACTTAACTATCATCTCCCTACAATGCTAGTCTGAATTTGATTTCATTGAGCTTGTTGTCTCTGTTTTTTACCACATCCAGTCAATGAACAAAGGGAGGAGTTGTGAACACTGAGCTAGAATGCTATCAGTCAAGGGCTGATAAACTTCAACACTTCCAGTAAGCAATCGTTTCTCAGTACTGAATGTCCAGACCCTCTGTATGAAACAAAGTGCAAGTACAAAGGACTGGTTTTATTACCAGGCTAGTACTTCACTTGTCTGTACTTCACTTCTGATGTAAACAACTTAAAAATCCTTAATATTTCCATTTAAATTCTGATATTTACTACTAGTACTACTAGTTACTCATGCTTTAAGCTTTTTTGATAATGTATCAACATAGCACCATCTGTATCAACTCCTTCAGTGGTCTGAATTGTATTTCCTTGGACATAAACTCGCTGTGTGTGTACTGTGACATACATTTTTTGAGCACTGTGGCATTTTCAAAGCTGTCCAGTGGAAATCTATTATACAGAAGTCAGAGGCAATCGCTCTTGGTTGATATGAGACAGAGCTCTGGGAATGGAGAAAGCCTTTCAGGCCGTATAGGATGAGGGTCTCAGTGTATAGCCTACATGGCAGCCATGGGAAATAGGATGTATACATAAATGTAATGTCAAAAAATGATGTGATGTATTGCATCCATTTTTCAGCAAGAGCCAGCAATTTATCATTCTGCAATACCTCTGTGTGTTGGAGTTTCTGTTTGTGTGCACGTCTCCATGCTTGTTCATGTATGCATGACATTGAATATGTCTGTGTGTGTGTGTGTTTGTGTGTAAGAGTGTGTGTTGGTGTGTGTATGTGTGTGTGTGCGTGTGTGTGTGTGTGAGCACATGAGTGTGAGTTTGTCTGTAGCTCATGATGAGCACATGTGAGCACCAAATGGCGTTTGCACCATTAGTCATTAAAGGAGGCGAGCCAGCCACACATGATTCATTTCATGGCCATTAGAGGAGTCTGACTAATGCACTGTTAATAGTGAGTTCTTATTGTGTGGTGAAGATTTCTTTTTTTTCCGTTCTAGAGGCACATAAATCTTCATGGAATGCTGATTTCTTTCTTTTTCTTGGACAGTCACTGAGAGTGCACATAGCAGTGCCTATGACTGGGCACAGTCTGGCCCATCACACAGCTTGACTATTGGCCATTCTGATGCTGAAACAGTATAACTGAAGTGGAATATGCAAGAACACTCGTGCAAATGTGCACTCAGAGCCTTCCCACAGCTAGCCTGAGAACAGAGCCTGGCCAAATCTGTTCTAGAATCAGTGGCCATTGTTTTTACTCTAAAAATAGAGAATTACTAGTTCTTTCCTCCTGGCCAACCAAAAGCATGTGTTTCTTCTATTAGGAGATTTACCATCAGCTCTGGGTTATCTTATCTCGGACTTGTCGGTAAACCACATCCTCCAAATGCCCCCCCAACTAACCAGAGCAACAAAAACATGCTCATGTTAACCGACCTCAGGTTTCCACTCTCGCTCTCTATGGGACTTCAAGAATGGCAAATCAATGGGCCTCACCACAGTCAATAAAGACGCTCTCGAATATCAATGGATATCTTAATTAAGCCAGCCTGTCGCCATGGCTTTGTGGCACACTTTGATACTCCAGTAATCTGAGTGTTGGGGCCAATCTAATTAATGGTTGCCCTTACTAAATTGTGTCAAATCAATGGCCACACAGATTAAGCACTATCATTCGGAGTAACATGCTTCTGAAGGTTTCCTCATGTACTGATGCTTGGGTATTTGACGCTCGAACAAACACCTTTTTTCCTTTCCAAACAACAAACACATTTTTTCCTTTCTCTCTCTCTCTTTCTCTCTCTCTCTCTCTCTCCCTGCACCGCCTCATCCACCTCTTTCCCTCCCTTTCTCTTCCTCTCTCTTTGTATGTCTCTTTCCAAATGAATAGGCATGAATATGGAAATAGGATTCACAGCACCGTCAAAAAAAGACAGCAAAATCAGAGCAACAACAGATTAGTCTAATGGGCTCCAGACACTCAGGAGAGTCTCAAAGCCACAGTAAAATGAATGCACATCCACAGCAATCACCTCCGTCTGGCAACACTAAATAGGTTTGTAAAGCATTTCAAACAGCCTAACAACAAAAGCATGTCTCCCTAGAGCCACCTGTGATGTCTAGGCATGTCCACAAGATGGCAGTAGTGACTCTTTTAGCAATAGCAGACAGCAGACGCATTTCGCTTGGCTCCTCAGACTCATTCAAAATGAATTAACATACTGGCGTACCGAACTGTCTGACTGTGAGATAAAAGTCATGTTTACACTGTACTGACTGGCTGATTTGTGCGAGTTGATCCATCACGACAAAGCCCCACACTGCTGATGGTGAGGAAGATCAGTGTAGGAGCACAAATCCATGTGGTGAATAAGTCACCCTCATCACACTGCTGATTGCTCAATTTGGCCAATGAGTCTATATGTAAAGACCATCCATACAAGAGACACAAATGAAATAAAGGATGAAATGAATCCAGCCGTCTCTATACTGTTTGAGTGCAGCCACACTGTTGTGTAAGGGTTATTCTCAGATAAGTACTTTGTCCTTTACAGGAGATTACTGTGTTACAGCAGATGCCCTCCTGCAGACAGGCACCACAAACCCTCCATTCACACTTCCCAG
Source organism: Tenualosa ilisha (assembly GCA_015244755.2). NCBI lineage: Eukaryota > Metazoa > Chordata > Actinopteri > Clupeiformes > Clupeidae > Tenualosa > Tenualosa ilisha. The sequence goes on along the minus strand of PYXC01000541.1, from coordinate 2,952,196 downwards.
TACTTGCTACGCTCAGTGATCTCAGTGACGGGCAAGAAACCAGAAACGCCAAGGCCCTAGTCTACTGGCTTGGCTTCGGAAACACTGGACATGAGACTCCTCTCATCCACTCATCTTGGAGCTCAGGAAGAGACTGACCTCCAGTCTGGGAATACCAAAGTCCTTTTAAGACTGGGAATACCAAAGTCCTTCTAAGACTGAGAATACCAAAGTCCTTTTAAGACTGAGAATACCAAAGTCCTTTTAAGACTGGGAATACCAAAGTCCTTTTAAGACTGGGAATACCAAAGTCCTTTTAAGGCGGATAATACCTGGTAACACAACATGAGGCATAAAGGTAAAGCAACATTCAGTATAATTTGGTTCTGCACGAATTAGCAATGCATCCCAGCCAAATAGCCCACACCACACCACTCCACTAATGCTTAGGGCTTATTGATCATGTGTTCACATTAGGCACCACACCACTCCACTGATGCTTGGGTACTACTGATCATGTGTTCACATTAGACACCACACCACACCACTCCACTAATGCTTAGGGACTACTGATCATGTGGTTACATTAGACAACATCTGGATGAGTCAATAAGCTCATGAGTTACATAAGAAATAATTAGCCTACTTGCCACTTAATAATCTGGCAAAGTTGGACCAAACTTAAACCACTATCTGAAAAACTGATTAAAAGATGACGTGTGACACGTTCATTTAAACTGCACTGCACAGCACATTCGCAAACAAGGCAAGCCACACTCTCACCATCTGTCCTGTTTTAACAGTGTATTACAATTTTTAACACACTTTTCGACAAGGGAGCACTAGGACACTATTAACTGTGTCCTTGAGAGTGATGAAATGCTCTTGCAATGCTGTACTTCAACGCCACAAAACCCAATTCCCCCAGGGATCCGCTGGTGTTTGCACACTTCCGTTGGGTATGTCTAGGAGGCAGAATAGGACACAGAATGTTTGTCGTAGGCCAATGTCAAGTCAAGTCAAGTCAACGGCAGGAGACAGAGAAAGTGCAAATATAACACTTCTCTCGGCATTTTCAGAGTTGCTGTGTGCTTGTGTTTCCTAATCCAGGCACACATCCTCATGTCTGTTGGCAGATGTTGTCTCTGATCAGCAATAGATGAGTGGAGGACATGCTGTGGTGATTGCTGGGTCTGCTGGTGCTGGGGTCAGTGTTTGCACATGGCATTGTAATGATGGTAATGGAGTAATGGCAGTGACTCTGATCAAAGCAACAACAGGTGCTGGACGTGCCAGTTTCTGTAGCAATCTCTGTTATACATGCATTCACACAGACACACACACACACACACACACACACATACACGCAGATGCACACACAAGCACAGAACAGGCAAAATCCAAGATTAAAAATGTAAAAAAAACCTCCCCCATCCCACCACCGCCACCCCACCAGCCTTCCCTATTACAAACAAATCCTGACAAATCCTGACAGATGACTCTCTTAAACGCACGCAGTAGAACGCCTCAGCACCCAATCCAGATGAAGCGTCAGGCACGCTTCCAAACACCAGCCAGTCGCCTACGACGGGCCACATAAGATGTCCGTTAACACTGACATAAAACAGCTATTCCAGGCCACAGCTGCACGGACGATGCCACTGAATACTAAACCATTAAGGTTTTAATTGACAGCTAAATGTGTCCAAAAAAGGGGATATTCACTTAGAACACTGAATGGGCATTTTTATGACATGAATGGCTTACTGTTTCCCCATTTTCATCCATTAAATTACAACAGGCTGGCGTGGGTGCTTCATTGCAAGAATTTACACGGTTGAAGTTTCACACAGTGAGGTGGGAGGTGATGCCTGAGTCTATGCCTCTGTCTCCTGCATTACTCAGTAGGATTATGGCCAAGCTTATCCGTGGGCTAACGTTCTTATTAAGCCCACAGTCAATCCCGATGATTGGGCTCTGGGCGCTGTAATACAATCATTCTGACCGCTTTTGGGTATCACCCTGAGATCTTGTTCCTTAGACCAGTTGAACCGCATAGCTGTGGACCATTATGAACTCAATAGCACATTATAGCATCAGGATTGCAGGGCAGTAACGCGGCTTTGTGGTGGCTGCCATTGAGCCACTGTGAATGACAGCAGATGCATTGTGGGAACAGAATGATATGACCCATAACCCACAGATAGGTACATCAACAGGGGCCCCATTATTGGTCAGAGAACTGACTCTACAGATACCCACAGAGAGTATAAAATGTTGCTATTGTGTCAGCTCCATGGCCTATCAGATATCATGTGCTCTGAGTGTAGGCAGGCCTTTTACGCATGCTCCCATGAATCTATTCTCCTTTTTATTTCCTCTCCTTTGTCACAAATAAAAGCATAATTAGACAAGCTTTTCTTCAGGTTGCGTTGCATTCCCTGACCCTCAATCAAACCATTAATTTAGCGGCCAGGGGTCCCAATGTGGAGCTCACTTTTGAATAAACATTCACACATTCGTACAGTACATTCCAGTGCATTTTTCTTACCCATTATGACTGTTCAATGTCTTTGAAAGACTTTATCGTATGGTCTCAGACAGGTGCTATATGAAGTTCACATATATGCAGATGTATGGAGTGTTTTCTTCACAATACCTAACCTGCAAAACTATTGTATGAAGTTCCAAAACTATTGTATGAGGCCACTGCACTTGTCTCATGGATAGACATGACAGATAGTCATGGAAGGACAGCAGAAGAGAGAGCAAAAGTGACTCTACCTTCATATAGCCAGTCGCTCAGACCATTGAACACCACGCCCTCCTCCCCGGTGGACACCAGGCGGATGGTTCTGCCGTTGACCGCTGCTTGATAGTAAATGTTGTTCTCAAAGATGAAAATCTGTGCGGAGAGATGGCAGGGTCATCATCTTCAGGCATGTTGGCTCTTTGCTTTCTGAGGAATCAACACTATTGTATAACACTACCCTCTACCCCTCTTATTGGTCTGTGAACTACAATGTTTATGTAACATTTATGCAATTACAAAATGTACAGTTAGGTTATTTGACAAGAGGAGACAAAGACTGCTTTATGCAAGAAGGGGACATTTTTGTCTTGTCCTCTGATGCAGTAGTCTCATGCAGCAACAGGATGGATTGGGCGGTGGTGGCGCAGGTGGTAGGGGTGCTGTTCGGCAACCGAAGGGTTGCAGGTTCCAGCTCCTCTCTGCCTGACCCCATTAAAGTGTCCTTGAGCAAGATACTGAACCCCAAATTGCTCCTGGTGGCAGGTTGGCACCTTGCATGGCAGCCTCTGCCACTGGTGTGTGAATGCATGTGTGTGAATGGGTGAATGTGAGGCATACTCTGTAAAGTGCTTTGAGTACTCGTAGGAGTAGAAAAGCGCTATATAAATGCAGTCCATTTACCATTGCTGACCGAATGATCTTGACTTGGCTTATGATGACTGAGCGGATAACTCTAGTGAGATGGCTCTAAGGCTATATTGAACAACTGAGCTGTCCTTGATTTAAGATTCAGCACTCATGATTCAAAGATTCTTAACATTACATCAGAAGAGAGTAAAACTGCCATTTTTAGATTAGATTAGATTCAACTTCATTGTCATTACTCATGTATAAAATACAGGGTAACGAAATGCAGTTTGGCATCTAATCATTTTGGTTTGATATTGCATCAATCAATAAACAAATCAATGGGTGATTAATGTTGTTAATCTTGATATCAATATATGATATCCTACTCCATATTTATCACTGCATGGAAATCAAATTGTTCAAATAAATATGTGGTTGAACATGTCAGTGAAAAATACATGTCTTATAAATAATATATATAATAATTATTGTCTTATGGCCTTTCGACACAGAATGCTGGCTAATTTGCACCCATACTGCCATGGCGCAGAGCTCATGGTTTAATCATGTTACTGTGAAAGGGTATTTTTCCTTGTCTGTGTGCTTGCCCTAGGGCCTTCACTCTTTGGCCTCTGTGGAGGACATTCAGACTATTTCCGCTGTGACAGTAATGGTACTAAATATGTGAATAAGCAGTAGTCTCCTAGTTACTGCCTAACATGACGCATCTTATTTTGGTCAAGCGTCTCTTAAAACCCTGTCTGAGAACTGGCATAACAGTAAAATCTGTAGACTACAGCACAGAGTATGTTGTCTCTTACATGACGGCTACAACATTCTGGTTATAGACAGCCTACTTCACCATTTCATCTAGCGTTATTTCTAGACGACATTTCTATTTTCAGAAGACAGTGTGTGAAGACGCAGTGTGATTGTGATCTACAGTTCAATAGCATTAGTCCCAATGAGGACAGCTCCTTCAAACTGTTTCTTTCTCTTCACATTACATAAGCGTCACAGACATAGTTTCAAGGCTGACTGTTGAGTGACATCTGTGGTGTGTGCATGTGCATCTGTCTGTATGTGACTGCGGGGGGGGGGGGGGTGGGGGGGGGGTGCTGTTTGATGGCAGATGCCAGGCACATCTCCAGGACTGTGGGCTATGGGCTGTGGGCACCCAGACATACGTGCCAGCTGGGCATCTGTGCCACTGAGTGTTGGGAGTCTGAGTTGCTCTAAAGGGTTTATAGATTAGTTGGAATATTACCCATACAAGTAAGCATGCACAGAGTTATTGATACATAGGAATGTGCTTTAAATTTAATTTATGTTGTTAAAAATATTAATTAAAAGAAGTATCTTTTTCATTCTAAACCATCTCTCTGAACTAGGATGAAAGCTAAAGGATCACATATATTGTCTACATACTTTTCATTTCAGCTGGCTTTCAAACAGTCCTGCAGGGAAAGTATATATTTATTTGAGGGGGTCATTCAAGCTTACATGCTGACAATTTGCTTTACTGCCCATTATTTTCTTGAGTGTATACAGGACAGGCGATCAGCAGCCCAGCTCGCTGGTTTTAGGAGGATTTCTCTGGCCCTGTGAGAGATGTGGCACGCTAGAGCTCTCAAGGGCTGGGACATGTCCTGGCATGGTGGCTATAATGACCCAGCCCTGACGTGGCCACTTATAGAGTGCTGAGTGGCGTGCTGCTGGGTCTACAGGCAGTTTTTGTCTCGCTACAAAACAGCTTCCCCGGGAAGAGCGGTGACACCCAACCACAGGCAGCCCTAACAGATGCACAAGTGTCTGCAAAAAGCCCAGGGGAAAACAAATTCCAGCAATTCCAAGTGGTGTCATTTTAATTTCAATTTGTGCCTGCTTTCATGCTTTGGAGAGTGTACATACACTGTCTGCTATCGGCACTAAAGCAACGGTGACAACGTCCAAATTCATCCAAAAAAAAAAGACTCAGTCCATTACCATCTGCTTACCTGGAATGCATCACAGTCTGATACGACTCCAGATGCTTACAGCCAAAACAACACCATTGACGCAAGAAGTGCAGCGTCCCTGATGGCCTACTTGCCATCAAAAAAAAAGTAACTCTTAGGCCTCTTGCCACCAATGAATAATCAGAAAAGTTTTTAAAAAGAAGACCTTGTGCCTTTTCCCTAAAAAAACTCTTCATCTTTGCCAACAGGGGGCGCTTCACTGTGACATGACATCATCAGATTGAAAGCAGGGGCTTTGAATGAGGGGTGGTGCAGAAATGAGCAGTAGGAGCTGTAAAAAGCTCTGAATGATCCGTGTGATTCTAGGCATGAGCGCTAGCCTTCACACGTGAGGGAAAGGGGGCGTGGGAACACAGCAAAGGATATGAGGCATGCATGGGAGAGCATCAAAGGGACCTGAAAGAGAGACTTAATCAAAGCTACCTGCAAAAGATTGAAATCGAGGCTGGTGTGTGTGTGTGTGTGTGTGGTGTGTGTGTGTGGTGTGTGTGTGTGTGTGTGTGCGTGTGCATGTACTCTCACAAAAAAATCTGAAAGTGTGAGTAGGGCCTTCTTTAAACGTGAATATTTAAATGCTGTATGTGTGTGAATTTGAGAGAGATGAGAGAGACATCACAATACGCGCTTTAAGCAAAGCATTTCTTTGAGGCTTTTTCTATGGGCATTAATAGGCTTTCTTATGCCAGGCTTTCACATTGGAGCTTCTCATTTTCCTTATTTAACCTCAGTATTACAGCCTTTTCACTCCTCTAGCACACACACACAAATACACACGTGCACACGCATGCGCACGCGCACACGCACACACACACACTCTTTCGCACTTCTTCTTTCTATAACTCCGTCTCTCTCTCTTTGTCTTCTCTCTCTCAACTTTAGTCTCTCTCTCTCTCCTTTCTTTCTTTCTCTCACTCTCTCTGTCTACTCTCCCTGGGGTGCTATGAAGTGGGTGACCTTAAGTGAAGTGCCAATGGGTGGTGATGCTGTCTTGTCAGACTCTTGTTGATGGTTGTCACTGCAGACCAACTGCCTGCAGCCAATGGACAAAGCTCAGGCTCAGCCCCCACCCCCCCCCACACCATTCACCACCTGTCCTCACTAACATCTGATGTACAGGCTCTCCAAGTTCCTCAGCAGGGACCAGGGCCTCTTGCTCCTCTATCATCATAGGTCCTGCCCCCTGCTGTACGGCCACTGATTAGGCCCAGGGGAGAGAAAGTTAAACGATACTTTATTCTGGGGTCACAATGATGATGATGATGATGATGATGATGGGTGAATGCGTCAGAGCTGTCATGACACCTTGTGTCACGCTCTGCCGCTCTGGAGCCAAGCCAGCACAATGCCATCTGCCTCTTAATCTGCCATGGCCTGGCTTCCCTTACACCGTGGCCCACGACAAGGAGGGGTCCACTGACAGGTGTTGCACAGGCTTGGGCACTGGCAGGCTGCTGGCCCTCTGAGCGGCTCTCGCTCTATCACTACCACTCCACAGAGCCCTCATGAGTCAGCTCACTCAGTCACTAACATGCTTCCACATGCAGCCAGTTGCATATCATCCATACCCTCATTATTAGGCGGGACTGAGCCCAATGCCATATTTGTGGTAAAATGCTGGGTTGTATTCAGAGGGTAGCTAGCTATGGCTCCTTGTCCTTGGGAAGGGACTTTGTTTGATTAAGGGTTGTTTGATTAAAGGTTTAGTTTGTGCTGAAAATGGGCGACTCACCAGCTGTTGGTCCTTGGGCCCCCACCCTGCATACTGCAGTTTGCTACTGCGCACTTCTGATGGGTTCAGGGGGTAGACGTCTCTAGAAATGTAAAAAGAATCCAGTGAAAGTCAGTCTTTCTCCCCCCCCCCCCCCCCCGTGTCTCATATGCATCCTTGAAGAGTATGAATGATTAAGGCTCAACTCAGACCAGACTAAACCAATAGAAATATCTCACCAGACCAATAGATATGCATCCATATATGCATCCTGTGTTGCATTCAAATCCCACAACACTGTGAATAATGGAGTCAGCGCTCAAAATCCTGGACACAGACTATACGCTCTGGAATGTCCTTTGAGACAGCTTTGTCTGGTGTGATTTTATGTTGCTCTACATGACCTTAAAGTATACTGTCTATCTTGGCAGGGGGTCTTTTGAGAAATTGTTCTTTCTTATCTCTGTGGGGCTGACCTAGTTACATATAGGTGGTATGATAGTGAGAGCAAATAGAATTTGAGTTTTCCACCTTCATAGGTCATCCAAAATAATGTTTATATACACCTGCATTAAGCACCTTGGTGGAGACCAAGGCTGAGGCTAAAGAGACCGGCCTACAGTGGACAGAGCCTAAGTGTGCTGAAATGATAAAATGCATGTATGAATCTATTTTATTCTTATACACTAATCCACACACATTTAAGAGGAAGTGCAAATGCATAGTTAAAGCATCTGAGGCCAACTTTATCTGGCCTATTCAGTACATGGCTTTTCAGGGCCATTAGTTAATGCGGTAGGCTTGGCTGTTTATGGATAGGGTATTTCAAACACCACTAGATGGCAGTGTAAGTAAAACTGCAATTGATTTTGGAATCAAGTGTGTGATGGCTGTTGCCCTATAGGAGAAAGGAGGACTATCGATAGGTGTGCTTATAGAAATTCTTATTCACTAATATAAGACAATAACCAGTCCTTCTCAAGATGCTGACGATGCAAGACAAAGCACACACACGTATTAATGATCAACAGATGTATGGTGGACTCAGACCTAGCCTTTGGTAAGCATGTGTGGAAACTTCTGGAATACCGGTGAGAACTTACGGGGTAGTCAGGCTACAGATGATATATTCAGCCATGTAGGAGTGCTGATAGATCTGAAGGGATACAAAAGACAATGTTGCATTACTACATGTGCAATGTTTGACTATCGACAAGAAAACAGTAAACCCATTTAAATTAAGTAATCAGCATGGTGAATAATGTGTCACAAAACACAATCTAATGCACATTATGACCCATTTATTTACTATGACCATTTTTAGGATGGCTATGTGATTATATGAGACAGATTTATTAGGAATAAATATAGAGGGAAAACTCACAGGCTCAATGTTCAAGGCCAACAACACATGTGTCATGTCAGGGGACACCTGGTACTTTCTTGCTGAATGTCTCTTCTACAAAGTGAAGAAAGACATGAAACTCATAGCCTCAAAGACCGTTTGTCTCAGCATGTAGACAACAACAGAAACAGACGCAGAGAACACAACACCCCCCTGAGCCACAGACACAGCAACATGGTTACTCACAAACATGCTGCCCTCCACCAGGACATCTGTTCGGTTGGTCTCCACGTTGAGTTTGACCAGGTCTCCGGATCGTGTGCGATACAGTACTTCATTGTCTGTGACAGAGACAGGCCCCGATGATGACGTTCCACAGCAGCTACTTAATGATATTTCAAATTATATTAAACTAGCCAACATTTTAGCATACTTCAGACTAGAGGCTTTTGTGAACATTAGGATTTTGTGCTGCTTTTGGAAGAAAGACAATCAATATTTTTCTCCTTGCGTTCAAGTCCTGCACACTGTCTACTGTATATCAACACTTGTTCATTCATGCCAGTGTAGCTTTTCTCTCTTCTTTATGTTTTCTCTCTTGAAACATGACAAAGATGGCTGCAAACATCTTTACAGTAGATGCGAGCAATAGGCTTTACTGAGCTGTAAGTAAGCTGTAACAAACTAATTTTCACAAAATACACACACACGCACAAACACAAACATTCTCTCTCTTACATACACACACACAAAAGAGTCCATACAGATAAATGGGCAGAGATAAATTGAGTATTTCACCATTAACTTGTCCAAATGCAACTGTGTCTAAGGCCTTGTGAGGTTCAGTTATTTGATCATCACTATGGCATGCGTCCGCAGAGGTCATCAGGCAGGGGCTCCTCTGAAAATCTTTTCACGGAAGCATTTCAGTCAGTAGCATTGTTTGGAACTACTTGCCAAGGGCACTTTGCCAGGGCGAGCAATGACTTGTCCATCTTTCAATAATCGCCACTGGTGAATATTCATCCGTCTCAGGGTTACTCAGTCCCCATTTAAAAACAAATGCAGCTGCTGCCTTTATTTATTTGGGACAGTAATGCTGGGCTGGGAGATGCCCCAGCCTGGGCGGCCAACTCACTGGCAGCGCACCGTCGAGATGAGAGACAGATTTAAATGGGTGATCAAGGCCACGCTGTAGGAGGGAGTGGGTGAGAGGAATGGGGCTGTGTCCCACGGGTCCTCTTTGCCTTAAATCACCACGGCGCCTGCCATCCACTGGAGAATCAGGAATTCAGTTTAGCTGGGCCATGCATTTAAATTTGATCTTATGATTTAAAAAAGCGTGTGGCATTGAAATTAATGCTTTTCTGTCTCTTTCTAATGACATTATTTCTGTGTTTTTCTTATGCATTTTCGTTATTGTTAACATGACAGTAATGATGAAAGTAGAGAAAAACACCTAATGCCAACAGTCTGGCAGAGACCCTGTCCAGAGTTCTTCATTTAACAGCTGAAATGGCACCTTTGCCAGGTCATGAACTGTGGACTGTGTTACAGCATTGTACAACAACCCACACAGAAAATGAACTATTCCCACGCAATAGCACAGTGCACATTTCAGAAAATTACCCACCGACCTCCTGATGACAATAATGGACATACAGCAAGCTTGTTTACGGAGGCAGTGCATTACATTCGCCACCCTTGTAACAGCACACACAGAAACCAAAGGACCAGTAGACTACTGCCAACCTACTGGAGGCAACGCTAATGGTCTCTGGTCTTATGCTCTTTTGCTTATCGGTCCATCAGTGAACAACAGAAAAAGCCCACTACCATTAAGTTAATTTTGCCATTTGCTTTCAAGAACATTCAAAACTACTTCTTAATTTGTTTTCACCAAGCATCTGTTTGACAATGTATTTCCTTCAGTGCATTTAAAGTTTCCAAGTCCCATGACTCAAAATTGTAATTGAGAAATATTATTGCTATAATGTCTTAGTGGACCTAGAGCCAACTAGAAATTGAATATTACATTACATTTATGCATTTAGCAGACACTTCTATTTTGGATGTAATGCTATGGATATCAAATTATTATTTTATCTTTTGAATGTAATATTTCACGGTTTCAACCAAATCAATAACGAGGTTCCTATTCTTTTTTCATATGGAATTACATTCTATTTTCATGGAGGACGGGCATCAGCACAGCAACATCATTGAGGATGCTGGACATGATATGCACTGAGATGTATGTAGGAGCAATTTAAAAGGCCTGCAATTCAATTTAAATTGTCCAGGGCAGTACAGATTATTTCTTGGGTATTTCATCATGTTATTGACAATAGAGGCCACAGACACCCTGCTAACGCATCCTCTTCACATTTTACTTACACATAGACGAGTGGTATGGTGACTGAGAGCATTGTTAGGTTGGCACATTTAGACTGATTTTCCTTGGGACTTTTCTATCTGCAAGCTGCAGTAACTTCCATTAGGCCTAGACACACTTGGTACAGACCACCCAGAATCATAACACATTAACAAACTCGCTAAATTTGCTAATGAATTTCTGAAGCATGGACATGCTAATCTGAAAACAGACAATGCTAATTCCCCATGCTAATGGGAGGCTACATCAGGCTTTGCCTAGCTCTTGTGAGGCACTGCTGCTCAGAGGCAGAAAGCTCTGGTGATTAATTATCTTGACCCATCTGCTTTGGAGATTGTCCTTTGGCCTGCTGTTCAAACTTGACTGGTGCCAGACATTTTCTCTCACTTAGCTTAGCATCTTATTGACTTGAATTAACATTCATAATTATCCAGTAATACATCAACATAATAGAGTCAATGTGAGTATTGTTTTTTTATTTTTCAGGAAAATAACTCTCAAGATTTTTAAAATATTTTTAAACTAAATGTACATTTAGATTATCTTCTGTTGAAGGACTGTTGAAGGAGGAGTCAACACAATCTATTTGTGTAACATTTTTCTTAAAACAGAGACATACACAACTCTGTATACTGTACTGTACAGTACTGTAATGTAGTGTAACAGATACCCCCACTTCAAGGAACACTAGATAAGATTATAGGTTCATTTCCCAGCTTTTCTGGTAAGGTAAGACATGGTCTCTGACTGTAGTTTTGGAGACCTATTGCTATTATTATCCTCTATAAATGTCTATCTTCAGTTTTTTCCCCATTCCGTCTGTCCCCACTCTGACTAGTTGGGAACACAAATTACTTGACAAAGCTCATTATAGCTAACAGCTATAGCTATTATAGCTATAGCATCATTGGCTTTGACTTCTGCTCTATGCATACAGCATAAATTAAACAAATCTTAATGAGAGTGAGAATGAGTTTTTGATTCCAAAGTACCAGGAATGGGATGCGATAGTCTCTGCATGGAGCCACCTGTCTCTGCTTCTTAATGCCACATTAAAAGGAGGATTTATGCTTGAGGTGCTCCAAAAATACCTGGCTGAGATGAGAGATGAGAATATTAATGGTGTCAAATGGCACAATCTCTCCTCAGACGAGCGCAAGCTGATAAGGTGGAGTGTTGAGCACTCAGGGAAAGCAGCGCTCCGCTTACGGAGGAGATGAGGAGGGAAAGGTCACTAAATCCAGCAGCACTCACCACTAAGCCACGTGGCCTCGGGATCGTGGATTCGAAATTCGTTGACTTTCGACACCGTTATCTTCTCCTTCAGTGCCAGGCTATCATCCGCAACTACAGGGGAGAAGAAAACATATATATGTAAATATGTAGATAGATTTCTTTTCAGAAATTGATCTTGTATCATACAGCTTGTCAGATACTTAATAATATATATATATATATATATATATATATATATACATATCTCTACATTATAGAATAGTAGAGTGCTGTATAATCAGGACATCGGTAAATTTTCACAGTAAAGTACTAAGGTGCAATATTGTCACATATTGCGATTGAGTCTTCCTACCTATGTTCTAAGAGACTGAAACCAATAACTAAATGTCCAAAAGCTGAAACCCCAACTGCCTGTTTGATTGTAGAGGAGCACTAGCAACAGGAACCTCATCCTTAAAGTATAGGTGTTCTTATGTGTTTTTAGAGAAATCCAGTGTTAGTCCAGTTTGGAGAAATCCAGTGTTAGTCAATCGATAGTCCTGTTGTTCGTGGTCACTGTATGCTGTCAGTAGAAAATAGAAAAAGTTAAATTTGATACAATATAGACAAAATAGTGAATTGATAGCTAACACTAACCAAATGGAGCACAGAAACTCACTTTCAGCTTCATCTCCCTGGCCCCATTAGCTGCCGGTTCACTATTCAGTCTATGTTGTATCAAATTGTCTGTTTGTTTTTTTTTCTACAGACAGCATGCGGTGACATTGAACAACAGGGCTATGGATTGATTCACACTGGACCTGTCCTTTAAGGGACCAAGATGAAAAATCAGTAATCAGTAATCAGAACCATTAAGTACCTACTGGAAGGGTTAAACCAGATAAATCAAACACCTTCAAATGGGTAATGCAAAATGACACTCTGTACGGATTTAATATAAGGCTTTGATTAAGTTATGAGATCTCCCAATATTTGCTGGCCTTCAGTAGGAGTCATTAAAAGTCAGAGAGCTATAAAAGTTTTATGCAAGGGCAAGATATCACATGTTGCTGCGATACAGTTTGGAGGAGGACTGCTCAGCTGTGACATCGTTGAGAAGGGACACTTGCTGCCCACTGAATCCTGGTTTCAGTTCTGGTGAAACCACCACATTCACAAAGCAGATAGGAGTTTTTACTCTCATGGATATGGCTGCACAACATGTGTGCCATCAGCAGACCCATCCATGTCAGTGGATCTCACAGAATACTGGGAGGCCTTCAATACACAGGACAGTATTCGTTTACCAAAGCTCTTGCTAAGCTTACACAAGGAATCCAAATGACATCACATCCTCAAAGGCCCAGTGGCAGTTGTGTCTTCAGTCAGTAGACATTCCACCGACCTCTTGGTCTTTCATATAAAACACACACACACTTTCTCTCTCTCTCTTTCTCTCTCTCTCACACACACACACAAATATACACAAGCACAATCGATATAAGCCCTTGCAAAAGTACTTCACCACCTCTTCTTTCTCTGTGTATGACTGCAAGGACCAGTTGACAAGAGGCAGAGAGGACAGCATCTCTTGCGTCAGACTCACGCCTCTCTCAGCTGACTATTGATCTGTGCCTGCATCGATCCAAATCAGCAAGGACTTTTACAGGGTTGAAGCCCTCCACCTCCCAAACAAACCCAGTGCAAAATGGCTGACAGTGCCTGGTGACACTAGGTCTGGCCAAAGGGAGAGAGAGAGAGAGAGATAGAGAGAGAGAGAGACCATTCAGTCCTGCTTAGTTAGGTTGGAAAAAAAAATTGAAAGTTGAAGAAAGGGCTCTGCATCACAGTCTAATTCTAAATAAGTGTTTCAAATGGGGTTTAGAGGCCAGTTCATTCCAGGGAGTGGGATGATATCTGCATAAATCACACAGAGATAAGAGGAATCATGATTGCTTTATAATTTCATATCTAAGCAGCTAATTGGGAAAACCTGGCAAATGAACATAAAAGACGGAGAGAGAGAAAAATTGCTCTAACAGACTGCAGAGGCATAGAAGTAGTGCCAACTTCACAAATGACCAGATCAGTTGTGGTATCATAATCTACACTAAATGAAACTGCACCATCATTATCTACATTAAAGACCCATTAGCCCCATTGAACAACCTGTACAACAACTCATCATCCTTACTGGAGTACCAAAGGCTCAAAACTGCTTCTTTACGATTTGTATGTTTGAGTGTGTGCGTGTATGTGTCTGTATGTATGAGTGAGTGAGTGAGTGAGTGAGAAAGAGAGAGAGAGTGTGCTGGCATGCGTGCTTCTGTTTGCATAAGTGTGATTATAATTGTGAGCCACTAATCCTGCACTGATGTCTTATGCCACACCAGTCTAGTGATCTGAGCTATTGTTAAGACTTCCTGAATGTTTACAGAACACAGAAGTGTGCCCATGTTTGTGTGTGTGCTTGTCTATATGTGTGTGTATGTGTGTGCGTGTGCATTTGTTGGCCGTACTTGGGGTCAGCAGGATAACAGAGGTGACGATGAGCGAGCAGATGAAGAGGATGACCAGGAGGGCAATGGCGATCCCCTTCCAGTTCCTCTGCGGTGGACTGCTCCCCACCAGCTCCTGATCAACACACAACAACAACAGAAAATCATCAGCATATGGCGGTCACACATAAAATCATGCATCATAAAAGAACAACTTCTGTGTCACTCAGTGGTTTGGGGAGACTGTTGACATCTAATCTGCTGAATTTACTCTTCATTTTTTAAAGGCTAGATGGTCGTGATATGACAGACATGGTTTATTCAGTGTTAGAAGCCATGTAATATTGCAAAGAGAGTGATCAGCTGAATGGCTCTTGTCTGATAGCATACTGTGATGCAAACTGAAGTTCATGTGACTTCCATGTGGCAAAAATTAAACTATCAACACAATGCACACATGAGCAAGAACGGTTTCATCTGAAAGTTCTAACAGCTTAATTCTTCAGAGTATTTTCAAGCTTTTGTTTTAGAATGGTCTAGAACATTAACAATCCCCCTCACTAATAGCATGTTCTGATGAGACTATGCATTCACAAGTAAAACAAAATCATTAAAATAAAAATTTCTTGCTGTAGTGTCACAGTTACACCTGGCCCTTCCTTCTCACAATGTTTTTTTCTCCCTCATACCCCCTACAGGTGAGCTGAGTGCAGGTGTAACCCATCATATGTTGATTACTTCCTGGTTTGGGGGTCAAAAAAAGTGCTCCAGCCCTGGTCCTCCTGCACCCATAGGTGTTTTTGTTTCCTTACTCACAGCACCTCATTTTACAGACTGCAATCCATTTTATGTAGGTAATAACCCACGAGAGGCCGTTGAGTAATGCTCATTTTACCAAGGCTAAAGGGAGTTGTTAGGCACGACGTCGAGCGGAGCCGTGGTAAAACGAGCATATAACTCACAGTCTCAAGTGGGTTTATGGCTTTTCTAAAACAGTTACCACATTAAAGTGGCAAGGTTTCATTAAAGGAAGACACAGCAATGAGAAATGTAGCAAATTATTTACACATAACAATTCCTCCACCCAGAAATACATTTCCTCTAGCCGAATGGTTGCCAAGTAATGCACAAGAGCAGCCACTGTTCACTTTCCTACGGCACAATATAGAATGAAATGCGGTTGAAGACGTGGTATATCATGGATATCATAGAACAGCATGGAATGCGATTCAACCAATCACAATCAAGCAACTTTTAGAATTTTCACTAAACACTTTACTTAACCTTTTTTAAAAAAAATACATATTTAAAAATAAATTACATATTATTTTGCTTATTGTAACTCTGCATGTTGTCTTCCCTTTCTGGTTACATAGCATTGAGCCAGGCAGGTGTAAGGTACATTTCCCAAGACCGTATTGTTTTTTATGGTCCATGAAATACTCCTTTTATTTCCCGGTGGTCCACTATGAGATGTTCTTACTACTGTATAGATGGGATATCAACCCGCACAGAACTACTTCCACAACTGCCAGCTTGCTAAGAATGAGGCCACAGAATGCAAACACAGCCTCAATATGCCAAAGACATGAAAATATCACAAACATGGAAGCAATATTTTCCCCCCCAAAAAGCTTGCTAATACATTTTTCATTGGTGGGAAGATTTTAAAAGTAGTTTACAAATAAAAAGCGATAATGTCTGTATAATCATTCTGTTTCCATCCCTGTCAAATACTTTTCAGACAGAGAGAAGTTCTGCGGATCTGACAATCACACATTTGTAAATGTGCACATCAAGCTTCAGATCAACAGTTTCTTGCAGGCAGAAGGTGATGGAATTCTCCATTTTGAGCTCCATTTTGTCAACCATGCAATGACTTCAGGGGACAAGCTAATGGTGGGGCAGGTGAGGGGTGATGGAGAGGGGTGAGAGAGGGGAGGGCAGACAGCCCCTGGGACCAGTTCATCTAGGCAGGAAGAGACACGGAACTGTGCTGTGCTATTTTAGGGCAAAATCAGTTCGGGCCAGAACAGCCTGGGAGAAGTCAAGTGGGATTTAACAATGATACAGTGAATAGTGTGAGGAAGACTGATTTCCTCGTGCTCCTAGTCAAACAAGGACTGGTGAAATGTGTGTGACAGACAAACACAAGCACATTCGTCTCTTTTCACTCAGCTCAAGAACAGACATGCCTTTTTTTTTTTTTTAACTGATCATGATTGCTAAGTTAGCAACTCAGTTGCCATGCACTTTTTCATTGGCAACCAACAAAGTTGCAAACTGGTTAGCAACTATAGTTTTAGTAAATACATCATATTTCAAAGTATATTCGTAGCTCTAAAAAGAACAGAACAGAACTAGGGAGGGTAACAAGCCTGAGTAAACCTGTGGTGTGAAACAGATAGGCAGTGGACAGACATTCACCTGTTATCCTAAATACCTGCCCAGCCTATGCTATCTGTCTCGGCTCAAGCTTCTTCCTCCTCACATACTGTATCATGACCTGAACTTCCATCTCCACAGCAATACATGTCCATAAGCAGAGCTGGCTTCCAGTGAGATGGTTTCTGAGAGGTTTCTGCGTTTTCCAGAAACAGCGAATTGCAATGCTGTATGCATGTAAGCACAAGATAATGGTTGTTCCAAAACAATTCACTAGCGCTTGTGGAGTTGCCTGGGAACAGGATGTAGTCATACATTAATGGACCTCCGCTCTCAATCAACTTCCAGTCAGATGCGATCTAGTAATTCACAGAGCTGGACTAACACATTAAGAACCAAAAGAACCACAGTAATTTTAGCTTATTTATTTGTTGTCTGGTGTCTGTGGCCTCCCGCTTGTGGGCACACACCATGTCTCCTTTAATTGGCAAGCCAGCCTGACTCTTTGAGCACAGCTTGCACTGGGTGTTTGAGAGGCAGACATCATGAGGCAGGATAATGCCTGTCTCCTTGGAGGACCTTTGTGGGGACTGGTCATAGGGTAGAGGGCCTGTAGTCTGATCAGTTTGCTTACTCTCTTTGTCTGGGGATGGGAGATGAGAGGCAAGGCTCGTAAAAAAAAAAACAAAGGTTGGACACAGGCTGCACTTAATTGGCACTGCAGTTATCGACAGGCCTCCGAGCAATCAGTGTGCAGTGTGGCATTTCAATGCATCTCGCCACAACCATTTTAATGGCCTGTGTGTGTGTGTGTGTGTGTGTGTGTGTGCGTGTGTGCATGTGTGTGTGCACGCATGCACATCAATGAGCTGCAACAAACGAGGCTTGTTGTCTGAGGTGTCTGTGGATGTTGGCTTGTGGGTGGTGGAGTGGAGAGAAAAGTATTTTTTATTGCAGCGCGACATCAACAGCTATATCTACATAAGCTACATCTCCATTGTGTGGAAATGCATTGGGTTATTATTGATATCTGTTTGTCTACCTTCAAGGTGACTTCAGAGAAAATGTTTATGCGAGACAGTGATGGAAGGGCCTAACAACTTTAATCACATCGTTAAATGGGATCATTAAGTCCTGTGTACGTGATGGGCTCATTAAATTACATTTTGCATGGGCTCCGTGCAGTAAATACCCATGGTGTCTTACTCAGTGGCACACTTTCACGAAAACATCTCAAATTCAAATACATAGCACAAAGCATAATTCTTCTCTCACGGCCACACATTTGATTTGAAGGAGGAAGGTGCCAGACATGTAAAAACTGAATAACTCAAAATAGACTGTCTGCACACTTAAATCCTCAAAGTCAATTTATTTGCCAGGCTTTCGGTCACACAACCATCTTCAGGGCATACTTCATGGCCACACATAAATTAACGGACCATTTCTGAAACCCGCTTGACTGTTCTTGAAGCGTCTATATGGTGCCATATATGAGCATAGATGAACAGAGAGAAGTATCTCAAGAAATGCATGCCCTTGGTTCTCTGCATTGATCTGACGAGAGTCAAGTTGAGCTAATAGAAATAAACAAACACTTAATGACCAAGGGCAGACTGCAATACTCATGTTATGGACCAGAGTTCCATAGTGGATTTTGAAATGCACTGTGGCAAGCATTCATTTCATGTTCAGGCATTTCAAGCGATGTTTCTCCCCTCCAAATCTAACCAATGCTTCATTTAACTCCATTTCCACCAAACATCTATGAAATCCGTAACTATGAACTGAGAGCAGCCCTCAGAGTAACAAGCTTTTCTACAGCTCATCATCCATGCTTGGATGGGAACTCGTGTTTTTCCTGTTCGCATGGAACTTCACCTATTCTGAGTAATATCGACCATGTTAAATTTACACTGGAAGCAACACACACACACACAGACACACACACACACACACACACACACACACACACTAAAAATTTAAATATAGGTGTTATAATGAAGGGGAAATGGAAAATATTTTAGGGAGAGGATCATATGCTCCAAGATGTGCTGCCAAATAGTCTGAAATCAGGAACATATGTCTTGCCAGCCAAATGGAAAAGACACCAGTCTCAAAGCAGTTCAGTTCATGAAGAGCCGCCCACGTCCACTCTATTTTCATATCCTGGCAGAGCAGACTACAAATATGTTTCTATGGCTAAATGGATTGGATGGGATTGGATGGTTTAATTTTTGAAAGGCTGTGAATTATTTCTTTCAGAACGAATTCTGACAAAGAACTTCATGGGGAAAGAAAAAGAAAAAAGAACTGGATGCCAGACAGACAACCGAAAGACACAAAATGATGCAGCAGGTGCAGGAAACTGAACAGGTGCACATGAGAGCAAAGGACAGGCCATTCAGCACCTACAGCAAGGCGTATGTTTGACTGAGTTAAGTATGACTCTCATAACCATACACTCAAAATTTCAAAACAAACCTAGTTATTTAAACTCGTTATCTTATGACCAAACTAGTTAACTAACCTCAGCTAAATGTCAGGGTCAATGAAGGCTACATACACAAACAACTGGGCCATACTATGCCCCCCTCCCAAAACATGCTTGAGAGGGCATATGGATGCCTCCTGTTTTATCATGCAGGTGTTGTTGATGTTTTTCTTTGACAGTGTTTGCTGTGCCTGGGGGGATGCAAGGGCCCTGTGTACATCGTAATGAAATTCTCCTTTCACACAATGCTTTACCTCTCCAATGAGCCACTTGTTTCTGTCAAGTTCCTGAGGCAACTGGTGGGAATGTAACAGAGGGCATACTAAGCACCTGCCCTTTTACATGTGCCAGCTGCTGTAGACTTCACATCATGTCCCTTAGCACCCTCTCTATCACACACACACACACACACACACACACACACACACACACACACACACACACACACATACACACACACACACACACACACACACACACACACACACACACACACATACACACACATAGCCCACACTTATCCATGCAGATACAAACAAATCCTCCCACACACATCTTTTTTGCACAATTGTCTGGCATGACACTGGCGCTAGCTGACTTTAATTGTCGCCATGATCTCTGACGCCACAGTGCTTCCGCTTTCCCTCTCTGTCTCTCTCTCCCGGGCAACTAAATAAGCTCTTTGTTGTTCCCCTTCAGTGAGCACTCAGGTGCCTCAGCGTGGACAACTCTGGCAGCGGAAGATGGGCATAGTTACAGGCTGTTGCACAAAACACAGTGATCTTGAGATCACAGGGAAGGAAGGCAGAGAGACAATAGAACCACTGAGCGCTATGCAGCAGCAGAGCTTCCTGTGGGAAGACAAAGCCTTGTGATTCTATTTTAAAGGCTTCTTTTCTTCCATTCATCTTGAGGTGAATAATTTAAGTGGTTTAAGGATCCAACTTAGCACACATGCAATTACCTTGCCTTAAATCAGGGATTATACAAAGGATTTTGTTGCTGACAGCCAGGTAGCAATTACTCTAAGCTGACATTTGTCTACAAACAAATTGAGGGATGTTGCAAATGTTAAAGTGTATTTCCTTGTCTCAAAACATATCTGTAGGGATATAAGAATGACATGGATACAAGAATGAGCCTATGGCATCCGCAGTCGTCTTTTATCTGACAGCAATATCGCCTTTCATCAAAATGTCTTGCAATTGCAGCACATTACCCCAGACAAGTTGCCTACTCCCCTCACAGCCAAAAGTTTCTTGCCTGAAATAGTCTTTCCCACAAAAGTGAGTCTTCAAAGTATATCTGAGGATAGAATATCACCACAAACCAGTAAGTCAGTAAGTGACTGTCACATGACCTTTGAGGTTTAGCCAGTCAGGAGAGGAAACAAAGGAGGGTATAAGATGTATCAGAATGGTGTTCCCATAGTACAGTTAAAAACATATGAGTTTTTCTGTGGACCCCATATATGACTTGTATAGTCCCAGCCAACATTTTTATGTAGAAGCTAATGATCACTGCACACTGGAGAAGTTTTACTGATTTGTATTTTGAGTGAACATGTTTTGCTGTAAGCTTCTTTAGGCTGGCTCAGCTTACAGGAAAACACATTGTCTACTCAAAATAAATATCAGTAAATCTATTGGACTCAAGAGCAACCCCCAAGAGATAAGGACACCACAATGTTATGAGGAAGGAGGGAGTGGTGTTGACATGGCAATCAGGGTCTAAGTCAGAGAGGCAAGCGTATGCTAAACTTACCCTGCCTAAACACACATATAGTAGCCTTGTCTTGTCTGAAACTAATTCAGAATACAGGGGTAGTAACTTGCAGAAGTTTTATTTTTTTAAGAAATAGAACATGGAGTGGTGGAGTAGAAAATAATTATCCCATCAAAGAATCCATCAATCTGTATCAAGTGTTGTAGATGTGTAGAAAGATCATTTATATGAGGGGTATTTCTCACAACAGCAAACTTAAATACTTAGTATTCACAAATACTAGGATTCACAGAGTAAATCAGGAGTAGTGGTGTGAGGTGAAAATGGCGCAGGTCTAGGCTGTGGGTGGACCAGGTATGGGGACCATTTTCTTTCTCCACCCTCCACCCAAACCTTGGCTGTCAGGTGTGAAATAGATCCTTCCTGATGTCAAAGTGCCCTGCTTCCACCGTTTCCAAGGGAACAAGGAGAACCAGGCAGAAAAAAAAACAAGACAAGGAGTAGGTGGATGGGAGGGAAATGATGAAAGAGAGGGGGGGGGGGTTGACAAGGCTGGGTTTATTCATCCACAGGGGTGGCAGAGAAGGGGAGGAATAGGAGGGCAAAGAGGAAGAAAAGAAAACTTTCCTGTCAGCAGTTTTTGTTCGGGTGACACCTTGTTTGAGGGGACGGGGGGTGGTTGAAGTGACCTGATGCCTAGATTTTATTCTTGGGCTTTGTGTGAAACATGAATGCAGCTGGATCTAAACACAATAGAGGAGATGCTGCATGGGTTACGACTGTTGACTGCCAGCCTAGACGACTTTAAAAAAAGATAGCTGCCCTGAGAATCTGTCAAAGTTTGAAACAAATTCAGTTTAGCATCAGGGGTAATTTTTCAGTCAGCAGCCCATTAATAAATGAAGGGCATTAACTGCTAAATTAAGAATGCATGCCAGCAGAGGATCAGGTTAAGGCCGATAGGAGCATCTGTCTGCTTCTATTTAAACTGAAAGCCTTCCCTTGGAAACTTGGATGCCTCGCCTCTGCAGTTGTGAAGGATGTGAATATGGGCTATTAGTGCCTTTTGTAATGAGAACAATAGCAGCAACATGCCTTGTGTATATCAGACGACACAAGAACACAAAAAGGGTCAAACGAACCACTTGATACTTGGCCACAGGTGAAAATTGAACAGGTTTAACCTCTAATGATTTGGATTAGATGTTATTGCACAGTACAAGCTGTGAAACACAGCCATTTTTATGTATTAGGATATTAACAAAAAGGATTTATATTTTGGGATGGCTCTTTCCAGTTTCATAATTATGCACAAAACACAATCCCATTAACAGATGCTGGATTTGTTCAAGATCAGTTGATCCAGTGCCATGAAATAGCATGACTGCCCTTACAACAGCATAGCCTATTATACATATGTATGTATGTATGTCCTACAAGTCTGTGAGTCCTACCAGTCAGAAGGACCATTATGTACTGAATACTGTATAAGATGTACAAATTCTATGCCATTCAGAAAAAAGTGGGTTAAGGTTGTTTGTATCAGCCCACAGTTTTTTTTTTCTATATTTAGCTGTCAGCTGGCATTCAGTTGGCAGAATCTTGCCGATATTCTCTTAAGGCCATTACGTTCTATCAGATAGTATCTGCACAGCACAATTTAGACAGTCTGCAGGACATTTTTTGGTAGATAACTGGAGTTTTTATCAGTACTTTCCAGAGTGTCCATGTTTGTTGACACATTAAATTGCTGTAATTACCCTCGGAAAAACAGAAATATACCCAAACAGTTTGTGGATGACATTATATACTTTAAATGAACTAAGGAGCACATTACAGAGACTTAATTTTATTGAATTCAGATATACCAGCAAAGACCAATGCAGCCAATGATGCAGCATTCAAAATTTAGACCAAGAAGCTTACACATGTAACACTGTCAAACACTGGACCATGGAGTGCAGTATAGTGTGTTGTAATGTACAAAGCAAGACCCAATCATTCACTCACTACAAAGGAAAGGAAACCAATGTTGCTGCAGCCTAAACGTTACAGACTTAAGACAAGGATATTTGGCATTGTTCTGCTCACTGTTTGGCTGTTGCTAACTTCGCATTAAATCATTTAAACCTCTACCTTTTCCTCTTGAGCCTTATACCCTCTGAATTAATGATTAAATATCCAGTTTCACCTCTGCTTCAGGAGGCTTTCTCTCCAGTGCTCACTTGTCTACTCCATCACGACAGCTTGAAAAAAAAAAAAAGGCTTAATGGTTTGCATGAAACCCCCAAACTTGCCGTTGCTGTCATACCCCCAACAACTATCACTCAGCGTGTTTGGCTCTAAAACTTCCTTTCTCTCAAATGCATAAAGGTATCTTAATGAAGTGTGCGTGCACACTACACCCGTGTTTGTATGTGTTTCTGTCTCTGTTCAGGTGACCAAATAGAGGGTGAGTGACAGAGGGTGACTGCTCTGCAATCTCTTGTTTTGTCCAGTTCAATGACATTGAGAGGCTCAGTCCGCGCCCCATCAGCTGCACAGTCTGAAATACTATAGTGACATAAACACGAAATTACTATGGTGACACACGCGCACACACACACATACACACACACACACACACACACACACACGTGCCTCTATTATGTAACCAAGGAGCCGTGCCAAAGGTTTGTGCGTGTCAACAAAGGAGACAAATTGCTGTTACTTATCAGTCATCAGACACATGGTTGAAGTTGATTTATAAAGTCTATGCATCACTGTGTGTCAGCAGTACATAAATGATGCAAAATCATACCTTGTGTGTCAGAGATCAAACATTTAATCACTGGAGTCAAATAAAGGTCAAAATGGGTATGTGGATTCACCAGAATCATTTTGTAACCAGACTCATTTTCTAACTTTGCTGTCACACTACACTACCCTGGGGACCTTTTAAATTTGCTCTGAAGAATCAGTGTGTCTGTTCTCAAATAGCCAGGCTAGCATCGCTTAGTACCTCCACTCAATACTGCATTTCACAACAGCACATGAGGGAACTCAGAAAAGGCTATGGTTGGCATTGACAGAATTTCCTAAAGACGAATCAGCAAACAGAGATTGAAGGCTGAACCAATAGCTTTAAAGTTTGAACAAAATTCACTACTTGACTAGTCTAGTCTACGTTGTGTCAAATTTTCTCGTTCTTTTTTCTTACAACAGCACTTGGTGACCTCGAACTACAGGGCTATGGATTGATTTACACTGGATTTCTCCTTTAACTTTAATTTCACTGCTGGAAGTTCCCAGTTGAGAACTGGTTTGGTGTGAGCCAGTCCAACACAACTCAACTGGCATGCTCTGAAATATGCTCTGAAAGATTTTGTGGCACTCAAACTGAATCTGGGAGTCATCATTTAAGATCACATAGAGCAGTTATCTACAGGTGTTGGGAAGTCATACTGGAATGCAGTACAAGTAATGATCCCTTATATAATATAATAACAAATACAATGTGCTTGGACTTCTTATAATTATTACTTGTTCATCTTTCTGTACATTATTATTATACTTGTATTATACTTACGTGTGTGTGCATGTGTGTTGTCAATCTGAAACCCCTTTTATCAAATCTGTGACAATGCGCTGTTAACATCTCATTATTCTAATAGTAATGTTATTGTAATATACTGTGTACATACTTTGTACACAGGAATACAGATATCAGATGTCACCATTCTCAAAGCAAAAAAAACACAGTTGAGGCAAAGGCAGAAATCATTTGAATGAGTCTGAGACTGAGGTAAGACCAGTGAGAAAACAACAACGATCTTGAACTAGTGAAGTGAAGATGTTTTTTTTTTCTGAAAATGGAGAAAGAAACGTGTTTATTAGATTTAGCCAATGGCACCTCCCCACTCCTTTGAACCAGTCCCTGAGAGAAGCCATTACAGCACTAAGCGAAATCAGATTTTAGATCACATCAGATGAATTACGATTTTAGAGGCTTGGCTTGATTGGCAGCAGGGTAAACACCAAATACAGAGGAATGGATAGATGAGAGACAGCAGGGTGTACTGAGAGACCAAGAGACAGATGTGTGCACATAAATACAAAAAAAATGCCCTTGGTTGCAGCCGCTGCTGCTAATGACTAAAATTAAACTAGTGATTTTATCTGTGATTTGTGACTGAAGCCTGTTACTTGGCTTCCTTTTTTTCCTCTATGTAGGCAAATCAGATGTGTTTTCACATATCACATTACAATAACAAAATTGGACAGAAAAACATCCAATATAGACCCATTTCAGTCAATTTGCAAAAAAATTATATACTTTTCATCTTGCAGGCATAAATCACGTGTTGACAGTAATTTACAGGATGTGACTCTATCTCTGTCTCCCAGCAAACTATTGCTATGAAGCACAATGGAAAAAAGGCACTCAAACAGAAACACCGATACAAGTCACTTTGCATCTGTTAAAGGGCCATACTGATTGCTCAGCCTGTACATTTGCTCAGTGGTGAGTGAAAATTCCCCATGGGAGGCCACTGGGATCAACCCAAAACACAGCACTGTTTAAAAGTACCTGGACACTTTTTTGAGTCAACAACTATTGTCCTGAGAGCCTGACAACTAGTTCAGTTGTTTTTACGAAACACAGTATTACAATTTGACATTTTGAAAGATGTAATTTTTATGAGCAACCTCTTGTGGCTACCGCCTTCAAATTAACCTGATGTTTGATGTTTCTGCGTTCCCTGAACTCATAAACTCTGAGATTTCATTTGCCATACATACATCAGGACACTGTTTACAAACACATGTGCTTGTGTCATGCCTCTCCATGGAGTGTTTAATTCTGAGTCATGGGTGTGTTTTAAGGATGCTTTCTTTGTGCATTTGTTTGTGTTAATAATGGCTACTGGGTAATACCTCTGAATGTGATACATTTCCACAGTTAGATTTAATTTCTGCTGATCTTGTGGGATTTTGCCCCTCGAGGACGGTTCTGCCCATGTGTCTTTTTGCTAACTGGGTGTAACTGGCTGGCCTATTTAAGAATTGACTCGCTTCTAGTTGGGGAGACTTAAGGATAGCCAGGAGAAGGCAAAGAGCAAGACAGAGTCAGCAAGAATGGCAGACTATAGAGTGAAGTTAAGTAAATGCATCCCTAATTGCTGAGAGATTTGGGATAGAGTTTAAAGATTAAGTTGGACAAAATTGCCAAATTTTTGAAGCCGTTTCCTCAGCTTGCTGAGAGGCTTGAGGACGGATACATAAAGCTAATAACCATAGTATGCAGGGTCACAGTGATCTGGTTTCTTGGGTCAGCACCAGAACTATCTGTGTTTTTGCATTAGCCTACCTGACTGGTCTGCACTGATAAAGAGAATCTGATGTTGTACTGTGCTGCCATGTGCTGCATTTTTTTCCCTCACCACCATTTCATGGGCATGCCTTTCCAAACGTGACACCCTGGAAGCCTTCAGCCCTCGTAAGGGTCATGTGAAAACCCAATAAACACAGCTATCATTCCCAGTAGTCTTTGTTGTTAGGTCCTATTTAGCTTACTGTCATAGTGGAGCAAGTATAGACAAGAATAAAGAGGTCTCAGAAACTGGTTTTGGAGGTATTTTCCTTTCTTTCTATTTCCAAACGAGACAAACCAGTATATTGATTACCAAATAGTTGGTGATTAAAAATTGACAACTAATCAAATACGTTTTAGATGAAAACTCCCTAGTAAATAACATAGTTTTGTGTCAAAGGTCAGGAATTGATGCCCTAGCAACATTGAAATATCTCCATAGAAACAGTGCTAAGAAAAGCTCTGAAAGAAGTTGCTTTTAACAGGCGTGGGAAGTCTACTGTTGGAAATATGTGTAAGTGTGTTTGGGGGTAGTGGTGAAGTTTCCCACGTGCTTTGACAGATTCTTTGTCTAAAATGAGGTTCAGAGCCTGCAGCAAGGGAATGAGCTTTCAGACCAGACAAGTAGCGATGCATCTACAGGGAGGATGCGTGGGAGCTAGACAAACATCATCCATTTTCCAATGCAGAACGCAAACACACTGCCAGTCTCTCACTCTCTCTCTCTCTCTTTCTCTTTGTGTGTTTGTGTGGAGATAGACAATGTGCATCGACATACCTGTCGTATGTATAGGACTAGTGAGTACGAACTGAACAGCGTGATCTGTTTTGTTGTTATGCAGTGGTCATGACAATACCATTGTGTGGTGTTCATATTTTACACAAATGTGTGTCAAAATAACTCATGTCATATTCTTCCCCTTGAGTGAAAATGTAAGGAAAAGAATTACAATTCCTTATTCCACTTAAGGGGACAGTACACTTCCACGCGCACATTTTGCACACAGTGCACAACGCAACAATCACACATACTTTTTTTCTAGTTGTCTAGATGTGTGCCGGAATTCAGTTACTGAACCTCAACCTTAACTAGCGAGCTTGTTACGTTCAGTTAACAACCGTAATAAACACAAACACTAACCAGAAATTCTTGGGACACATCCAGGTTTACAAATGAATGTTAGTGAACAGTTTTCCCTGCTAACAGGAGTAAGCACTCAGTGCGCGCGGTAACAAAATGTAGTATAGGCACATGCATATATACGCATGTCACAATGATGACGCAGTTCTCGTCATGCGCACTGCGGCCCTTAGGCTCCTCTGACCTGGCCCAAGTCTTCTTCCTAAGTGATATCTCTTTAGGATTAGCAGTCTCAGAAATAGGACGCATATTCAAATATGGAGGACTGAGGCACCCTCATCCACTCCTCATTGACCCTCATCCATACAGGCTTTTAATGCAAAGTTTTGTATGAAGAGGGGAACTTTTAGAAATTATCATTTACATGTGTGACAAGGTGTGACAACAGTCCAAAAGATGTATTGCTACCACCAACATAAAACCTATTGTATCATTTCAGACTTATGAAACCTGATGTCTGCGCCATATTCCTACTGTCTAAACAAAACAACAACAACAACAATAATGATGTAACAATACGTATAACCATGTGTTACTTTGGCAACGAATTAACCAGACACTACCACAGACGTATAACAGATGTATAGCTAACACTGCAACAGCATTTGTTCTATACATGGCCCATGTTAAATGACTGGCAGTATATGCTACCAATGCCTTTGCTGTCAAGGTGTTGAGTCTTTCAAAAATTGTCCACAGCGAGTCTCTCTAAACAAAAAGAGCAATTCAACAGCTGCCATGAGCCAACCTGGCAAATCAAGTGTAGTTGATAGCTTTGGTTCTGATGAATCTTTTGGTTCTCTAGCAGATGACTCTCTGACATGGTCATGGACATTTGAGGCAGTGTTGCAAAAGGGCTGGAGTTGGGTCAGCTGTCTTTGTTCACAGCACACTGTAGTTCCTTTTAATCATACTTCAGTTCAATGTCTCCTTTGACTCCTTCATATTTTCCGCTGGCTCATTCAAAAGCTTTTTTGTGTAATTAATTCTATTCATCAAGCAAGCATACCTTATCAGTGCTTCTGTTCCAAAAATATTTCCACTGAATGAAATCAAACGGTGCCACTGAATGTCTCTTTCCTTCCTTTGCTTAAACCCTTATCAGAGTCATCTAGAAGCTCAGTTTTTGTGATTAGCTCTTCATTATAAGCTTTTGGAAGATAAACTGTCTAAGAGTTCCACTTTAAGGTTCTTGAGTGAAACGCTACGCACCCATTCACTTCCCGCTGTTCTAATACCTAGTGATACAGCCATTCTAGCTTGTCTTGGTGGTAATGCAGATGGGCTACTCAGTGCTTCATAGTAAGTTAAACAGGGTTGGAAGTGTCTGGTTTTAAATAGGAAAAGTCCTGACATATTTTGCTTCAACCAGTGCACGAAACACACGTAACCACACTAATTAGCTGATCTTCCTGGCTGAAGGGTTGTTCTACTTCGAATCAGATGGTTTATGGGAGTGGTTGGAAAAGATACATGTGACAGGACTTACTTTCTGAAGCTGGACACATTCTCCTCTGAATTTCAGACAATGTATTATTATTATTAGCTGGAATACAAACAAACCTGGAAATGACTTTGTCGTATTTACGCGTATGTAACATCACCACCATAAACACAGTGAGACCTCATGATATTAAATACATAATGCAGCAGTGAAGCAGTGGCGTAGGTAACGGTTTGGATTTAGAGAACCCCCAAAACTACAATGTTTAAAGAATTGGGATGTTTTGACATTTCGATGATTTGTTGACCAATTGAAAAAAAATATCCAAGACGAAAGATTCAACAAACATATAGGGCATATTGTGGATGACAACTGCTATCTCCATAATTCTACAGCAGCAGCACAACTTCACAAGCTAAAAACACCTTACAAGCATTTGTTACCATGACAGGACAGCACAAGTTGTCACTGCAAAGTATAGCAACACATGAAACCCACACCATCCTTTTATTTCATCGAATGGACTAGCATATATTAACACAGCCTACTTGAACTGACATCAGACATTAGAAAATCTATTACCTGCACACGGTAAATACTTAATGCAACAATTCTTAACTATCGGTAAAGAATCCATCAATTGATTCTATGTGTAATTGAGCGGTGCTTTATATTTGCAAAGTAGAAATTGAAAGCAGGTGCTATCAAGACCCAAACGCGATTGAAAACTTTCTTTACTGTTTGATGTTATAGATAACTATCTGCACTGTTAGATTTTCCACTGTAGCTGCAATACACAAACAACCCTTCTATTAAGAACGGTATAAGTGCACGGACAACGCGTGGTCGCCCAAGCGAAGCACTAGACTGAGTGATATTAGGTTAGCTGTCATTGCAGGGACATTGTCTTCTGCACGCACGTATACGTTAATACACAGCAGCGAGTATAAGGCCAGGTGTAAATACCACCTATTGACTACCTACACACATTTGACGATTCATTTTAACACTACTTCTACATAAAGTTTGAAGTCAAGCTTTCGTGACAAACGTCCCTACAGATGTTCTCGACTCCATCTCGGAGAAACCTTAGTTATCAATTGACGCAAACAGATTCGGTCTGTTATATTTTATCAAAAGGCAATACAGAAGTCTAACCTGATCCTGTTGTTGAACAGCTTTTGCTGCCGTGTTTGTCTCTTTGGCTGAAGTCATTGCGGGAAAATCGCTACAGGGAGCAGCTCACAACTGGCCAGACCAGGAGAACCTCACGTCTAGCCTCTGAGATGCCAAGGGAGGCAAACTGCTGCGCTCTGCAGCGCGCACTCGAATTTGAGTGCGTGCATGGGAGTGGGAGGAGGGGAGGTTAATGATGACAGTGGCAGCAGGTTTTCTCCGCGAAAAGTAAAAAAAAAAAAAGTAACGTCAACATTACATCACCATAATAGGCTATATCATTATGATAACAGTCTTCAGAGTGAAAAAAACTAACTCAATGCATTGGAGTTCCCGTCTGTGGTCTGTAGAACAGTGTGTGTTCAGTCATTCCATGAATGAGAAACTGATAATTCTAGCATTAAATATGTTGACACAATGTTCTCCCTAAATGCTTTTAGAGTGCATTTAGAGGCTATTCCTAATATACAGTAGGCTACATATACACCCAACAGATGTACAAAATAAGTGCTGATTAATCCACAGTCCACTGATCAATTCACAGGGGCACAATTTTTTGAAGACTGATTATTTAAGCTTGAAAGACTGATTGGTTTGCTGAAGGAATTGGACTGTTCTGACTGAATAGAACAGTGTTTCGGAATAAACTCCACAAAAAGCCTGAACCAAAATGGCATACTAAAGATGAGTGGATGGCTCTAAAAACTTTTTACTTTGTTAGTTTTCCATTATAGAGATGGCACCAGCAGTACTCTTCCCTCTGTATCCTGGGCAAGAAGGCTATTAAGCAAACTGTAATGGCAGTTAAATGCATGGAAAGACAACTGTTAAAATATTGTGACAGTAAATATAATGGCCCCTTTTCTTTGTGTTTTATATATTGTTCATGTTATGTACATCTTATTCTTTCACACTTTGAAGAGCAGTCACTAAGACAAAGGAGAAACTGTTGTAACAGAAGCATTGTCATCTGAGACAACCACTTGACAGTAACCACATTTTATTTGGAAGGGAGATTTTATAAATGGTAATTAACATTGAAGTGTGTTGGGTTCATTCCCATTACACTTTTAATCTGTGCGGGTATTTAAGCTGCCATCTATTAATTAAAGTCAAGACAGGTTCTCCTGTGGACACTATTGCACACACAAAGGAGCACTGCACACACACATACACACACACACACACACACACACACACACACACACACACCCACACACACACACAACATAAGGACACTTTTAACTCAGAACTTACTTATCCTTCACCCCTGGTCTCTATATTTAGTCTTGAGTACCTCAGTCCACTCCTGCACTGCGTCACACCCTCCATTTCCTTGTGCCCGTACACACAGCTACTGTGTGCTGATTTGTCTGATTTCCACATGCCTGAATCACTAAGATGTTAGAGAATGTCTTTAAGTTTTAATGGCGAGAACTCAAAAAGTGCAAAGCAACGCAACGGCACGACAGGCTGAGGCTAAATCCCCACAGAGGCCTCCATTACTATTACATAAAACAGTGTAGGCTTACAAATTCGCACTCACACAAAATGCGTATGAGACACATGCAAAGCACATTGTAAGAAAACACCCGAGATCACATGAATGAGATCCTATCTGATATCACTGAAATTACTCAAGATGATTGTTTACCTCAGCACCACTGTCTGTAAATTGACAATTACCTAAACCACTGATCTGGTAAATAGTGGCCTACAATATGCAGACTGTACTGATAAGCAACCAAGACTGACAGCTTCCAGTCTCTGCTCTGGAGGAAAAATATGCAGGTTAGAGGGAGGAGAGAGGTGCCACACAGATGGCCCCAAACCTTTGTTACCGCTAATTATAGAATTCGTTAACAAGCACCTCCATTATTTAGCTACATTCATGCAGGCAAATAACAAAAGGGGCCACAGGTCACCTCAAACAGCGTGAGCAATCAGTCGGCAATGATTGCAAAGCCCTAATAAAGCGCTCACCCAAGATGATACAATACACTGACATGGCAACAAACTGAAAAAGAAGTGCTACATTATTTTTGGTCAGGTTGTGAGGAGCTGCACTAGCCTGATGCATACTGGAATCAACAAGACAACGTGGAGAGACCAAAGCCATAGCACAGGTTTTGTGAAATTATTTGTATTCTATCAGGTGTGAGTGAGTGTGTGTGCGCGTGTGTGTGTGTGTGTGTGTGTGTGTGTGTGTGTGTGTGTGTGTGTGTGTGTGTGTGTGTGTGTGTGTGTGTGTGTGTGTGTGTGTGTACATGCGGTGCGTGCGCACATGTGTAAGTGTGTGTGTGTCCATAATGGGAGCTACCTGAATGTCTTGGGGAACACCTTAAGTGTAAGTCCAAGGGAACTTCAAGAGAACATGCTTCTGAGCAATTATTACTATGGCACACACAGATGTAAAATCACAACTGAGCTGTTACTCAAGAGATCAACATCACATTATAAGCCCCTGCTAGAGAGTAAATGGACTGCATTTATATAGTGCTTTTCTACTCCCACGAGCACTCAAAGCGCTTCACAGAGTATGCCTCACATTCACCTATTCACACACATGCATTCACACACCGGTGGCAGAGGCTGCCATGCAAGGTGCCATGAGTGGTTTATCAAGGGTTTAGTATCTTGCTCAAGGACACTTCAATAGGGTCAGGCAGAACCTACAACCCTCCGGTTGCCAAACAGCACCTCTATCACCTGTGCCACCACTGCCCCAGAGTGTGTAAATGGACACTAAGATACAGGCTATGCAATGCCACACAAAACCATTTTTACCTGTTGTTTCTGAAATATGATAGGGCTACATGAGTTTGAATTATATATATTATTTATGTTATATTATAACGCATGTAAAAATGTGATACTATCCTTGCTGTCTGCAATAGCCAGTGAAAAGAAAACCTGACCAATTCCCAAAAGTTGGTCAATTTTACATGCCATTGGCGGATAGCACTGAATTATCGCCCAATTCAAGCTCTCCTATACACACACTGGCATTCTACAGCTGCGAATCAGAACATAGCTCATTAGCTCAAACGAGGCGCTTTACTTCAGGACTATTTGAATAGGTTGCATAGAGAAATGTTAAGGTCCCCTTGAACCATTTTCAGCCCAACTAAAGTTACATACCATCTTTGGAGACCTCCGAGCACAATTTGAAATAGCATATAGATGTATTGCAGTAAGGTAGATTTAAGGTAGGAGTTACAAAGATGTCTTTTCCCATTTGCTCAAAGTGAGGCAGAATATAGCAATCTTGCCATAGCTTTCCCAGCAACCTGTGTCTGAGTACCGGTCCAACAATGCACTCCAAAAGTGTGAGGGCTTGCTGAACAGCCTATCTCACAGTAACTTTTATCAGAGTCAAAATCAAATACATTGTAATGAAGCTGAAATGACATGTATTCGCTGACAGATGTATCAATTAAAACAGCTGTTGAGGAGCAGCTAATTGAGCCTTAATTGCAACACAGGCTTTGCTCTTGTGCCTTGCATCGTGGTGGAGTTGCCTTGGCAACATAGTCACTTGTCACAATGATAAGTTTTTCAAGTCTTCAAGACTATGCACCCATTTTCTCATATTTTAGGAACCCCTAATTGACCACCAATATCCCACAATGCATATATTTCCTGTAATTCATGTAAAAGCAGGAGTTTAGGAACATTTGTAACAATAATTTGATTCTTAAACAAATATCCAAAGCCACAATAGCTGGAAGCTTAAAATGTTAACAAGGTGAACGCCTGCCTTCATACTTGTAAAAGGCAGACAAGATGAAAAATAATCTGTTCCAGCTGTTCTTGCCAGTCCTATTCTAAACTACTTGACAGCAAACAGCATTTTTAACCTCACAACAACATTTGGATATCACTACGCAGCCAGTAAAAAAGTGCAAATAATATGTTTCTACAATAACAATACTTCAAAATTGGAATCTAGAAATAACGTTCAAACCAACTGTGTTGTTCAAACCACTACAGGGATGTGTGAGCAAGCATGTGCAAACAGTAGAAATGAGAACAGCACAATCTGCAGTTTATGTGCCACCACTGATGCGGTGCAAAACATGGATCTGTTTCCATTCAGCACCTATTACTGATCCAAGCCAACTGAAACAGAATCCAACATTCAATGCCCAAAAGTCCAACACAAATAAATCCATCAAAT
Source organism: Tenualosa ilisha (assembly GCA_015244755.2). NCBI lineage: Eukaryota > Metazoa > Chordata > Actinopteri > Clupeiformes > Clupeidae > Tenualosa > Tenualosa ilisha. Next base: position 2,917,758 of record PYXC01000541.1, on the reverse strand, counting down.
AAAAAATGTATAAAGCAATTCTGAGAGTCACATATTTTTGTACCATAAGCACATTTTGTATAAACACTTGCCTTAAATAATTCATTGTGAACCAGGCACAGCTGATAATGAGGTATAAAAAATGCAGACGTGTGTTGTGTGTGTGCTGTGTGGCTCAATTCAGTGATCAAATGATGTTTTAAGATATCAAATAAGCATGTCTTCTTACTGCCTTAACTCATTTAACCAACAAAACACAGACTTACCTCTATACTTTATCAAACTCATCAAAGCTATTCTTTATTTAAGGTTTCTGCAAAAACAAACACCACCAAGTACTAATATTGGAAAAAATAGTAACAGTGCAAAAAAGGAAAAAAATAAAATGATGGTGAACAAGGATAAGCCATCATCTACAAACATCCAAGAGCAAGTTCACCCCGATAGCAATGCAGCTATGATCAACAGAATTACTTGCTAAAGTGTGCTCACTTTTTCATTATACAAATTGATTGATTGAATTTAGCCTACATATTAGAGGCCCTTTAAACTGTGCCCTTAGTGAAGCATTCTCCTTCACTGTAGCTAGAGGGCGAGGTCATCCCCTCTGTAGCTGTGCTGTGATTAGTGGAATCAACCTTCTCACTGCCTATCTGAAACACACAGCCTTGCTTCACCTTCCCAATGCCTGACCTCTCAAAACAGATGAGAAATCACTCCTTTGAGGTCATGCTACCTATTTTGTTTAACAAACACTTAGTGTAAGAATGTGTTAACCTAGGGATAGTTGAGCCACAGTTGGCTAAGGCATCCATATCATAAACCCCTGGATCTGGGTTTAATTCTGGCCTGAGGACATTTCTTGATCCTTCCTCATCTCTCTCTCCCAGCCATTTCCTGTCATATCTCTACTGTCCTGTCTGATCAAAGGCAATAAAGACCAAAGACTTTACAAAGAATGTTGTGACCTTAAGACAGTTTACCTGAAGGGTCATCAGAGCTATCTAAAATTAACACCACTGGGGGCGCCACACACATAGCTAAATGGTATGAGGCAGGCTTGGTTGTCACCTAAGCCTAAGCTACTCTTCAGTTCCATATGAGGTCCATTCACAGCCACCAACAGTTTTTGGACCAGAAGAGGCAAGCTCTCATGGAGATAAGGAACAGCATATGTCAGGATCACCACTGGAAAAAAAGCAGGGCATCTCCTTTCAAATGGGACTCAAGTGTGTGCAGCAACTCATTCTTCTGCTCAAGCGCTTCATATAAGGGCTTTTTATAGTTCAGTCACATAGTGGGCTAGAGGGCTGTTTCTCTTCACCGCCTACTCTTGACTATTTCAAGGATGAGATGCTGAGTTTTTCCCACATGATCCATTTGCACATTAGCACCCTCTCCTTAAAACAATGCATTCCTACTAAACTGGGAAACACAATTTCTACTCTGCTTAAAGATGTACAGTATCTTATGGCTCATAATAAGATTTTCTTTCCACCTGTTTACCTATGATATAAGTGAATGCCATAACTGACATGATTTTCTGGATCATATTCTGGATCGTATATTGTATAAGTGCCACAGTTCACCTTGCTTTGTCTAAAAAGCAAAAGGGAAATCAAGCAATGGACCCCTAAGCAATCAGCGTTTTTTTTTTCCAGTGCTCACTGTCTATAGCTGAAAGTGTGAGTCCCCGGTTCCATGGGTCAGACCCTGGGCACAGTTGCTGGATTGCTGGGTCACAGGTCTGACAAGAACCCTGGGGCAGTCCATCCACCCCGCCCCCCCCCCCCCCCCCCATGTCCAGCCAAGCGAGTGTTTGATGCCCTGTCCTTCTCACCCACTGGCACATGTCCAACTGGCCACCTGTGCTGCTCATGTGCCCCCCCCCTCCTCCCCATTCTCTCTCTCCCTCTGCCTCTCCCTTTCACTCATCCCACAGAACGTTTTCAATTTGGAAGGACATTCCAGGCACTGCAGCACCTGCTGGGCTAATTTACTTGGTGCCAATCGGAGGCAAAGCACGGTCATTGCCCCGGCAGAAGCCAGCATGCTCAGCGAAGGTAGCTCTATTAGCCACTGACTGCACACGCCAGCAGGGCATGACTGACAAAGAGTACGGCCAGTATCACTGAGCTCCATGTGTCTTCTTACGAATGCACATCCCGGACCGCATGCTAAAATGTATCCATATATATGAGGAAAATATATGTGATTCGTAAGTAAGAAAACACACACACTTCCACAAGCACACACACATACACATACACACACACACACACACACTCATACACATGCACACACATGCAAACTGATGCAGAACTTAATGTAACTGCACCACTCTAAGCCCAGGGCGACATCGCATTTGTGTCACACCAAAAGACCCCCATGTAATTTTTCATAAGCGCAACCCTCTTGCATGTGGTGTTGCAAGTCTCACTGATTAGCATGGAAACTGATTGCTGCCCCATACACACTGCTTCAGTAACACACCTGGTGCAGCCTCCCTGTTAGCCAACTCTTTGCAATTGCATTTGTGACTTTGAATTGCGAGTAAACTGTGCACCAGTTTCCATACAGCAGCTGTCTGTAAGAATTGAGGCTGTAAAATAAGGCCCACAGAGACTCACTGTTAGGTTGTCATTGGGATTCAATACGCCGTATTAAGAGAAGCTGTCAGCTCAATGTCACAAAGTACCAGAGTGTAGGGCAGAGGCTCCTGGCTGTTTAAGAGTTGTCCTGTATAAACCCCAAGGGCTGCTAGGATACTCTATGTTCCCGAATGCACCCCTTTTTAAATCCTTCTGGTAACAGTAAACAACAAACTACTTGGGGTTAACTGAGACTAGCTTAATAAGTATAATACTGGAGCATAATCAGCACAATTAAAGACATCCACAAGTGATTATGTAGACAAGGGAAAGCTGTTTTTCTCATTCACATAGAAAGAACTGTTGGGCTCATTTGAGGTGAGATTCTCAACACAGACTGAAGCTGTATGAGCTGTATGAAGCTGTATGAGTGCTTGGGGACGCATGGCCAGGCAAAGTTACAATAGACCTTTTTAAAAATCCCAAAACATAATAATACAGTAATATCCTCCTAATTCCTGTTTATAATATGTCACCATGTATTTTGTGATATTTGATGAAACAGAGAACTTTAAAATCATTTTTGTGGTGCATGTAATCACCTAGTTGCCAAAACAGTTTGACTGCTTTCACTGAAGTCATTACTGGACCTGTCAACTACCAGAATCTGCACTTTGGCAATAGAAATGAAAACTGAGTGAAGTGAAAACTGCAGTGAAAGTATAATTTTAAAAAAAGTAGAATAAAAAATATCTGAAATAAAAATGTGTCAAAAATGCTAATCAAATTCAAACAGTCATTCTTGAGGTGGAGAGGAATGAATATTATTTCAGTTTAAATTAGAATACGCGCTGCCTCACTCATATAAATTTGTACCATGAGCTGTCTAAAGAAGTGTTCAAGAAATGTTCTCAGCTTAACAGAAAGTGATTGTCAGTTAGCAGAGAATGGGTCGGGTACACAGTGTTGTCTCCCTTCAAAATCTTCCTGGGTAAAAACCCTGATGTACCACTAGCACATTCACATCTACATTTATGCATTTAGCAGATGCTTTTATCCAAAGTGACCTACAAAAATAAGAGTACCTTGAGCAGCTTCTCCTAGAGTAGCTAAAAGCAAGTGGGCAAAAGATGGGAGCTTAAATTTGTTCTGTAGTTTACTCTGACCCTGAAACACTGCAGCTCATTACCAATTCACAAAAACATCTAGGAACCAATCATTTTACATTTACATTTTATGCATTTAGCAGACCATCATTTCAAAGCGACTTACACTTGTCAATTAGTTCAGATAATCAATTAGTTCAGGGCCAGTCTCCCCTAGGCTTAAATGTCTTGCTCAAGGGCACAACGGTGGCAGCTGAGATTTGAACCAGGCTAGTAGCATGCTCAGCAGGTTCCTCAACCACTACACTACCAATCCCAAACCCAATCACATCCACTTATCACATGTGGGATTTATATGATTCACATCAAATGAAGGCATCCACATTACTCTCTGTGGTTAATCTATGGACATACAGTTTCCTTTGAATTAAGTAAATAACCGCAAGTAAAACCACCATTGACATGACTGGTACACTTACAGAACGATTTGCTAAGAATTTAAAGCTTAAATTTAATTTCATTCTGGTTACACTCCAATCAATCACTCATTGACAGGCATGGGTCTGGTTCCCAAGCTACTTCAATCTTCAGAGAATGTTCCACCTCTTCAAAAGCATCACCTCCCCTCCCCCAGTTCAAACAACAAATTGGCCCTGAGGCACAGCTCATGGCTGCCGCCCCCCTACCTTTAGGACATAAATATTTGATCAAGGGAATGCTTTGAGACTAATTCTGTGTGCAAGTGAAGTCCTAAAACAGTCCTTGGGACATCTGTAAGACCATTACTATTTTTACAGGAACCAGTGACAGAGATGATTTGTTCACGAAAGGTCGAAAGATTTAGTTACATTTTACTTGAGGGTGTGGACATAAGAGTGACATGAGCCTGTCATAAAAATGACATGAAGTATATCATGACATGACATGACAAGACATGACACTTTAGTGTTTATGACTGTTGTCTTCAAGTGTCATTCAGTTTTTGGAATGTCTTCTCGCATCCCAAAGTGTCAACTTAACATTACAAAAACTGAATTACACTTAAAAAGTGTCATTAATGTTCATGACACGTCATGTCATGTTTATGACAGGCTCATGACACTCTTGTGTCGACACCCTCAAGTAAAGGGTTATCAAACATGTGTGTGTGGTGTGATGTGATGTGTGAATAATATGCATGTAGCGTATATCAAACTAAGTCCACTGTACTTTATATTTTGTTATTAGAAAACACAGTGCAAAAAATGGAACTGAGACACAAGGCAAATAACCAGGATTCACAATGAGGGATGAGGGATTCGGAGTCCACAGGAACAGAACAGGGCTTTGAGATCTGAAATACGCCCATCACAGCAACACTTGTTAAGCTCATATTAACTTTGTTACTGCCATTTCACAGATTAATTTGACACTTAAACTCAAATTCAGTAGATCTATCCCTTACTGAACAACATCTAAATAAGTCAAATGACCTAAAGAATTTCAGTAAAAACTGTGTGGGCTCTAACTATGGATACGGACAGAAGCATCACGATGAAGGAAGAATTTTGATAGACATGGACTGATTGGTGCTTTATGCAAGAGCACACAAAGACTAATGAAAACGCCCGTGCTAAATCTCCCTCAGAAGAGCAGCGGAGGTCCTGGGCCATGCAGTGCTAATGCACTCTAAGTACAAGTTTGTTGCTATGTGATTTTTCCTCTGAATACAAAAATGCTTTACTGCATTCAAAACTCTCTGAAAGCAAATCATATTTTCCTAACTCCAGAGAGGCTATTTGGATTTGTAGATTTTGTTTCAAGATGCTCCTAAGAGTCATTAAAAGAGTCCATTAAGATGATCTCCAAGTACGAGATGTGAGGGAACATCCTGAGGACTCTCCTCTGGCTTGTTGACAATACATTAACAACAATTACACAGGCCTGACATCTCTAGCCCAGCAATTTGTGCACACTGCATCTCAGTGTGGACTGGTGTCACTTTGAGCTAACAGTTATTAAGTACTGGAGGGGTTCCTGTGACAACGTTTGCACAGTAAGAAAAAATACTCCCTCTTGAAGCCAACTGTTTTCTCTTTGCAAAGGCAGAAGTTTGTAAAAGAATAAAATGAGGACTTCATTGTCTCTTCTATCAGAGACACCAGTGGATCAATGGGCAGTTTTTTTCCTTGAAGCCCTCAGCTTCAACTCAAAAATGGAAGTGTCCTCCATTAGAGAGGGCCTTTCAGCCAGACACTTGGACAGCAGAATTATCAAAAAAGGGGCTGACGAACTACTCCATTTCCTCACCAACAAACTGAAGCAATGCTGGAGCACAGTGTGGTGGTGAAGGGGGTGCGGAGGCTAGTTCACTCCATGACGATTAAAAGGAACACGCTTCCACAGAGTCTTCCCATGGGATGTGGGGTTTTGTCTTCACAAATTCATTTCTCTCCACAAATCCCACCTCTGAATGCAGAGGCAAATGAGGCGTTGCCATCACAGGGGCATGCTAGGAAAACACTCCTGACTTTCATCATTGGAGCCAGGCATCGGAACAGTGGGACTCCCACAAGACCCAAAACAAACACGACGACGCACACAAATCCACCACAGTGACTGACTTCGGGAGAGGGCAAATATAAAGTTTAGCCGAAAACAGATAGAAATATTTAAAGGTCTCAGAGGAGGTAAACACTGAGAGAACTTGACAAATTCACTACCATATTCAGTGATAAAGTTGGCCTGGCATCTTTTAATGTTGTGAATGTTTTCACAACATTAAAGGCATCACAAGCAAGAAATATTGCTTTTAAGTGAGCTAAAATTGCATCAAATATTTAACATTGTGCAAAAAAAACAAAAACTTCATTAAGTCTAAGGGGATGATATGTGCAAATAACACATTCTGCTTTTGTGTGCAACCACACTTCAAGGTGCAGGCACACCTTCATTTTGAGAGAAAAATGGTGGTTTGGTTGGCTGGTTGCTGCAGTCTGATCTAGTCTGTCAGCTCAACATGTCTGTCACCTGAGTGATTCACCACATGACAGTTATGTTCCAGACTTATTGAACACAAGAACAGATGAACAGACTAAGCATGCCCTTGGTAATAAAACATGGCCTAGAAATGTTAGCGAGGTTTCAAGCTGTCAGTGATAAGTTCTTCAGATGCATTTTTCATCACGTCATCAGGAAGATCACCTTGGCCTTGAACGACGGAATGACAGAGTTGGGAAACTCTGCAAAAGTTTTCAGTGAGTTTCACTGCAGCTCTAACAGCAACAAAACAGAAGAAAATAAAATTGGCTCCAACAAATGACACATCTGAGCCGAAGAAAACAGACCACCATAGCAAGTCATTAACACTTTACTTATTCACATGCAAATAAACAGCAAAAAACATCTGCTGACAGCGCATGTTAAGTGTTCTGTTCAGCAGTTTGGATACTTACATTTCAGACATAATTGGATGTTGGGAATTGCTGACCATGCGAGCGGTGCAATCTATTAAGTCTTCTACAGACTACATTAAGAGAGCACGCAGGCTTTCAAAGAGGGCGGATGCCTCTGTTATCAACTGCGTTGGCGAAACTGAGCTACTCAAATATGCTGTGACTGTGTGATAAGTATTATTTGGTGCTGGAGAAGACAACCTTTCATCTCTGAGAAAAACTGATTACTATACAGTCATTTCCTGAATATACGCAGCACTGTGTAGAAACCCCAGGTCTGTGTTTTATGCAGACTTAACCGCATGTATTAACCACACCCATGTATTAATCACAGTTTACTGATCAGAATCAGCTAACCTTGGCTACATTAAAAATTGGAGAGTTACTATAGGTGTGATCTAGTGAAAGTAATGTAAGTGTTTTAGTGGATAGGTTTCAATGCAATCTGAAACTCTGCTGCACTCCTCTGTCATTCAGAGCCACTGGCGATGGCCTCCACTGCCCATGGGCCACCTCTGAGTTTTACAACTAGATTTGAAATAAAGAAGTCTTACTTTTTGCCTCAGCAGTCCTCAATTTGTAAACATCTGCAAATACATTAGCTGTTTAACAGTACTCCAGATAGCCAGCTATTTTGCAACTATATGTTCCAGCATAACACCATAATACCTAAATTTTTGACAAATATAAGTTGTATAATTTGCACAACTGAAATGCCTGTTTCAATGGACAGACTCATGTTAGATTAGACTGGCCCAATGGGCCATCCTTTTTCTCTGCTTTTACTTCCCCACCACATATATCTCTTTGCTTCCTTTTCTTAATGCACTTCCTATAAACACTACCAAGTTTGTCATAAACACCACAACTACAGCAGCTACTGTACTGCAATCGTTTCTTTGTAAAGTAATAATATGCTTTATGTATTTGTGACAGCGTACGTCATATTGGGTTATGTCAAGAAGCTATATCTAGAACACGGCACTAGCATACCGAAAAAATAAACATTGCAGTATTTTTCATCTTGATATGCAAAATGTAACCTGATGCCTCCACAGTGTTTGTCAACCCATTACTCTGGAGATGTAGATTATACTGTGCTGTGGAAACCTCCACAGCCTGTGACTGATAGAAGAGTTGACAGAGAGATAGATGAGATCTGTGGCAGACAGTGAGCTTGCATAGAGCATCTGCACAACACAACCACATAACAAAGAAACCTCCTCAGAAGACTGCATGAGAAAACAGTACTCAGCCATGCATATTCATCCCATGTGTACAGACATCTGCAAATTATCTGCCTGTCAATTATGATTCCAACCTGCTCGAAGGTTTCTTCACTGAACTGACCTCAAGTTTACAAAGCAACCAGTGATTTAGCAGATAATAGCTAAGTCATGGGTGAGTAATGTAAACTACTCTGTGGTTCACCAAACAAAAAAGTACACAAAAGAGCAACATTTCCGCACAAAATGTTTCTAGAACATCAGCACAGCTTAGTGGCATCACTCACCTTCCAGAGTTTTTCCACCCTTGACAGTTTGTGAGTTTTCATCCTGTGTTTGTGGAGAGGCAGCAGTGGGTGCGCTGGGCTGGAGGCAGTAAGAGACTAGTCCTGAAGGAGGACCTCTAATGGACGATGAGGCATGGCCCGGCCTTAAGTAAGGGCATCCCATCCTGGCCATATGCTGAGCAACAACAGGGATACCAGAGCCAAGCCTTACCTCACATCAGCACTACCCCCTCTGAGAGGCTCTCTCAGTGTGTGTACGTGTGTGTGAGTGAGTGAGTGTGTGAGTGTGTGTGAGATGTTGTACGGGGGAAAGAGAGAGATTGCCTTAGATAGAAGGCAATAAAAAAGGGAATGCATTTTTTATCAAAACTTGTATCAGCAAACGTTTTTATTTCTCATTTGTGTTATTTGTACCATGCCGTTTCAAGTTTCAAGTGTGTGTGTGTGTGTGTGTAAGTGTGTGGTGTGTGTGTATGTATATGTGTGTGTGTGTGTGTGTGTGTGTGTGTGTGTGTGTGTGTGTGTGCATGTGTGTGTGTCTATTTATCTGTGCATATATTGCATATGTGTATGTGAGTGTTTGCATGTCGATTTGTGTGTGAGTGTATGTGTGGATAGAATAACACTGACATTCAGACCCAGTCCCTTCTTTGAGCTTCTCAACGAAGGTAAGCAAATGCCCCTCAAACTGTTAACCTGACACTGGAGAGGTGGTAATCTGCACAGACTGGCCCAACAGACAGCCACTGATCACTACCCTTGGATCAGCAAGGCCATCCCTTCCTGGCAGGGTGTGGGCCAACACAGAGACACCACCCCCCACCCCACACCCCCAGCCCATCAGGGTCTGGCTCAGTCTCCCAGTCCCTGTCAGCAGCCAGCTACTTACCCTCCCATTAGGCCCCGCACCCCCACCCCACAACACCCCACCCCACTCCAGTGGATCAGCACTTTCAGTCGTGTGAATAAACACAGGCTCCAAACGCTCTGTGCCTTTTAGCAGAGTTGCTGCACAAATTGTTTTGTGTGCGTGTCTGTGTGTGTGTGTGTGTGTGTGTGCGTACAAAAGTCAGATAGATGCATAAAGACGGAGAATGTGTGTGTGTGTGTGTGTATGTGTGTGTGTGTGCGCGTGCGTGTGTGTGTGTAATGTCTGAGAAAGAGTGAGAGTGTGTGTGTGTAATGTCTGAGAGAGAGTGAGTGTGTGTGTGTGTGTGTGTGTAATGTCTGTGAGAGAGTGAGAGTGTGTGTATGCATTCATTAATGTGTGCATCTGCCATAAAGCCTTGAAGTAAATCACTGGCACTCTCAATTGTTGTAACTTTTTATGTGCAGTATCTGTGAGGTCAGGCCATGGGCTTTATGCATGGAGAAGTAATGGTCCTACAAAGCAATTTGCTAAGAGGGAAATATTTTACTGTAGCCGTCTACATGAGCCTCACTCAGAGTTAATTACAGCCTCTCCACATTTCTTCCAGATCCATTAAGCTTGTTTTGAATCTCTCCACAATGTCAACACATTCAGAGATTTGCAGCCACATGAAACCAAAAGTTTTCATGCAAAGAAAAATATGAATGTCAAGAGGTCAGAGGTCACAGAGCGGTGCAGTCGATCATCCACAAGGTGAACATGTAGGCTTTGAGCACACAGGTGAGATGGGTTTGCTTTTGCCCTCCAATGTGTTAAGAAACTTTGTCGATCCTGTCCAGAGAGTGACGGAAGACATCACTAAACACTATTTTTAGACAGAGGCAGACGGAGTGAGGATAGGCTGAGACAGCTTGATTGACATGTCTGAGAGACATTTCAGTAACTGATGACACTCAGATGTTTTTTATGTAAGAAAACTGGAGCTCAGCCTGAGGCTAGTTGTGTGTGTGTGTGTGTGTGTGTGTGTGCATGTGTGTGGGGGTGGGGGGGGGTTAAAAATGATAAATCAGTTGCTCTCTCTCATACTGATTATGGCTTGTCATTGTGTTTGAGCTTGAGGTCGGTGTATAGAGGAACATGACTGCCCCTGCCCCCATGGAGTCCTGGGGCCCTGATTCACAGCCCCACGGCTCTGTGGCTGCCGTTAGTCACAAGGCTGTACTGCACTGGGGATATCACTGCGCTGGGGACATCATATCACTCTCTCACTCACTCACTCACTCACTCTGTGTTTTCCTCCAGATGCCGCCATGCAATCACAGGCCTGGTGCTTATGTGCAGGGATACGCAGAGGGGAATGACTGTGCTGGGATCACAAGCGACATACAGTGGCGTGAAAAGCAATCTTTTCCACTGACACAAGAACCCCCTCCGATTCCTGCAGGGCTCCATTGTAACAGCTGGCTACAGTCATAAGAGTGTATGTGCGTGCGTGTGTGTGTGTGTGTGTAAGAGAGACAGAGAGACAGTGTGTGTGTGTGTGTGTGTGTAAAAGAGACAGAGTGTGTGTATGTGTTTGTGTGTGTGAGAGAGAGAGTGTGAGAGAGCCTTTGCACGTCTTTGCATGTCATGCATGGCACAAACTCATCTTGAGACGATACCCATGAGAAAGCAGTTGTTACCACACCTGGTTGTGTCTTCCAAATGTCGACATCTTGACACACACACACACACACACACACTCTCTCTCACTCACTCTCTCCCTCTCTCTCTCGCTCTCTCTCACACACACACACACACAGAGGAGCTGAGAGCATTCGTTGATGCATTTAACGAGTAAAAAACAGCACTTGTTGTTCCACTCTTGCTACGTTTCATGATGATGCATCACTTCCCACGGCATGCTCCACCCAGCAGTGTCAGGGCCATTCTGTGAGTACCTCTGAACGGGGACTTTTATTCACCCCAGTAATCGATCCTGAAAGAGATCTTAAGGGGAAACCTCTGAAAACTACCCCAAGTTACTGTGTTTCTAACAGGCCTATCATTTGACCATTGACAGTTGGACAACTTAGCTCACCTTTTCTTTAGCTTTTAGTTTAGACTGAAGGTGGCTTGGGCTTTTATTTACAGTATTTTTTTGTATTTTAGCCTTTATTTCAGTACTTTTCTACTATTAATAGGTAATCTTTTATTTTTTTTTGACAAATATCTTTATTGATTTTTTACTTAATTGGGTAATCTTTTATTGACTTTTTGCATTGTTTTGTACAGTTGACTGCACTTGTGTTGATTCATTAAATGTCTTTCTTTTTTGAAAATTCTGATTTCAATACGACACTGGAGATGACACTGAAATAAGCTCAAAAACAGAGACCACCGCCAGTGCTGTGTCTTGTGCATGACCCTGATACTAAAATGAACCGCTCACCTCAGGACATCTCAGTCCCCCTGGTGGTGTATCATGTCCTGGTCGATAGAGGAAGTACCTCTGTGACATAACACATTAGTGCCACATGGACTCCTTCAACACCAAAAAGGCAACAAATGTTTCAGATGCCAGAGATCCACAGCCGCCCACAGTCATTCAATTAAACCTTTCCGCTCCCTCTGTTCAAATGAGAAAACGTACTCAAAACGGCAGTTAGTGATAAAAACATCATCGACTGAATAGAAAAGAGAATTTACAATTCAATTGAAAAGTGTGTGGTAAATGAACATCATCGATTGAATATGAAGGAGATCACATGACATTTTTTTTTCTGAAAGAGAAATAAGCATTTTGGTTGAGGAATTCAAATGAAAACAACAACAATGCTCACAGCAAACGTTCTATTTCATTCCCAAACTACTTCTGTTAAGATCACATAGGGAGCAAGTGAAATCCTATGGGCACAGCTATGACACTAACAATCAAACTCTCTTCACATGGTCTGCTGAGTTCAGCTGAAGATGTCTTTAGGTGTAAATGAAAAACTCAACCCTTGAAATTGTATTTAAAAAACTGATTACTCTGCCCTCTACTGACAGCTTCACAGTGTCACATGGCGGTGGCAGCCAGATCTATGATGTTGACACATCAGAGTCAGAGCAGTACATATAGCATGGCCCATAATGCATTTTAAAGAATAATTATATTCATCACAAGATGGAACATGTATAGTCACTTTCAGCAACAACCAAATGGCATCAGTTTGAAAGTGTTTTGCAAAGGCTTCTGCATGTTCCCAGCTATGCATGGCTCCTGCATCACTCTGTCGGGGCTTATTGTCGTGATCGCCTCAAGAACATAATCCCTTCCTTATTTACTAAGTTGGTGAAGTTCTATGGGCATACAGTATTCAGTTTTTGTACAGGTCAACATGCTGTGGGTGTCTCCTACAGCCTGAGATAGGAGTTATGACATTCATGTCACCTCACAGAAACAGCTGCAGCATCTACTGTTAGCACAAACACACAACATCAGTTCATTCATCAATTAGTTGTTGATGCTCACACTGAAACACTCTTTCAACAACATCAGGCCAGGTAGCCTAGTCCCATGAACAGGTGAGGCATTTCACTGGGAGTTGCTACTATAACAGAACACCATAAAATCCATGGAAGATTTGGATCTGCACAGGATCAGCTACAGTGTAAATCTGACATGTGTTCCTGTCAGAGTACCTGTGCCTCATGAGAGCACTGAGCTACATATTCCACCAATAGGCAAAGTGATGGAACACAGGGGGACAGATGATGTCAGATCTAATCATTGCGGCACAGTGATGAGACCACTGATTGACCGTCCCCCTCTGAACACCTCAGTGAGTGATTGTGTGGCTCTCTGGTATTTTTGGGGATATGAATTAGCTATAGGGCTGTGGTGCTCAGTTCTGAGTCACCCTCCCATTACACACACACACACACACACACACACACACACTGCACATAATAAGCATAAGGCAAGGACAGCAATGGGACCCATTACTAACAGACTAAGCCAGGCACATACTGCTTTCACACATTTTATTAGTGACAAAACATCCCAGCTGAGACGGCTCTGTTTGCGTCTGTGGCACGTCCTCTGATACAAGCGGTCCAGATTTGAGGGGGGCCATGAGTCTGACACCAAGCCTCCAGCTTTCTCGCAGGACCTCAGGTTTAAATAAAGCATGGCCATGAAAAAAAATGTGAGTGGACTGACCCTGTTTCTAATTAGCCCCCTGCTCTGGGACCTGTGATCTTGTTTGTCCAGAATCTCTCCACAGGCCCCTGTGTTTGCTCTCTCTCTCTCTCTCTGTCTCTCTCTCTCTGCATTTCTGCAGTCTTTCTCTCTCTTTATCTCTACTGTGGTACAGACCTCTAAATAAGAATAATGTCTCTGCCTATGCACAGTGCCTGAGTATATGGAGCTCTGTGTGGCAGTTTCACAGCTCCAAAGCAGAGGAGTATGGGCGGGTATGAAATTAGATATATGAAATATGAATGCAGGAAATCTCATTGTTAGAAAACCTCCATAATGGAGGATGAAAGAAATGGAGGGATGAAGAGGGAGAGTGTGTGTGTGTGTGTGTGTGTGTGTGTGTGCGCGCACAGGGAGGCCTCTGGGCAAAAACTGATGGGTGTGAGTGATGACTCACTTTGCTAGGGGGAGATTAGCAGCCCTGTGTGGCAGGTGCCCCTTCCTGTCCTTCCCTGTCTGGCCTGACAGTGCCCACTCACACCGTCCAGCAGGCACTGCCAATCTGTCTGCCATGCGGCTTGTCCGCCCAAACTGCCACCAGTGTGGCTGCTTGACCAACTCAAACAGCTGCCCGTCTGCAACACCTGGCAAACCTCTGCCACAAACATGTGTCTGTGTCAAATGGCAGATGATGTAGGGAAATGGCAGATGATGTGGGCAAACATGTCGCAAATAAAAATGTTTTCATCAAACCAATTAAAACAAACAAACAAACAAACAGACAGAATGCAGCACAGCCATTCTAGTGTAAGAGCTCACTATAGACAGCAGTGGTCAATGACTGCCCTCTACCTATCTGTAGTATTTCATATAGAGGACCATTGCAACGGTCTGCTGTTCCAGTTGTCTGTGGTAAGAGTGCCCCTTGTGGTTGACAGATTGTAGTGTACCACTACCATGTTGTTACTGTAAGATACAGGGTTTCTGAAGGTTGCTTTTCACCGGGCATCTGTACATTACCAGAACACTGTCAAATATGTGGTGCTCCACATGACCAACACAGGTAAATCTTTTACATGTGACTAATTGCTTGCGACAAACTGCTTGTAACTCATGAAGGCTTGCAGAGCTTAAAAGAGCCAACATGAAACACAGTGAACAAATGACATAATGTCCTAGTTTGTTGGAAAAGAAAAAAACACACACACGTAAAAAAAACTATAGAAGTAGAGCATGCAGAAAGTGGAAATGATTCCTTAATTATTTATATTATGCCTGCAATCACAAGAAGCGGGCACGTATGGCGAAGCCTGCCTCAGTGACAGTGGCGCCTCCATAATATGGTCCATGAAACAAATGGGGAGAGCAGAGCGTAAAGTAGAGAGAAGTGGAGAGAGGGATGTAAATAAACAGGGCTATTCTTAGAGGACTGGAGCACGGACAGAAGAGAGGGAAAAAACTTGTGCAGTGGAAGAGCTCCAGGATTCCATCTGGAGTCTGTCTGTTTGTCTGTCTGTCTCGTGGGACTGATTTTGGAGAAAGAGGCTTACTCTGGATTTAAGAGATTTTTTGCCCTCGGCAACCTCTAGTGATACATATTTATATACCACAACTGAACTTGGATGAAATCTGACAATGAAATGTCCTCGTCTGATTGTGTGACAAACGCATTACTGCTTTATACAATACAGATGCATAGCCACCCTCATTCTCTGCTGTCTGATCCAGACAGTGTTTGCTTTATTGATTTGTTTGCTTATTCTTTTCAAGCAATCATGTCAGCACAACTTCTCACCCACTGAGCGCATCATAAAAGCAGATGACAAAAGGAGAGAGAGAGAAAGAGAGAGGAATAGAGAGAGAGAGAAAGGAATAGAGAGAGAGAGACATTACATTTACATTTACATTTATGCATTTAACCAAAGCGACTTACAAAAGAGGATAACATTCAAGATAAGGCACAATGAAAAAAAGAGAGAGAGAGAGAGACAGAGGCAGATGTTTTCACTAGTACTAATTAGCTCGTGCAATGCTTGCTCTATTCTCAGACAGCTGTGGCAGCGGGCAATGTCAGTGCACAGGCTGTAGCAGACAGACATCAGGGGGTTAATGCTGTCTAGCAGTGCAGCCGTGGCCCCAGCAGTGGCAGCACCACATGGTAGCCATGGCGGCAGAAGCCAAGATGTGATTAGCCCGGCGGAAGAGGCCTGCCGCGACTGGAGCCTTATCGACGGGCTGTCAACAGGTCCCGGGGGCGTGGCAGAGGTAGGGGCTGGTGGGGAGTGAGGAGGCATGGGGGGTGAGGGTGGGTGCAAGATGGATGACCTGTTGACAGGGCTGAGGGCGGGCTGTTGGAGGAGGTGATTGATAGGCTGTTGAGAGCCCGTGGAGGCGGGGCAGGAAAGCAGATCGATGTCGTGGGCCTGAGCATGGTGATGTGTGAATTCATGTAGGTGAACACAGATCAGCAAGCACACATACAAAACACAGTCATGCGCACAAACACACACGCACACAGTCACACTCTCAAGATATACTTTCAAATGATCTTCAATCGTTTTTGCTTAACAGGATGAAAATAAGAACAAAGTAATCAGTAAATCATTAAAAAAAAAAACAACCCCCAAGCACAAAAACCAAGCTTTCACAGACACAAATTTGTTCCTATTCGACAAGCAAAAATTGCATTCCGAATCAACTCCCTCACGTGGCGAAATAACCCAGACAGTGTGATGTATGCGGTCATGGCCACGGCTCGGCAGTGTGAGCGGGTGTGAGAGAGAGTACACGCGTGCTTAACTGTGTGTCACCCACAGACGGCAATCTGTGCTCACAGGAGGCAAATCAACAGTGCGCAGTAGGCCCTGCCTCGCCCCTTCAACCTTTGAAACCATGGCAACCGAGAGGGAGAGACCCTGCCGAGACAGCTGCTGCCACGGCACCTTCCGTTCTGGATGCTGAGCACCGCAGACACACCTGTTTATTTATTTATTTTTTTGGAAGTGTGCTGCCAAGCGTGGTGTCCAGGAAGTGAAGTGATCACATGTTCTCACTGGACACCTTTGTGCCATAATTGATGTATTTAGTTCTAGCTCTCCTGCTTCCCCCTTGATGTGCTGCGCAGCATCTTAGCATTAGAGATGTGGCCAAACTATGGCCTGTGCTGGATTCATGAGGATGACATAATTATGTCTCTACCTGTGCCTTGCTTATTTTTACCCTGTGTCTGTGACTGAGGTGTTGATTTTTTTACTGTATTGTGTTTCTGGGACGGGGTGGTGGCGGGGAGTTGCGCATTGAGGTACGCTGCGGTGTCTGTCAGCAAACATGTTGGCAAAGATGCCTCAGCTTAGATGTTGATGTTGTTAGCTTTGCTCCTTAGCTCCTTAGCTCCAGCTCCTTAAAAACCAAGCCAGTCTATGACGTTGGGCTGGAGGCTTTGGTTGGGAGTCACGGTGGGAGAACAGACCCCCTCCCCAAGTCTCCTCCCCCACCCCTAATCATCTGTCTGACTGGAATAATCCCACTGCTGACAGCAGTGCTGGCAGTCTGCTGTTTGCTCTGGAGAGTGAAAGCAAGGTGAAAATGGCTGCTCTAACACAACGACAGTTGGTTTTCTGCTCTGTTTCTTTGGGACAGGTTCAGCTGTGGAAGAGGCTGTTGTTGAGAGAGGTCCAGAGAAAAAGCTTCAAGCCAGAGCACTGCAGCCTGATTGCATTTATTAGTGTTGGGTTTGGTTTTAACATCTTACTGAACTATTGTGCAGTGTTCTTAATATCCAGACATCTGGCTACTGTTGTGACCTTTCATACTCACTGCAAGAAAAGCTGAAGATGTCATAGATAAACCTTAAACTAGTACCAGAGAGACAGAGGGAACATTAGTCCCTAACTTAATAGTGAGGTTGAAAATAAATGCTCCCTCTCTCTCTCTGTCTCTGTCACACACACACACAGACACACAAACACTCTGTCACCATCTGTAACAGTTAACAGCGAGTACTGTGTGTGTGTGTGTGTGTGTGTGTAAAAGAGTCTAGGAAAACGGCATGGCAGATGGGGCTTAAATGTGTCAGCACAGGCTATCAGCTCCATGGAATTTGCCTAAACGATATATTTCACACTCCTGCCACACAACCAGGCTCACCATCCCTGCACACCAGAACAAGTCAAGCTCCGCTCGTCCATTTTCAAACATATGCCACAATTACACAGACCAGTCCACTCCAGACCAGATCATTACATTAAGTGATCTCCACTGGATTCATCTAGCCATGCATTCCTCTTCTGAACAGGATGGGAAAAAACAAATACACAATGGTAAATTATGAAGAGATGATGACAGAAAAAGTAGAAAATACAAAAAAGGAAAATTACTGCACAATGCTACTGTCCCATCTTTTAGTATCAACGATATGGCCTATAGCATCTTCAGTCTTGAAAAAGGCTATAAGCCAAAACATTGTTAAAAGATTGGATGTTGGCATCAAGATGAAGTGTGCAGTCTCTCTTCTGTTTCAGTCCTCTTCTGAATCCATTTCACGATAACTCTGTCCACAAACAAATACTTGATTTAATGAGCCTCTTCTGAAACCATTTAATGACAACTCTGTTCACAAACAAATACTTGATATTGCATCCAAAACAATAAAAAAAAACACCTCACACATCTGACATAAAAATGTATGAGAATTAGAGAATTCACTTGATGAGATGGTCAAATGAAAACCCATCTGATTCGCACCATGTGGTTGTTCTGCTTTTATTTTCTGTATTCTAGCCGACCATTCGGAACGACTGCTGAGACGATGATTGCTATGAAATTGGGTTGAGCTGCAGCTCCTCTTAGAAGCATACCCCCTAGCACCACCAAGATAATGAAGAGGAAGCTCTGACAAAAACATGAAGAGCATGATGGATACCTTTTCTCATTATGTCTCACTGTTAAATGCAAGTGCTAGAGTAACATGTAAATAATCACGCAACCCTATAAACACAACCTGCATGGTGTTTGCTGTATTCTTAACCCTGTTTAGTCTGGAAACCTTTTGTCTCCTTTCACTGAGATCCCATATTATGGAAAAGTCCTGTTGAAAACATACAGTATGTCATTTTTTCTGTCCAAACAGAATAGGGTCTAATCTAAGGATCATGTTTGTCTCCATATAATCTGTATAATCCCTGCTTATTTTTGTATAGGGGATGTACTGTCCCAATCACACTGGGCATGGGTTTGCAGTAATTAAATAGCTAGCACAACTGCCAAGCACTCTGTGAGAGCTAATGGCTTCTGCATTCAAAATGACAGGACCTGGATGCCCTCTTGGCCCACATAACAAGCTTGACTTCTCAGGTTACCTGTTTAACATATGTGTGGCAGGGTGCCCATCAGGCTTGTCACTGTCTGGGCCAGGAGGCGATATTTTATTTCATCTGGCTGTGTAACATGAGGAAGATTAAAAAAAAATAATAAAAAACTCCATCCTTTACAAAGGATACGGTGACACATTTGAACTCAAAGGGCAATTAAATATGGGTCAGCATCTCATTTATCAACTGCTGACAATGGGCTCAAACAATGCTGTGTGTTTGGAGTTCTCCCTCTTCTGTCTGCCAGGGCTGAGCACACAAGCATCTGTCAATTCATCTCTGTCTTACAAAATAGCTGGTGTCCACATACAGGCCCTAATCCTTCAAATGTCACGGTGCTGTGGGAGAGCCATCTCTGGCTGACTCACTGAGGTCACCCCATCAAGGTGCTGTACAGATGCTTTCAAATGCTGTGCTAGCATTCTTTCATTCAGATTCAGCCGTCCTTTTATGTCAACCAAATTGCAGAAATATCATGTTTAGCGTGCTGTGCTGTATGTGCCCTGGTCCAGAATTAACATAATTCACAAATGTTTTTTTTAATCCACAAACATACACATCCTTATTTGTGATTCTTCTCATTTCAGGCCCTACATTCTGTTCCCTACTCATAAACTTGTACGACCTATGTAGTTCATCATGCAACCTATCCTGACACTTCAGAGGGTAGCCTAATGGTAATTTCAATTTGCTAATTTCACTTGCAAGGGAGTAGCTATATTTTCACGCCAACGGTGATGTCTATATTATGTTAAGTTACGTATTGCTCGCAGTCCAGTCAGAAAAAATGTGATTTCTAATTCCCACCGCTACTGCTATTAACTGGGTTACATTTGGAGTTTTTCTGAGGGTGCATTTGATTGGCCAGAGTAAGCACAGTATGTTTCAGTGGCCACAATATCAGTACCACATCTCACGCCTTTCCTTCCGCCAAATGATTGTTAGCGCCAAGTACATCAATAATTCAGCGCAATACACTCCCGCTGCCAAGTCCTGACTGCCCCTGTAAGAAGAGAGCAGAGTCGCAGTCAGACCAGCAGATCTGTTAGTCAAAGACACTCACAGGCCCTCGAAAAATACTTTCCCTTTTGAGTGTTCTTCGTGGCTTCAAAAGCATCAGGTCACCACTGAGTGCATAAATCTTTGCCACAACGTGACAGTTTGGAATACAAACGGGAGGAGTGTTGTCATGAGACGCACCGAAAGATAGCCTGCTGGATCGGCTACACGTGTAAGGAGGCAGAGCATGCTTCAGCACCACGGACAGCGACATCAATCTGCTCAGGGTTTTAATGCCGTCAAAAACAACGGTAGGCTATCGCCTAATGGCCACAGTTCATACGCTGCTGACACTGAAAAACATAATACCATACAACACGATATTGGCTCCTGTATTTAGCAATTATCAAACAGCTCGAAAATATTTTATAATAATTTTTACTTTTACGCCGTTTCAATAAAGGTCTACCTGCTTTTCATTCTTTACTCTAGTCAGCATTTACATGACGTAGGCTATGATGAGATGTAAAGGGTAACCTTCTCCTACCTACTTTTTAAGTCTTATTTTAACCAACTTTCAGGTCTTGTTGCGTTGTGTGAGGGTCATTCAATTACGTCACTCACAATCGAGATTCGAAGGTCAGACAACTCATGACCATAACGAGTGGCCTTTCACTTGGGCATTCCCCAGTCCACATAGCCAAAATATAAGCAAAACAACGTTTTGAATTAATGTCATGAAAGTTGACAACAAGCAAACGGCAGCGAGTATCATCGAGATTTACATCAAGCTGTAGACGCATCTATGCGGAATGTCAAGCTTTTGCTGATCTCATGACAAAACCACATCAATGACCAACCGTGCACGACAAATCGAAGGTCTGGTAATTTGATAACTCTTGGAATAGATAGGTATAGAAAAGACAGAGATATTGATCTATGACAGGAAGATCAGGTTTGTTTAAATCTACTCGATGGGCAACTTAAATCAACAGAGGGGTCAGGACTAAAATGTCAGGTGGTCAGATGCAAAACAAGGTCAGTGAAGTTGACTTGGCTTAGGCCGGTGACTGGTATAGTGTATGAGGGCTCAACACCAATAAAGTTTAACAGGGCTGTGTTCGCAATAAGCAAGCACAGTAGACACTGACAGTGAACAATGGTGCGCTGCAGTGACATCGAATCTATTAAACTTCCAAGAAACTACCATCAAATATTTTAAGGTAAAGAGGAAGCTCTTACGTCCTCGTCTTCACAGACATTTCTCTTTCGGTACTGGACACGGAGACGACCGTCTGCTGCGGTTTCAGGGTTCTTTCCAGCTTTTTCCTCGTCGACGACCTGTCCGCCCAAAAGGTGGCTGGCCTCAGGTGGGTGCGGAAAAGATTTGTTAGTGTTGATTTTCCCCGTAAATCTCTGATAGAGCGAAGCCATCATAACTCTGGACGAGGCACTACTGCATTTCAAAATACGGAGACCTCAGCTTTGCTAGTGACAGTTTGAATATATTCTTCTTTCTCAGCAGTAGCCCAATATTGTCCTTCCCAACTACGGCAAAGGAGCTTCAGGGAGAAAATACACGGAAGAAAACTAAATAAAGCAGGAAATTAATTCTCTATGGTAAGTTTTATCCATCGAAAATCGGGAACTATATTTGAAAAGGTCCGTAGTCTGGCTCTGCGGTCAGATCAGATGGAATGTTAGTTTTAGTCTGCTCTGCATTCAGAGCACGTTGTTTCTCTCCCTCTGTCCGTTGAAAAGAGAACAAACAAACACTGTACTATCCACTAGAAAAACCCGAACCAATCCGACGGCATCAAATGCGAGAAAAATCACACTAATCCCCCGTCCTCTCTAATAAAGCATTAGGAGACATTTGGTGACGTGTAGTGGGCTACGCAGCGCACCCGTGTCGTGTTCCTTGGGCGACGCGTTCTGCATGAGAAGTGACCAGTGAGAGGACCTGGCACAGACTATTATCTCCGAAACAATCAGCTACCCCAGTCATACCTCTCGGATGTAATCCGACGCACGTTACTTTATATACACCACAACAACCTTTATTGACTGATTTCCTGTATAAAACTGTACAATACGTAATATTATGCAAATATACAGTAAGAAAAAATCTATTCCAGTTTGATGCTTTAGTCTCTGTTCTCTGAACAATCACTATCAGGTCCATGGGAAGAGCTTGAGTGCCTCTGTGCGGTAAGGTACGATATGACAACCATGGAAGGGCTGCCTGAAGAGCTGTGTTTGAACAACAAAGATCAAGGGGGGTTTATTCTGTGCCCAGCGTAGGCTATTTAATATTTCTGACACGTTTTAGAAAAACGCTAATGCAGGTGAGTCGTTAGCTCTGGCTTGTTATGATATTCAAAAATATATGAAAATAAAACAAGAACACACACTATGGTCAAACGAGGATGTACTCCATCTTTTACTTCCTAAACTCCAAGCCTAATATTTCAGCCATTTCCACATTTTGCAAATATTGCAATAGTATTCTGATATAACATCCACATGTTGTGTGAAACAGCATGAATAATCACATTGAAAATGTGGTTAATACACACACAAGGCAAATCACCATTGATTGGTATAATCCACATGACAAGTGTTCTATGATTGTGCAAGCTTATTTCATCATGGAAAACTGTTTTTGCTTTATTTTGCTGCGTCTGTAAAGCACACAGTCACATTCATATCACAGGTGAGTGTTCCACAGACCCCTGTCTACTGCCACAGAATGCTTCAAGGACATGACAGCTACAAAATGGAGGCTATTCATTCCAACATTTCCACATTGCCTACATCTCATGAAAGCAGCTTAAAGGTTGCTTAGACCCAATGGATCACAATAAGAAGAGATTCAGGTTATGGAAGCGTCTGATGGGTCTACTGAAAATGGGCCTAAACCTTCATATTAACACAGAATCACAATGCATTTTGATGATTATTTACTACTGATTTGAGTCTGAGTTACATTCCAGCGTGTAACACTGGAATGCTATATCAAAGTTTGCACCAATCTCAGAGAAGTCAAGTCAAGTCGGCTTTATTATCAATTTCTCAACATATGCTAGACATACAGAGGAATTGAAATTCTGGTTATCCCACGGTGAAGAAGAGATGCACAACAGATAAGACATTTCCAAGCACTGAAGAAAAAAAGTGCATAAACAAGTAAGAAAGAGCCTTAAAAGAGAAATCTGGTGTGACTCAATCCACGCCCCTGTTGCTCCAGGTCACCGATTGCTGTTGGTTGGAAAAAGTTTGCTTGAACAGGCAACCGACTCATTACTATGAGTTCTATGTTGCATTAAAATTCTTGCGTTCTTGTCCCTACGGAGAGCTCTCATGATCTGGAACAAGATTGATTCACACCGGATTTCTCCTTTAAGCAGTGTTTGTATTAAAACATTTCAATACAACCCTTTACCAGGCACTAAGCAAATAGGAGACTCATCCTTATTGCATTATTAACTCATGAACAGTACATTTTTGAGACAAATGCTTAGAAAACTAAAGACCATGATTCACATTTCCTTTTTTTCCCTTTGAAAGATCTGAAAGTCGCTCCCTTGTGAATGCAGTGAGTGTGAATGGAGCAAAATACAGAGCAGCTCTACAGCTCCTGATGCTATTTTACAGTCTTAACTTCAAATGTGGTTTAAATGTAATTTTTTTTAAAGCCAAGGCCTTTGCAGCAAACAACGGACACTGAGACCGATTAGACAGGTATTGGGCTATAGTCCTGGTCATAAAAGAATGACCATTTTGTTTTTTGTCGTCTGTTTAGGTCAAGAGAGGGTTGATTACCCAGCAGTGATAAAATAAAGACTATGAATGCAGCATGTGTGCATGGATTAATAGCACATCATCACTATTTCAATCTGTAATAATCCAACTATGCATAGCTTATTTGAATAATTTATTCTTTTCATACTTCTGTTTCTTTTATGCTGGATAAAGACACAAATCAAAGCAATATTTTCAATTACGCTTTATCTCAGTAGCTTAGTATTAGACTATCGTCTCTCAGTTCTCCAAGAATAGCTTTGCTCTTTGAAAAATGACTTCAAGCTCCCATTACTTCTTCCCTGAAGGTTTTCCTCAGATAATGCACTAAATAACTAACTATGAAAGTTCTGGTGGGACTTAAAAAAAAAAAAAAAGATTTAGAATTTGATTAGGCATAGTTGGAATTCCAAACTCATAGTGTTCCACACGCAACAAGGTGAATGTTAAATGGGCCAGGCCAAGGCTGAGCTCTGCTCAATCATCTTGAACAGAGAAGAAAAGAATGATTAATAATACAAGGTCTTTTTGAATTGAAAATCAGTTTTAGTTTATTGCATCTAGTATAATTAGCATTCGCCAAGCACCACATGTAGGCTAGTTGTTGTTCACTGGAAATACATCAGCACTTTACTGTGCTGCATCTTTTGCATGCCTCAGGTTAGCCCTATCGTTATGCTTGGCTTCAGCTCTTTTTGAACAAAGCTTTTTATTGCTCCGATTAACATCTCACCTTTCTCTTCAGTTCAGAAAGTACAACATTTATGATGCATATAAAAGGACCACTGGCTTAATGTATTCTGTTTTACACTGGCGAGAAGATCATATGGCTTGGAACCAGAGAATAGTGTAAACACACTTCTCCTATTGCAGGGCTCCCTGACATTGTTTGTCCTCCTCTGTTTACGACTCCAGTTCATTTCGCTGGCCGGGCCTCATGCTGCACCCCTGGGCACCTGTCAGTCCCACAGGCCTCTGATAGATGGCCTCTCCCCTTCCCCACTAGTGCAGGACAACACCACCTCAGACCGCTCCCATAAGCACCCCCCAAACAACCCCTCCCACACACACACCTCCCTTATCTATTCATACACACCACAACACTGATGCCACCTGTCACCAACAGCATATAGACCCATTCCTCTGAATGGAACACATTTATCCATGTCAGTCCTGCAATTACAGCTACTGTACAGTGTCTGCAACAACAGCAGTTGCATCTTAAGCTACGCTCAATACGGAATGGTACCTTTCACATTTGAAACCATACTACTGCAACTTACATTTCTATAGTGCTTTTCAAGACACCCAAAGTGCTTTGCAGTGGAAGGGGGACCTCACTAACCACCACCAATGTGTAGCACCCACCTGGGCAATACATGACAGCCATTATGCATATGGATGCATAGAAATTTGGTCCATTTAATCATCTTTCTTTCACAAAACATTAATTTGTAGCAGATTCCATTAAACCTGCCCACATTAGTGGGTGACTATTACTATTAACAAAAAAAGGAATACCGTAACTAAATAAACCAGTTTTAGGGTTATCTTTCCCTCTCCATGGCAACAAGGGAGCTTATTTTCCACAGAGTGGCCATGGACACATGCGTCCCAGAGCATGCACCACAGTGTAATTCCCCATTACTCTGGGCCTAACCCAATAGGCTCCTGGCTCTGTTGTGAAATGCTCTTCTTATCACTCTATTCAATTCCCAACATTCAATTACAAGCCCAGTTCATTTTAGTCACTGTGGCTCCACTGAATGCAATTACAAGGCTTTGAAACTCAGAACTCTTAAATGCTTGCCTTCTTTCACTTATCAGAGCCCAGGGGTAACAAGGATGTCAAAACCACAGCGAGTATTAATTAAGAATGGACTTCAAAACTTGTGCTGACAAAAGCTGCCAGACATACCATAGGGTCCTGGGGGTGATAGCGCTGTTGGAATGGAAAAGCCACGGACCATTAAAGAATGCCTGGAAGAATAAATACAATAATTTTGACCCTATTTTAAAAAGCCCAACTGCAGTAAAGCCGCTCATTTGGTTAAGAGCTTTCTGACCTTTGCATTTAAACCTACTTTCAACTTCCCCTAAAAGCCTTAAAGTGTCACATCTGACAGTGTTTTGCATTTTGGATAATGAGCAATAAACATTAAAAAACACAGACATTTCCTCTGTATACATGACAACAGGTCTAAGCAGAAGCAAGGAGAACCAAGGGACAGTTAAACTGCCCTTATGGAGCAAAGCTGACCTTACTGTATATCCAAGCCCAGTCTAGCTACCCTTCAGATGAAGACTTAGACTAGACTACAACAAAATGAGACAGAATCTATTGAACAGTGTGGCACAGAACAGTTGACATATTGATTTTATCTCTCACTCCTGTTCACTACCAGGACAACTATTTCTTTTCTCTGTGCCAGACCCAGAGCAGCAGAGATGCAATCAGATGAAAATTACTTGCTTGTATAGTATGCCATATTGATTCGGTTGCCTGCTCAAGCAAAGGTGGTGTCACGACTCGGGTGGTTAGTTATTGAATTATGTTAGAGAGACTACAGAGAAAGACAATGACCATGACAAAGAGACAGATGATGGCAAAGTTTCCTATCAAAGAGGCAATCAGGACATCAGTGAGTCCTTTTATCTCTGATGATTGTAATTGGCAAAGTCCCCATATTTTGCAACCAACAATAAAAAAGAAACTCAAAAGCACATTTGGGTCCTTGCTTGAAGCTTTAAGTAACTTGAACTTTCAGTCAAAAGACAATTAGTCAATCAGTAACATCAAAAATAATAGTTGAATGGTTCATCAGTGTCATAAGCATGATTATACAAGAATATGTGACTAATTCTGACAGAGCAATCAGTGTACTACGTGGCCATTACTACTCCTTTCACCCTGACTAAAATGCTGCCTTTCAGAGAGGAAAATGGAAGGGAAAGGAAAGAGATCACGTTAAGGTCTGAGACTTCATGATTTTATCTTAACATGCATCCATCCCCTCATACTGCATGGACTGAAAAGTTGATAAAAGCTTCAACCGCATATCCAGTCATACCTACATAAAGTACAGTAATATATTATGAACACAAACACTGGTAAAAGCATAGACCCAATAGTGCACCATCAGCTAACTCTAGCTAAACAGGGCACAGAAACTCACTTCAGTGTAATTTTCCTGTGGTACCAAAAATGACTGTGATGTCTGTGATACCACAAATCAACACATCACACATACCCAATAGCTCTGTTGGGTTTCCATGATCAAAACACAATGTAACAATGTGTGTACTAAATGTAACAATGTGTGTACTAAATGTCAATACTGTGAGCAAGTGGAATGGCAGTATTTTATTCCAAAATAATGCTGGAGTAATGGATGACTGTTTTGGTATTTGCCTACTTGGGCCTACAAAGATATTGGAGGCGGGAAAACATGTAATCTTCTTTAATTCTATTTGATTATTACAGCACCATTTACAGTAGAATTGCCTCTTGGTGCCTTACAGACATTAACAAGGAGCACCCAAAAGCAGCAGGCAACCTTTAGTGTAAGGTACTGTAGGTACACTTGTCATCAGCACAGTTATTCTATTCACTCTAGGCTGGGGGGTGTTATTAAAGGGCTTTTTTCCACACTAGGCTGGGGGTATGTTAATAAAGGGCTTTTATGCCAACATTAAAACCATGGTGCATGAAGAGTGCTAACCCAAAAATCTTTGAATACTGCTCTGGTTCAACCTTCTCTATACTCATATGCAAAAGTCATCTCAGTATAAATGCCATCTCATTGGCTTGGTGATCATCTCTGTCTATATATTCTACTGCAATCTATTAGTTTGACTCAGTTTATTCACTGAACCTTCTCTTACTGTCATCACACTTGAGTGTGTGTGTGTGTGTGTGTCTGCATCAGTCACAGAGTTTGCCACACACCCTCTACGCTAACACCCTACCCTGACATACTCTCTCTCTCTCTCTCTCACACACACACACACACACACACACACACATCAAACAAACTTTGTTTATACAAATCCAACGAAAGTGTCATCTTTTTACCTTGCCTTTCTCATGGTTCTCCCAGATCAAAGGGCTAAAGTGTCACTCTCTATCCTTGGTGAAAGCTGAGTAGTTTATGGAACACTGCATCCTGCCTCTGAGGATTCAGAGAGAGGGCACGTCACAGCGTCAGCAAATCCAATTTGAAATGCCCAGTGATAAGGTGCTAGGGAAATTGGGTTTTAAACAAGAATGATATGGGACAGACTTAACATACTGCTGTCATCACAAGTGTGTGTGTGTGTGTGTGTGTGTGTGTGTGTGTGTCTGTCTGGCACTGGTTTGGATGCTGGGGTGTGATGGTAGGAGGGCACTATCTATCTACCTGACTGGAGAGAATGCAAAGTTCCTCAGATATATTCTGCTGATTGGTAGTGCACATTCCACACAAACAACCAAATAATTATTGAAGCAAGCAGTCAAACCACAGAAGGCTGAAGCCAGGGCTGTGCAATAAGAGCAGCACACAAGCAGTACAGATGATTAAGAAGAATGGGATGATGGATAAACTCACACTGGAAAGAAAGAGAAGCTCACACCGGAAAGACAAAAGAGATGAAAGAAAAAAGTAAAAGAAAAGAAAAATTTTGACTGTAAATCTACTTGCTACTCAAAGACTTCCATTTTTTCCATTTCTCCACATTCCTCATAAATGTATACACATGCAGACATGCAGAAAACACACATACACACACACACACTCACACACCAAAATGATGTGTCCACATTGTCACATCCAGATATATAGGAGCCACATACTTGCAAAGCACTGATCAAAATCACACACACACACGCGCACACACACACACACACACACATACACACACACGCACACTCCTGAACGAACCTGAGCTAACTCCAGAAACTCACTCAAAATGAGTGTGCCTGGGGGACTGCGAACTGAGGACAGAAAGTTATGAGTTTTATGAGCTCAGGGCACAATATGGTCCCTGGAATTTCAAAAGTGTTTGCGCACAATAGCAATGCAATAACCATCACACCACATTAGTGCGCTCATTGAAATGTCATCTTCTTATCATTGAAAACTCCTGCTTGACATATCCATTTATGGCACCTAATCAGCATTTAGAACAATTTTCGCCTCAAATATTGCAACTACAAGAGACCAAATGAGTTATACATTCAATCTAAATTCAATTTACCCCTACTCTTTCAATGGTTTTTTGCCTTGAGTGGAGAGAACTGATTAACCATTAAAAAAAACTTTACAAATATATCATGGAGGGGAAGGAAAACAATGATCTTCTGCACAGATAATTTGCATATACACAACAGGGTCGCTTCCGAGCATACAAGTCTTTTTTGTTTGTCCATGTAAACAAACAAACAAAAAAAAATATCTTACCTTTCTCGAGGAGGTGCTGGTATCAATCTTTAGCTGAGTGGCAATCAAGACAGACATGGCTTTACCCGTCTGTGTGTGTGTCTCCGGTAAGTGTAAACTCACACACACCTCGTACCCATTCACACTCACACACACGACACGTGTGCTTGCGTGACACAGCCCCAGCCCTTCACACTCGCTCAGACACTGTGTGTGTAAGTAGTGAGTGCAGGGAGATAGCAGAGGAGCTGTGGTGGACTGGGTGGGACTCTCTCACTGCTCTCTACCTCTCTAAAGCTGGGGCGTCTGACACTGGATAGTAATTCCTCCACGCGCGCTCTATTAAACTGTGTCTCTGAACACCCCCACCATCCGATACACCAACACACACACACACACTCACACACACACACACACACACACACACACACACAAGCACACAGACACACACATGCACACACTTGTCACTGAATTTTCATTTCTGCAATCTCTCTCTCTCTCTTTCTCTCTCTCTCTCTAATTCCCTTCTCTTCCTCCCCCCTTTGCACCTTGATGAAAAGCACTTGTAAATTTAACAGATGCACACACTGACACATTGTGTCTATGTGTATGTGTTTGTGTGTGTATGTGTGTGTGTGTGTGTGTGTGTGTGTGTGTGTGTGTGTGTGTGTGTGTGTGTGTGTGTGTATGTGTGTGTGTGTGTATGTGCATGCATGTGTCTGTGTGTGTACATGTACCTGTCACTCAACATATATTTTTGAGTGAGTGAGTGCATGTTTGTATGTGTCATATTTCTGTGTGTGTGTGTGTGTGTGTGTGTGCGAGCGTGCAACTGTGCAAGAGTGTGCTCTCCAAGATGGATCAATTCAATCAACTGCGCTGTTAGACTGTGATTAAGTGCAGGTAATATTTATGCTGCACGGCTTGCACCTCATAAACCACGGCCTTCCCCTCAATGGACAGGAACCTGGCATGCGTTTTATTTATGTAGTGTTTGTGCCTCGTGGATCCGATCCTGAGGCCGCCAGTGAATAACCAATTTGCCCTATCAAGCCCTACCACACTGGAGCGGAGAGGGGAAGGAAGAGGAGAGGAGGGGGTGGTGTAGGGGGCCATGGCTCTGGAAAGATTAGGATTCATTAAAAGACAAGGCTGTTTTAATAAAACAAGCCACCCGCATTTCCTAGTTAGCAGGCTTTTCAATTTGCGCAGAAGAAGCAGACAAAGCCAGGAGACAGGCACAATGCCTCTCTAGGAGGCCCACAGAGAGTCTATAGAGCACTGTGATAATGACTAATCTAATTCATTTCATATGGCACAGTGTCACAATGCTGAAAAACCAGACAGACGTGTCACGCCATCGCCGAGCATTAAGTTTGTGCCAATGGATTTTGTTTGTGTTTATTTCTGCAGAGTTCTCCTGTGTTTTCCACTCTCCGCATTTCAGTAGAGGCATTTCTGCACAGCACTTGGCTTCATGAAGTGCCCAGGACTACTACAAGGGGTTAAGATATGGCTCTGATTTAGACTCACTGTTCTGTCTGAATGATGCATATACTTGGCTTGTGGGTGATTGAAAGCAAGCAAGGAACCTGAGCCAAGAGGGAAGAGTAGATCATAGTTTGTGCAGTCACCACTACGTGAGGTGAATAAAGCAACTGATAATCTGACAAAAGGGCAGACAAGACATGGCCGTGGCATCCTTTACAACAGTATTTGACACGTCAAGAGACACTACTGGTTTTGTTTACAAACGTATAATGTCTATGGATGTAAAAGTTGCACACTGTGATTCCTTATCGCTCTCATTGGCGCATCACATTAATTTGATTTATTAATGGCATCATTCAAACCATCAGTGAGAGCATAAACAAACAATAAATCACACAAATGGTAACAGTCATCATTGCAGCTGAAGATCAGATGACATAAATGACTTCGTTTGGACATTGTTTAGGTTCAGAATCTCAGAGGTCGGCCTGGCGACAAATAAAAAAAATGACAACAACCCAAAATAAATAAATATATAAAGAAAGAATTAAAGGTCAGAATTCATATTTCATGGTTGAGGTTTGACTTTTCATTCCATTCCCCAGGAGGCTGCACCCCTAACAGGCTTGGGCCTTTACTGCCTCTCATAAAGGCTGAAATATGAAGAGAGCTGGGGCTCTTTACCCCTCTCCATTAGGACCTGTTTAAGGAGCCGTGGCCAGAGCAGGGGCCCGGGGAGGGTTATCTGCATGTGCAGGCGCTCAGAGGGAGACAAGCTGCATGCCGCTTTCACTCCTTTTCCTCCAGTCTGTCTGGCTTTTCAGAGCCAATTTAGCATGCTTGCAACTCCTTTGGTGAATCAGAATAAAAGACTCGAGAACTAGAGGGGGAAAATACTGGAGTGCCGACATGCGTGCATGTGTGTGTGTGTGTGTCTATTGACAACAGCAAATGTGTTGCGATTTGAAATGTCAAAAAAAAAAAAAAGAAATATTCCTCAGAAAATGCCAATCACAAACAAAGGTGGGAACTGCACACTGCTTTTAGAGGCAGTCAACATATTTAATCAACCTTTTAGCTTTGCAGCAGTTTTTTCACTGTAAAGTGACAAAACACACCTTTTGTAAACAAACCAACCAGTGTTCATTACCTTGACACACATAGGAGAAGTTCTGATACGAGATCATTAACACTGTATTGTCTGTCTGTCTATAATATAAATCCATCTACATTTGGAATGTATTACATTTATGCATTTAGCAGACGCTTTTATCAAAAGTGACTTACAAAAGAGGATAACATTCAAGCTACAACACAACGAAAGAAACTAACAAAGAACAACAACAAGAGTGCATATTCCTAACATAAAAACTGCACTACGCACATGCACATGTTTATGTCTCTGTTGTTCAGATGATACATGCAATGTACAATGTACTGTCCATATACATGCACCAAACGCATATTAAACTGACTCATGGGAAATTTACAAAATTAAAGTTGAGTGGCTTTAACGTCCCAATAAACAAAATCTTAAGCTGCAGCACCACTGGTGTTTCACACAGGCATTTCCAAATGATTGGCTAGGGACTTGATCACTGCCCACACTGAAGTATACCTCAATACTGTGGAACTGGCATCATCATTCTCTCATTTAGTCTGCTGACTCTGCTAATATCCAGCCAGCCAAGGCCCTGTAGCTGTAACAGCCAAACCGTTAGATATGATCCGGAGCAAGACGAACAGTGCAAGTTCAGCCCCAACAGCACATTAAATCACACAACCCTTGCAGTGCCACACGCAGCCACCACAAATTAAAACCACATCCCCGTCACTACTGAGAGCAAACCAGCAGACGGACTGCACTAAGGAAAGACCACTGTTGTCTATGATGAACCTCATAAACAGCGAAGATTTCTGGTTTCCTAGTTACCTCATTCCTTTCTGCTTAATAAATTGTTATTTTATTGATTATACTGGTGAAGCTGTTTACCTGCAATAACTTGACTGATCCATGAACAGCTTTAGTCTGAAAACAAGGTGTTTGTGTAGGATTATGGTGGTGGTGGTGTCAGTGTTTTTTTTTGTTTTGTTTTGTTTTTTGCCCTCAGTGGGACGATGCTGAGTGTGTGTGTGTGTGTGTGTGTGTGTGTGTATGTGTGGCCATAGCCGTAGCTGCGACCCTGACTGTGGTGATGAATGCCATCGATTCCAGGGCAGATTGACAGAGGCCGCCTGCTCCCTTTCAACCACTTATTTCCCCACAGAGCCATGAAGGCTACCTGCCACTGCCGCACAAACCGAGTTACGCTTGACCAGCGGCCCATTACCCCGCCACTTTAGTGAGGGTGCTGAGTGACGGACACTGTAGGAAGGACGAGACTATCGTCACCTTGTAATAGGAACACGAGAGCTGATTAAGGACAAACCAGCGGAGCAGCAGGGCTGCTTTTAACACCTGGGAACGGCCCAGTCCAACAAATCCTGGACAGGTCACATCAATACTGTTTACAGCCCAGGGAGAGGCTGTGGTCCAGCAAGGCACTGTATGAACAAGCTGAGTGTTGGGTGGAGGAGATATGCTAGATTGGCCATTCCACTTTTTGCTGTCTCAACACTAATTTATATTGACTTTGATCCCACAGTACTATCCAACTATAATTTTGTCTCTAACAATAAGGTAAATAACCCAAACGCTGTGTTTGTTATCATCCGCTTGAGACCTACACGTTTAAACTCTAGCGCTTACATTTTACATATACTTCTACACAAGTGACTTATATTTGGTTAACATTTTGGTTAACTCTGATCACTGATTGGCTCCCCATCCTGGTGGCTGAAAGAAATGCTGTGGCATTGCTCCATGAGGGAATAATGCCTGGAGATGATAGGAGATTAGTGCCAGGAGGTGGGGCCATGAGTGGAGGCACTAGGTGTTGCCAGGCTAACTTTAATCACACAGCAAAACTCCTTAAAGAAAAAGTAATTTCAAGAGTATTTCAACGTATAGCTCTATGTTTGAGGTCACCCAGTACTGTTGGTAGGAAAAAGACCGCTAATATTTGGTACAACCTAAACCAAATAGCAACTTGACAGCTAACATTAACTAAATGAGGCACTTTCAGTTTCATTTTCCCCGCCTTGTTCAGTTAGTGTTCACTGCTGTTTGTTATTCCATCTTTGTTGTGCCAAGTTTTATTGTTCTTTCCCCTGCCAAGAGCGGTGATGACCTTAGACAGCAAGGCTATGGGTCGAAATGCTCATGACTTACCCTTTAAGTCAGTTTGCCATGTAGGCAAGTTTGATATTAAGATGGTAATGTCATGAGGAGAAGGCTCTATATCATAGAATAAGTAGAAGCAAGATCTGAGACGGTGTAAATGATGCTGTCCAAACTCATAGGACAGAATAAATTCTCCAAAGCAGCGACTAGAGCGGATTAATGCATGCTTCATAAATGAGACACATCCGGTTAGGGGCAGACAGACAGGCATAAAAATAACAAATGCTGACGACCTGTCCCCGTGCTGCACGGCTGCCAAGCCCTGAGCCAATATAGATCCTTATGAAAGCACTGGAGTTGCCAGAGCTCAGGCTGACAGAGTGGACAAATGATGGGGACACGGAGAGGAAGGGCAGGGGAAAGACACACTCCCTAACTTTAAGTTATTCATTTTAAAAGTTTTTAAATAGTTTTACAAAACTGTGTGTTTGTGTGTGTGTGTGTGTGTGTGTGTGTGTGTGTGTGTGTGTGTGTGTGTGTGTGTGTGTGTGTGTGTGTGTATGTTTCAGCATATGAAAAACTGGTGATGATTCTGGATGCTTGACGCTAGATGGTCAAGAAGCACTTATGTCGTAACCTATGAACATGATGATTTGATTGTAAGAAAAAAAAATCACTATAAGTGACACAGGTCTGTATTATATTTGAAAGCTTTTGCTTGTCATTGCCAGCTGTAACATCTTCTGCTCCTAGAGGTGAAATGTCTCACCGCATTCATCAGCTACCACTGTTTTTGTACAGAGTATAATAAAAAGCACTCCTTCAGCTCTGTTGGGTAAATTATTCTGCTCATTCTCGGGTCCAGAATCATCTGTCATCTTATCAAAATCAGTGTAAATGAAAAGCTATTTACTTAAATTGTGAGTTTTCAGCTGATAAGAAAAAGCTGTTCGGCTCACAAGTTCACACAGGTATAGAGTGAAGAGGCCCCTAAAGAGAGACTGTGATCAGACACTCTACAGGCCTTTGGCTAGAGCACAGTAAAGAAGATACTGAAAGCTGCTTTGTCAAACACCTCTGTACTCACATTGTCATCAACGCTGCTATACATTCACGTTCATCCAGTGGCCACACCCATAGAACATGCTATCATAGGAAAGTCAGCCTAAAACTGGTTGATTTGCATGACAACTTCAGTGGGCATCTGGGCAATGTACTGCTTAGGTGTTTTAGAAAGTCAAAACACTTGGTTCTTCACCTTGTTATTTTGGATATTTTAACCTAAAAGTATTACACGTAGCTCATTTAAGATAAGAATGAAAAATGACCAAAAAATATCTGCACTCCCTTCAGTGGAAGAACTATAAAACATTATCCTTAATGATGACAGAGAGCTTATTTAACCTTCCATTCATACAACTGCACTGTGAAATTATTTACAAATCCATATCATTCTGGTTCTCACAGAGTTGTCTCAGGCGTCTGTATTTGCTGTGAGCCAGTATAGAAAGTGACACTGTGCAGACACTGACACATTAACACCGTGCAGCCCAAATGGCTGCGTTCAGATCAGGCAATCATTCGAGGACTGATTCAAGGATTTTTGGTCTGTGTTGGACATAGTGCACTATGTCATAAATAACTACCCAAGGTATTGGCTACCACCTCAATCTGAACCAACTAATCAGACCAATTATTCTGATGCAGAGACTTATGCTCAAAGTCACATGAGCCTACCTCCAATGCCTCGGGGGTGAAAGCCTGTTTTTTATTGGTCCACTATCTCAGGCAAACAAATGAAAGTACAAATCACTTGCTGATCAGGATGTCCAAACAGTTCAGGGTAGTAAATCACAATGTAGTGAGTAATCACTATTTACTGTAGTTGGCCCCGTACTGCCTGCAGTGCACACATAGCGAAACACTGGTTGCTCAAAAGGCCATGGGGGTACATTCCAAACAGACTGTCTAGTGGACATTTGGACAACAACTCTCGTAGAAGCATCACTTCACGAGACTTCCACATGGGGGAGCCTAATTCAGAGTTACAACATGCTCCTACAGAACCGCCAACAAACCAACAAAACAAACAAACCAACAAAAATATACTAAAAAATTTGTAAATGTGAAATGTCAGACAAAATGAACCAAACCAAACCACTGTAACTACACACACAAACACCTTTGGCAGATACTGCATATCATGTAGCCTTGAGTTCTCACATAATTCATCAAACTGATCACCACCAAACTTCACTGGCTATTTACGATTGAAAAGCATTTTAAATATGGATGGGCTACTTTCAGGATAATGTCAACATTTCTCCAAAGCTCCTACAGCTTTACTACATAAATATCAAGACACATGCTCTACCAACAAACCTTGATATGCCAAAGTATGAATGGTGCAACCATCCATAATACACATTGCAAAAAAAAAAAAAAACAACAAAAAAGTGGTCTGGGCAGAGGTGTGCTGACCACAGCCTTGAGCCGACAGGTCAAGGGAATGATTTACCCCCATCACTGTTCAATCATGCTGATGCACAACTCACTAGTGTCACTGTGGGCACAGGCACAGCAGTCATGGCAGCCATGACTAATAAGCATGAGTGTCAACAGCAACAGGGTGATGGGCCCCATTTCCTGTTCTACTTTATGCTACTTGGCAGTTGCACAAAAAATATTCTTGAAAAAGCTGAATATATACAGGATAATGTATTGTCTGCCAGGCATTATGGGAAAATTCTGACAGGATGAATAACACCCTGATGAGAAGCAGTTGAACGTAGGCCTACTGCAGCACTCTGGACTGCTGCATAATAATATAGAGGAATACTGCATATACTGCTGAAACAATATTGGTTTGTATATAGTTTGTGACACACATTACTAAAGACTTTCTAATCTTGCCTGTTAAATGCAATTCCTTCCTGGAAAGTCTCTGTATGTCTGTGAATTTGCATATCAAATTGGTAATCTTCTTGTGTAGTTATTATGGTTTAATTGACAGTTCCAGCAATTCCGCACAAAACATTCCACCTAGTGCACTTGTTTGGACCTGTGCCCCAATATCAGGATTAAACTAACATCAAAGCACACCCCAACCTGGGTACATAAGTAGGGCTGGGCAAATGGGCAAAAAATGAATCAAACCGACAATCGATTAACAATGATCAAGCATGACTGTCAATCACTGTTTGTTATTACTGTTACTTTTTCTTTATATCCTGTGCATTCCACTGTGTGTCTTCATGTACTGTTCCTTGAAAGCACACTACCACATGTGTTGTCATGTGATCCTGCCCAGTCCAGTCAATTAAATATGATTTTGATTCAAAAGTTCTATCACCCAGCTCTAATCGTGATAAAAATCTATATTGGTCAATATGAAAAAAATATAATGTGATGAAATTTTATGCCATATCACTCAGCCCTTTACATAAGGATACATAAGTTGATTGCAATAACTATTGACCTCTGCAGTGACATCGGGAAAAAGTAGTTGTAACCCCTTCAATGGTTCCATGCTGAAAAAGTCTATGGAATTCAACATGGGCTTTTTTTCGACATGGAACCAGGGGCGGAGTTTTGATTACATTTTGTTGATTTCACTACAGAGGTTTAGTATGACATCCACTTTGCCATAAAATCAATTCACAATATGTATTGCAGGCCTGCAAAACATCTCCAGCACGTATCTCAATATTAAGCTTTCATCTGATTCAGCAGTAGCTGAAAATAATACAGAGCTAGCCTCTGAATAACACTGAGTTATTAGCTAATCATAATGGACTGACTAAGATTTGTCTCACCCACATCCTACACCAGCAGAGGGCAGTGTGGGCAATTTTCACTGTACTCCAGCACCACCACACCTGGCTGTGGGGTGTCTTTAGTTGTGAACTACCCTAATACTTACATCAAACTATGAAAGTGAAAAGGCTATCACTCACAGGCATGCTTCAATGATCTATTACATAACAGAATTATAACTTTATAAAAGTTTCACTCTTTCAAATGCAATATATTTAAAGTCCAACATCATTGCTCTCAGTCACTTCTGTTCACTGATCAGATAAAAAGATGTTCTACCGGACAGTCTTTGAATGATATGCGGGTGTAGTAATGTAGCAATATAAATGACACTGAGATAGATGTGCATTACCAGTGCAGTAGGCTACATGCTCATCCTTGTCAACTAAAGACTACAACGGATGCTACAAGTGAATGAACCATTTCTAAAAGACAAACTGAATCTGAAAAGATAATTAATTTAAAAGGACACAGTTCCTTACCACAGACATGTTTTACAGCGATAGTTTGAATTCTTAAATTGATAAAAGAGACTGCTTGAAACTACTTCACTGGAATAATGATGAAAACATTACTTTAAACAACACTACAAAGACAATGATAAATGTTCCAATATTGTTTTGGTCGTCTGAACCTCAAAGCTGGTCCTAGTGTTTTGTGAGCTGCTTTTTCTTTTCACCATGAAGGTGCATTTTTCAAAATTAAAAAAAAGGATTAAATCATAGACTGTTGAAATAAGGCTGCATAAAAAGTATTACTGTAATTTTATGTCAATGTACAGTAGACTTACATGGGCCTCTCCTGACCTCTAGTGGTAGAATCAGGAAAGCATTGTATGAGAATAAATACTCCATATAACCCTCTGAGGCAACAGCAATGGAATACATTTCTGAGTAATGAACATGTTGGGCTGATGCATCACACATGTGTTTTGTGTAACCGAGGTGAGAGATTACCAGGGCAGCTTTTTGTCACAGGGGATCTCTCCTGATCCCAGGTGTTACTCTCTACCATCCTTCTCACAGCCTGAGTGGAGCCCTCATGAGATGTCTGCAGACAATGATTAGTCCACTATGGCTGGAGTCTATACGCCACATCACAGCATTTCTGTGCTGGGTTCATCCTCACAACGCCAGTAGTGATTGCTAAAAAAAGGGCTTTGTCTCAAACCTCATCTCAAGGGCTATGCTACATGACTGAAACATTCATTTTCTGTAAGTCATCTGGTGTGTGATTTCCTCTGTGTGTGTGACTCACTTGCAAAGTCAGGGATTACCAAAAGTGCCTCAAGTCAGAGGGATCTCTCATGAAAAATATGACAATATGGCCTACCACACAGCAAAGACGAGAGGTCTCAACAGGTCTTCTGATAAAGCTTTCCAATATTTCTGTTACTCCCATGACTTCATCATCTCAGATCTTCATTTCATAGGTTTTATCTCTGAGGATTACATCCTCACTTGCCACAGTGAGAGAATGTGTGTATGTGTGTGTGTGTGTGTATTCCCACCTGCCTACCATAATGGCATGCCATGGTCCTCTAATTCTAACCCCTGTCAGGGTTCCTGTTGCTATGTTTTCAGCAAGTCCCTGGGGCTCCAAATCAAAGTGGCCAATCAAGAAATTGTCCAATGTCAGTCACGTAACAAGCCTAGCACTCTTGGATTGAATTTAACTGTCATTAATGTAACATCACTTGTCCTTCAAATAAAATGTATTTTACATTCAAATTTAAATTTTCATTCACGTCTGTGAAGAGCAGTCCTGATATCACTAAGTGTGCGAATTTGTGCTATACATGAGACATGCTGTGGATTACATGGGGCCTCAGTCTGAATCCTCACCCCTGGTACAGGACGTGCACCTAGGCACAGGATAATTTAACGTCACACCTGGGTCCATCACTGTGAAACTAAATGTAGCGGAAACAGGGGCTTTTAACATGGGCAAATAAGAGGATCATCCAGCTTGACACTGCTGGAAAGAAGTTATGAGAGGACCGCATTGAGGCATGGTTTGCACATGAAAGGGAATCTTTTGCTTACAATTAGGACTGTGCTATGGCTTTAGCCAGATTCGGTTTGATCAATGGTCTATCTGTTAACAAAGGTTTAGATACAAAAGTCGAGTGCATGCAACTCTTATATTGTAATGCATGTAAAACTAATTACCATCTACATTACATTAACGGGTAAGCCATATTGGGCCAAGATCTATTGTACATTGTGTATATAATACACAAAATAGCACCATGTGTTCATCGCGAACACCAATGTGAGCCCATGTTTGCTTAAAAACAATGTTTAAATATTAAAGAATGCTATCACGTACTTCTGTCGAAATATTTACGGGCAGTTTATATTTTTTAAGGAGGTACGTCAGACCATGTAACGGGACATAAGTTGAAAAGGCGCCTACCTTCTCTCCTTTGACAGAGCCTCTTCTGTAGTTACTAGCGCCTGCTGAGGAGTTCATGGTTCATTTCCCTGTGACAAAACGCATTACAATCAGCACATATAGACAGGTATGTTTTAAGTCACTGTTGTGAAATAAGGCAGGCTCACACGCATAATACCTTTTGCGCACTTGTCTCATCTACAGTCTGTTCGTAATGATGCGGCGCTCTTTTCTGAAGTTTCCGACTCGCAGACACAAGTTTAGCTCGAGCCACACTCGTTCGTGTTGCCAGTCCAATTTTTGGTGACTTTTGGCAGCTCACTTCGGTCACTCACAGGAATTCACGCACCCGATGACTGTACAATGCAAAGAAATAACGTTAAAAAGCAGTTGTGTGGGCGGTGGGTTAGTTTCCGCGAGGACACATCAAATTATCCAATGCACCGCCCACCCATTCGACTGCACTGTGCTAGTTTTCTGAACAAAGCGTGCAAAACGATCAGACTAAAATAATTTCCCCAAAACGCTGTACTAAGTGATGCATGTGTCGTCGAAAGGTTATTTCACCTCGCACCAATGTGTTCAGTTTTTTTCAGGGATTACTGAATTCCTACGTGAATCTGTAAACGGTAATCTGTAATGCTGTAGGTTCGATTGAATATGTATGGACCTCACCTTTGCCCAAGATACAATTTACATTGTTTTGTTCAGCATTGAGCAACAAAATTATAATCACCTCAGCGTTCTTCTCTTCGGGAACGGATATCTGTGGAACTCAACAGAAAGTTACTGACTGGTCGACTGGAGTCTGAGTTTATTCTGACAAGGCAGCTGAGTCTAAAGTGTCTACCTCGCCTCTAGTAATTTCCCTGTTTGGAGTGTGGTTATCATCTCTGACAACAGCTTTTTGTGGTGAATAACCTAGCTAGCTGCAGTGCAGTGCCGTGTCCCATGGCTCTTTCCCTATTAACGGTTTCCTTCTGCCTAATTGGTGGGAACAAGACAGAAAGAGAAAAAGTGAAACGAGCGAAATTAAGCGATTTAGCATGAGATGTGTTAATTAGTGAAAGTAAAACGAGCGTTACCGGGTCTCAGTAGGGGGCTAAGCAGTGGAAATGGTTTAGGGGTAGAAAACCTTTATGTAGGCCATGCTGAGCCATCGGTGGATGTGTTTCGCAAGCGCTATACTTAGAGACAAAGTCATATCCATTGGGAAGTTATCTTGTAGACAGAAAAGACAGTTTTCCCAATGTGTGTCCTCTCCCAAATTCGGTGTGTGTTCGTGTTTTGCTTGGAAGGAACCAGTGACTAAAGTTCATGCGTTAAAATGGTCAAATCTTTGTTTATACATTGGTAAAAGAAAATGTTGATTCTTGATTCTTCTCCCTCCCAAATAAGGTTTTATTTGGTAAGATCACAGGATTAGGCTAGTGAAGATAATGCAAGTCATTCATAACTGTTTTACTGCATACAAAGGTGTCTTTAAAGCTTTAACCTATGTGTCAGCTGAAAAGCAGCTAGAACCTATGCTTTGATATTTAATTACAGACATCAGGAACCGCGTCCATTACTCCGTGTCTGTGTTAATTGAGCATCAGGTCACCTTTTTTCGCCCCTGCGCTTGTCTTTTTCAAGCTAAGCCAAGGACGAAACCACTCTTAAATAATGCAGAGAGGGGGGGAAACAGGCCTATGCCTTGGCTTCCCATACCCCACAGAGAGGGAGTTTAACATGGATGCATGTGCAAGACGAGAGCCAAACACGAGAGAAGTAATTATAGACCACAGATCACCCATGTCTGTGGAAATGGTCCATTCACTGAGCTCACAAAGTCCAGACATTCTGAAATTAAAATCACCAATAATAAATCGAGGGATTATGTAACACTGCGTTAGTGTTTGCTTCTTTCATGTTTGTTGCCTAAGGCCATAACATTGTTCACTTTAGAGTTACTAAGACAAATAACCATATTTCAAAACAAATCTGAAAAAATATGTCTCCCTTGTGTTCATGGGTTAGCTTTTATTACTGTTGTACGGCACAAGACCCAAACCCAATACTGAATTGGATTTCCTTAGTATCATTCAACTGTTTATGCAATCTAGGTGCACCACCATAGTGAAACCCCTAATAATAAACAGTGCTATAGTTACAGCCAATCTGGATGTCTGTGTGCCTTCACATGATTCATTTTTCCAAGGGCTGAAGGAGGACTATTTTATGGCTGTGCTATTTGTAGTTGGTAAAATCAAGTACAGGTCAGATACCATCAGGTTGCTTTTTATTGTACTGACAGACAGTTCACCCAGTGTTGACTTTTTTTTGGTCATTTTCACAGTGTGCAAAGGTAAAGCAGAGTGATGGTCTTATTAAGGTTCTAAAATTTCAGCACCTTGGACAGCATCCCAGCTGCATGCCCAGTGCAAACATATGCCATCATTAGAAAAAAAAAAACATTATCAGAGTTTACGCTGTCGAGCATAAAACTAACTTTAGTGGTTAGATGCTCTGCTGTAGCACACCAGGGGAACTTTCGGGAACACTAGGGCTCAGCCACAGAGCTGCACTCAAACAGAAGTGACCAAACAATAATTGGCACTGTTCTGTGCCAGTTGTGACATTGGAGAAACTGTCTTGGCAAGCAATAGGTTCTGTTTTGGGCAAGTCAGCTGATGGCTGAGTTATCTGAGGCCTGGACATTCATAGTGCATTCACAGGATACTGGGAAGTGGGAAGTTTCTGACGTCAGAGGGGCTACATCACACTTCATTGGTCAAGATCGTCAAAACATCAGAAACTCTCCACTTCATTGTATCCTGTGAATGCACTATCAGTTGTCAAAGTAGAATCCCAAAAGAAAACAATTGTTGCATAGCCAGTCTATTATTGGACATGGTATTGTCCATTCAGCACACACTCATATTCTCCACCATGCAACCCTGACACAACTAGTAAATGTAAATGATGAATCTGTGATTAATTGAGTAATTGTGAAATTATGCGTCTATTATGAGTGAAGATAGTTTAAAACTTTCTCTCTGTTATGAGCACATTAAAGGACATGTTAAGGACATGTCTCATATGTTATAACCTATGTCCAAGACATGCGCAGTCGATCCCTTCTAGTCTTTGAGTTGTGAGTATTTCTGCGTTGTGGGTTTTATTTTTGCTTCCTGTAATAGGTTTTGTTGTTGTCAAAAATTGCAGTATTACCTGTCACAGATTGCAAAGTACTGTGGGTCAGCTCCTTGTTTTCAAATGTGCTGTACTAATAAAGTTACTTGAGTTAGTATTTAGATGCTAGAGGTAGACACATGCTAAATTTTATTAACACACCATGACATTAAAACAAATGTGTCAGACTGGTAAGTGTGTGACGCATTTACAATACACAACATTGTTGTGTCATAGTTCCATTTCACCATTTCAAACCAGTGAGAACTACCAAGCTCTTTTTTAAGTATTGCCTTGACTTGCACAGGCATGGGTGAATGTGTGTGAGGGTAATTTATGACCACAATTTTACATCTGTCGCATTGGAGGGAGAAAGTATGCCTTCTTTCCTTGCATGGTACAAAATGCATATTCATAGATGGATCTTTTTTTCCTGAAATACATTAAGCAAGAGGAGCTGCTAGATCACTGCTGGAGTCGAATTTAGCATTGCTTAAGCTAGCGCACCCTCAAGGGAGCTCCAGATAAAACCATAGCATTTGACTTTTATTCTGCATTTTTAAGAAATTGCAGTATACTAGATTTTCAAGGTCAGTCCTCTTAATCCCTGTCTTAAACCCTATGTATGGATAGCCACTGGGTAAATTTCCTGAAAAGTTCAAACTGATGACTGGGAATTAATGCTCTGGGAAAAGCAGTGTTTTGGGATCTCTTCAGGGTCATGAGCTCGAGCAAGAAAATCCAATTTTAGTGTGCCATCCTGTTGATGTCTACATCACCCTCCAACCACCCGATTAGTTTTTGTGCTTTTGTCCAAGGATAGCCTCTACCCTTCTTCAGTACAGCACGATCTGTGAGAGTGACTAATAGCTTCAAACAGAACTGGGGATGGCACCTAGGCTTTTCATATTGTACCCTCCCTTCATGGATTAAATCTGCACATTTACTCCTGAGCTTTTCAGGTTGAATTGATTTTTCCAGCATAGCCTGTCTGTGCAAAATGATCCAGAGACTTTTAAAGAGATTGGCATCTCTGCCTGGCAATTGCTCTCTTTGAATACTTTACACTTGTGTCCACTGTGTATAGTATAACTCAAATACATGCACATTTACTCATTAGCTAGCCTGGCCATGCCCTCCTACACATCTCTGCTTAATTATCATCTTCCAAATCAACAAATCTACCTATCGAATGTCCAGACCCTCTGTACAAAACAAAGTGTAGAAGAGGGGTTGGTTTTATTACTAGGATGCT
This sequence comes from Tenualosa ilisha, assembly GCA_015244755.2. Taxonomy (NCBI): domain Eukaryota; kingdom Metazoa; phylum Chordata; class Actinopteri; order Clupeiformes; family Clupeidae; genus Tenualosa; species Tenualosa ilisha. The sequence continues at coordinate 2,873,151 of PYXC01000541.1, read as the reverse complement.
GATAAGCTGGTTCAGATGGGCTTAGATACTCAATTTTGATTGAAATGGGGTAAATTAAGACCAACATTCAAATGCAGAATGGCTATAGTATGAGATTTTAGGTTGGAAATTCACCTTTTTCAAATGTTATCATAACCACTCATTTCATGCAGTCAAAATATTAATATTTGTTTCTTAAATTATTAATTTAATTATGTTACTTACTAACATTAGCCGTGGAGTATGTTGACTTTGCCTGATATCCAAAGAGCAGCACTAAATTTACATTTGTCAAGTTCCCATCATGAGTTATACTGAATGATAACACATAATCAGTCTGATGTTAGCAGGAGAGTGGATTGAAATTATATACAAGAGTTTAAGTGAGTGTTATTACCAGCAATCAAGCTGGGACTTAAGTGACAAAGAACATGAAGAGAGACATGCTGAGAGGGACCATAACAATCAGACGCTCAGGGAAAAAGTGGCATTAAGAAAGAGATGACGTGCATCCTTTCATAGTGTCAGATGCCTTTTCATGGCAGGATCCATTCGGAGCACACTGACAATTTTAGCGCACAGCTTCCTGAGAGGAGAGGACACCTGATCTTTGTCGATATCCAGATACAATATCTATACCAGTCAGAAGCAAGCTACTCAGACCCAATGTATGTGTGGGTTTCTGCACTCACGTGGTCTCCTTACACAAGTCCATTGATTTGCCAACATTTAGAAAATATCAATGTCCCCACTTCCAACAAGCCTTTTCCTCTTCGGAGGGGGATACGGCATCAATCAGCAGAAAGAAAAAACCCTGTGTGACCTAATAATGCTTTCCCTGCTAGCTGAGGTTTCAAGACAAGTTAAAAAAATGCTGAGCAAGACTTTTTGATCTGTTCTGCTCAATACACACCTTTGATGGTTCCTATGGATGATTCCCCTACTTGAAAACACACGTTGGACTTGGGTCTCGGGAGACACTGAGGAGACTACCCTCAGTTTAGAAAGTAGGACAGGCCTAACACAAAGCCTTTGGAGTTGTTTCACACACTGATAAGATGAATCTGCTACTGACATACTGACATGGTCTCCACACATAGGAGGAGGAGAGAGAAATGACACCGCAATCGCTTATTTACCAGAGGTTTAGTTCCCTCATAGTTTGTCCTCATGTCTTTAAAACATATGCCTGATCAGTACACAGACAGGCATAACTACCATAGCTGCCCATAAACAGCACATAAGTCTTTTGTGCCTAAATTCATATTCACTTCTCCAAATTGAGCTCCTGCTTTGTTTCTCATACTAGTTTCAGAAACCATTGAGTGAAATTGCGCAGATTAACTTGCCCTCAGATGAAAGCCATTTAATTCAGCCTCAGATCTCTTGATCTGATTGGTAACTTGGGCACCTGGTGTCAGTTCTCTAGCCCTGAGCAGTGTGCCTCTCTGATAAGGACCCAGGGCCAGCAAAGAGTCAATTTCACTCTCCGCCTGCTTCACTCATGGAGCCGTGACTTGTGATCGTCCGCAGGGCCAATGGGGTGCCGTTGCCACGCTGCCATCCCGCAGCACTCAGGGGTCCCTGTCTCTCTCCCCAGTCTCCTGCTGTTGCGCTCTAATTACCTCAGACTGCAGTAGGTTGGGTCACCTCATGATGCAGAGTGGGGAGCAGATGACTGACTTTACATGATGATGCAATCTGGAACTGCAGTGAGATGGTTAGTGGGCGGGGAGAACAGGGGGGTTTTTTTGTTGGGTTTTTTTTTCACTTTATCACATTTGTAGACAAATTTTTGGTCTGTCTTTTTGTTATGCAAGTTTGGATGTTTTTTCTTTATACATTATTGGAAAACATGTATTATTCTGTTTATCAGTTTTATACTTGCATTTGTATTATGACCAACATGTAACTGGGAACCTCCCATCATGCCTCGCATGATATCATTTCAGTGGTTGAAACTATTTATTCTCCAGTTATTGCAGCATTTTCATAACCTTCTTAACAAATTCTCCTGCACATGCGTAAGATGTGGTTAACCAATGAGGAAAATCTGATTCCTTGCTAATGCATCAGCACTAGCAAGCAACAAATTACCCATCAATGAAGGACACAACTTTATAGCTCAAAAAGCTCCAAACCTCCCATGTGAATAATTGATTGCTGTTTGTTTAAACATTGCATCATGGTGATTGGGAACATCTGTGCCCAAACAACACTGGGCTTCAAAGCCAGCCAATCAATAGTAAGTAAATCCAACTGTTTTCTAATATAAGTTTTTGTTCAGTGGCCATCTCTGTATGTCCAATAGAGACTGTGTTGTTTCAGAGTGGTTCCCAGGAACACAGCAGGAGTCATTCACAGTGGTATAGTTGTTTGGCTCTCATTTCCTTACCCTCTGGTGAAAAAGCCCAGTGATGACATCTTTGGTCATCTCTTGGGCAAATGTCATGTGGAGACAAGGTTTCACGACGCGTGTCGGTAACACTGTCTTACAGAAATGAGCTGTCTGAGAATAGCCACAATTCAATAAGCCTCAAATAGGCTCTAGAGAATTCAGAGCAGGGGCCAGCTAATTGTACTGGCCGCCTGCAAGCCCTTTGCATGAAATGCACTGAATAACAAAACAAAGAAACTGAAGAAGTCAGCACCAGAGATCATAACATAAATAGTACATGCTGCAACAAATCAGTGAAATGAATTTAACTGAAACCGATCAGCTTTCACCAGCATTCTGCAGCATTCACCAGCATTCTGCAGTGCATAATTATTCTGTATTAAGTTCTCTAACCAACCAGCATCTTCCCTTCACTCCCTGGTCTCCCACGTGGAGAGCGATTGTCAGTAAAGAGTGGACAGGTGTTGGATTTCTCCTTTGAAGGTATCAAGGTTTCCAGGTGTTGCACTGCCCTGACACAAACAAGTTCTAACTCAGGTTAAATAGCTGTCTGCTTCCTGTAGGGGTCATGTTTCTGACCATCCCAGGCAGAGAGGTTCCACCCTAAATTATTGGTTGGTGTGGGTTTGTTTACGAAGTCTTTTCCACCACATTGTATAGGATTAGATAAGAGGGCAGCCACACTCTGACCTGCAGTGATGTGTAACTGAATAAGGACTGTCCAGAGGTATAGAGGTGGACATGATATCACATTTCTATTCCAGCAAGGGGAAGTAGACTCCTCTTCCTTCTTTCTTCCTGTTTACTGATTATGCATCCTTAACACAGGTATCCATTCTGCATGTAGTGTCATGCAAAAACAGATGAATCAGACTTGTGTCCACAATGTTCACTCTGTCCATCTCTGAACAGGGCTATACAGCAGGGCTATGCACTGTGGTCATGCAAGTAGTTCTGTTCTAAGGGCATGACATACTATAGGCCGGGGATCAGTATGTACAGCACACCAGCTGATGGAGCTGGTGGTGCACTGTCTTACTGGGTGCTAAGAGAAGAACGGCACAAAAATGTATTACCTCCAGGAAGCTAACCATTCCTTCATTCAGCTCAGAAAGCTGACCACAAATGAGTTGGCAAGCAATTATCCACAACCACATTTAAGGTTATACACAAAAAGCGCACCAAACTTTACAAGGAGGGGTAAAAATATACTCTGTATGACCTTGTGTATGCATATCCACTTAATAGCTAAGACGCCGGGTGAGAATGTGGAGCTGCTTTATCCTTTATAAGTGCAGCTGGCAGAGAGAGAGTGGCACATCACCGTGCCTGCACATTGCACTAGGGAAAATGATCCCCTGCAACTGCCAGAGACCTGCTGCGCTTGAATGATACCTTTAAGGTGTAATTACAGGACAAGCTGCACCTCACTCACTGTTACCTTGTGGTTTCTGACCCTTTTAATACTGCTGCTGCCAATGATGAGGTGGAGGCCAGGTATTTTAAATGTAGATAACGGCACACAGCAGTGAAATGGAAGGGCACAGTGGGTGGTACAATGGGATGATGATGGACTTAACCTTGATAACTGCTGCTCTGGCTGCTCCTAACTTTAGACTTTGTTTTTTAAGGAATGAAGATACCAGAGCACTGTGATAAAGGATGACTCAAATTTGTCCAGATGAGAGAAGGAAATTTGAAAGATGTGTTTTTTTTCTGTCAAACAAAATAGATTCATATTCACATAAATTCTATTACAGTTCTGAAAAAATAAATATCTCCTTTCTTTTTTTGATGGCTATGACTAAGATTATTTTTTATTCGCATTGTCTGTAAGTTAACCTCTTTCACTTCCAGGAAATATCATTGTCCTGGAAATATTAGGCAGATAATCCTCAAAGCAGGATTTTCTGGTGTCAGGGAATAGAATCCATTTTTCTGAATCATTATAGTGTGGTAATATTTTTCATAATTTAGACAGTGCAGAGCTTGCGCTCCTGTTCATGTGAAAGGAAGCTGAGCTCATTTCAAACCAGATGTCCTTTGACTAAGACATGAAGACTCATAGGAGACACGTAGCGTTACATGTGTCTCAGGCTATTCGATCCAGCCTGTGTGCTCAGTTCAATTCCCATGGGAAATGGGATCCTTGACACAAACCAGTGTCCTTGGACGTGTGTTTACTCGCACAGGAACACTGTTGGAACATATACACATACCATACCACATTCATCTCATTGTTTGTTCCAAAAGGAACACTGTTGGAGCCACAAGAAGTAATTGTGGATCCCAGTATCAGTAGCTATTATAATGCAGTTCCAGATCTTGCAATCCAGTCCAACAAATGCAATGAAACACCTCTGAGCAAATAATTACATTGTTTGCAAAAATCACAGTGGCTTGCACTTACACTAAGCAGATGACTTTCATGTGAGCTTGGTTGACAATAAAAACAACATAATTTTGATACTTGTTTTCAGTTTTTTCAGAGACAGCCATTGGGAACCATTTTAAAAGCCCATCTACATCAGCCCAGGCACCATGTGCAAACGAATGTTGGACTTGCATGATTTAGAGGCCCCGAGTGTCACCATTTTCAGTGGTCAACATTAATCACCAACCCCACAGTACCAGCTCCTACCTCAGGGGCCACATGTTGGGACATTACACAAATAAATCACTCACAACTAGGGCTTGTATGGGCAGTTTTGTTCCTCCCTGCCAAGCATGAGCGAACGTATGCAAAAACTGAATGCGCGGGTCTTGTAACATCCCTGCGTTCACGTCCCTGTGCAGAGAATGCATGCAATCAAGTGCCACAATGAGTCATGTGTGAAGGCATGCATGTTCCCCGCAGACAGACACATCTCTGGAAGCTCCCACTGGACTCGGAACAGCTGCTCTTCTCTAGCCTACAGTTGAAGATTGATAATGAAGACATTGCATGGAACAGGAAGACAGTCATCATTGCTGTGAATAACTGCCTGTCGGTATGCTCTGCTCCTCCACTCTCATTCCCTGTTCAACTAATGCCAGTCTAATCCATGGAAATAAAGATGGATGAAGCAGATGAGATTTTTGTTTTGTTCTACCACAGATGTAATGCTTTTATTATTATCTATAATTTTACACTAAACAGTGGAAGTGAATGCTCCAGATCACTTTTAAGGGGACAGATCCTTCAAAAAATAAATCTGCCCTGACATTCTCATATATATTGAAGCTGATTCTGTGTCTTGGCTTAATCCTTCAATTTAAACAGCAAGCTCAGGATTTAATCTGATACTCTTCGTCTAACTCTTCTCTGTTACGTAAGTCTAGAAACCAAACAAAATCCATGATCCATCACCCACACACACACACACACACACACACACACACACACACACACACACACACACACATATAAATATACACAATTATTCATTTGCCCAGGCAACAAAAGAATGATTTATCACTGTAGCACAAACACAATTACAACTGCCTTGTGTTCATAGCACAAAACAAAAACAAAATAATGTCCTAGCTCCCATATAGCTGGTGTTTATCCATATAACATTCCCCCACATAAAATGCCCCCACCAGCATGGCACAAGTAATTGTTAAACTTAGCAAAAGTGTCCAAACAGAAGTAACTTGCTATATCTCTAAGGACATTTTACAAATGTGCATTAGTTCACAAACAGTAGGGATCACGGCAGCCAAATGAAGTTCTGCCCTCTATTGTGGAAGCAATATCCTCTATGATTTGCACACTGTGATTCACATTGACAATTATATTTATAGTAGCTAGGTCTCTGCAATGCAGCTTGAATATGCTTGCTATGCATTTCAGGAAACAGAGCAGTTGATGTCAATCTGGCCCACTGTCTTTCAATAGATGCCAAAGCTGCAATCGAAGAACAGCTGTATTTCCCCTAACTCCCTCCCACCCCCATCACACACACACGCGCGCACACACATACACACACACGCACGCATGCAGGCATGCATACACACATACACACACACATACACTGGCTGCAATGGCAAAGGAAACCATTTGAAGTGCCAGATAAAACATCTTTTTTTTCAAAATGAAAAAAAATGGCCTCAGGACTGATATTTTTAAGCTATGAATGCAAAAAACATTTGACAATCTTTATATATATAAAGATTATAGATATAATATATAATATATAAGACAAGAGATAAAACCTTCCCATAAAGCACAACATTTAGTCTCACAAGTTTCACTATTTCACATGAATTATGCATACTGCTCAGTATGGCAAAATGCTGTAAGGCTTGTATTAAACTTGTGGTACTGATAATGCATGTACATTTCATGCACATTTCAGTAAAGATCTTATAGTAATCTGAGAATTGTGTCACTTTATTTTTGTCCTTCAATGTCTATTAGTCAGGTTTAGTGACCCTGATTAAAGTAAAGTTGTCTTCAATGCAAACTAAAATACAGTTCTTGCATGTATAACAGAAATCCAGGTTTTCCAAAAATGTAATAATGTAATTTGTCAACTTCAAGAAAATAGCAGTGAAATTTAAGTACTACTAAATTACTGTGCTTCCCAAAAGAGAGAACTACACAAAATGCAGCCAATTTTTGTCAAGTTTGAAAAATTCACGTCACACGGTAGCCTATTGGCTAAAAGTTCTTTAGATATGCAAATGTATAAACTGCTGTGCCCTCTACATACAGAATTTCCAATATGAGTATGATACTACCACCTGCCATTTGTCTGTGGGAAGAAATTATTATTGCCTTTAGGTCAGAGGGTTCATAGTGTCTCTGTCAAACCAGCCAACATTCACTGGGAAAACAATGGAAATCCCATTGCATTACCTTTTATTGTGCACATGGTAATCACATGTTGAACAATAAAGATACACAAAACCTTCCAAACACTTCCCTGTGCCATAATGGCTAGGGTGGAGCATACTAGTTGGTGCTTTTCGCTGGTTTTCTACCCAGAATTGCACAGTGCATATCCAGGATGACTGGTGGGTTTATCCGCCCTTCACATGACTACATGCCGTTGGAATTAATTTGAAGATACTACCAGAATGAGTTGTGTGATAAAAAGGATTCCTGAAATAGTGGCAAGTTGTTACACAGTGTTAGCCTGACAAGCCAGACTACAACATTAAAATGTATAGTCTGATCAGCGGTTGTCATTCAAACTGGATAGCGCTACAACCAGTCAGAGCAATGTCGGCAAAACAGCAAATACATCCTTGATTGAAACAAATGACTTCAGGACTTTTTTCTGCTCAAAAAAAACCTCCAACCTTCCAAAGTCGATGCCAAAGCCGATTTAAATGATCGCTATTCCTTGGCCACTTAATTGATTTGCATCGTAACAGCCTTGTCATTATCATGCTAAGCCTGCCAAACATCTCTCTACAAAGATAGAGTGTTGTGATTGGCCTTACCAAGCTTGTGTAAGATCAATGGCAGACCTACTAAGGCTTCAATGGTGCGTGGCTAGACATACCCACTGAGAAAAACTAGGATAACATAGTTACGTTTTAAGCTTCAATCTTTTTAACATAAATAAACTGATTTTTATTAAACTGTTGTTACCCAGTCATCCAGTTGCTGTATAGACAAAAGACAGACTATGTGCACACACACACACACACACACACACCAATAGACAATAATTCAAACTCAAGCACCTGACATAGAAATGGAAAACTAGTTATTTGTTTCACTGTGGACTGACACACTTCTGTTTTTGTCCCTAAAGTTAGAGTCAGATAAGGATCCTTCAAGCTAGTTTGCTAGTACAGAAATAACGTGCACAGTAACTGACATTTGGGGCGCCTGGCCACAAGGGCCCTTATTAATTTCACTTACCCATTTACTCCAGTGGTTGGTTCAGTCCCAATGGGTGGCTAATAAATTATTGACAATGAAAATCCTTACACCCCAGCCAGGGAGGTTTCAATGAGTCATGTATTTGCTGTGCAATGTCCTACTTTCAAGGCTGTTTTAAAGTCCAATTTAGGCAAAAGACACCATTATATTATGGGTGATAGTTGACATATATATATATTATTCATGCATGTTTAGCAGTATTGGACATGACTTTGCATGTTCCATTCCATTGGTGATGCAGAGACCTATTCAGTCATATTTGAATGAATGAAAGAATGAATGAAGAGTTGAAGAGAGAATGAAGAGCAAGCAGGGCAAACAATGAGATAGGAGGTGCAACTCCAATTGGTGTCTAAATTAGTAAGGAGTAAAAATCAGTATACCCACTTCCACACACGCATGTATACTTACACTCACACACACACACACACACACACACACACACACTCACACACACACATACACACACACACACACACACATGCCCACAATACATATAAACAAATAAAACTAGTGCAACATTCACATACCAAACTCATACTACAGGCAAGAATAATTACATGGAAAAGCAGAATCATGATAAGTAATCTGGTTAAAATTTTCTTTCTCAGTTTCTCAGAGTTCAGTGTGCTGATAGCTTTGTGAAAAGAAGCTGGGGGGTTGGTGAAAAAGTCACTTATCCTGGTGCAGATGGTCAGGAGATTCCTAGGGCTTGCAGTGGTGATTAGTGTGTTAAATGTTGAGTTATAGTGTTCCAGATGACTGATGCTATGGCACATTGCTCTGGCGATGGCATCTTCTGTGGTCCTATTTATACAGTAAGCAAACTGATATACAGTAGATCAAAGGTGGAGGGAAGGTTGCTTTAGATGTGATGAAGTACCAGTCTTTCGAAGTACTTCATGATTACTGGTAGGAGTGTCTGTAGTTACTCAGCTCCTTGGTGCCTAGCTTCTTGGCGATGGGAATGATTGTTGCTGACTCCATCTGTGCAAAAGGTTCTACATAAAAGAGAACCCCATTCATGGCTGTCTGGCTACAGGCCTGCTCTGTGCTCTGAAAGATGGCCAAGTTCAAGGAAAGTGTGCTAGTAAATTGAAGGATGGTTTGCCTCCAGCATCTAAAGCTTAGCTGTGTAGTTTCAATTGAGAGATAGACTTTTAGAGGTATTTGTTCAGCTCCCAGGCCACCACCATTTCAGAGTAAAACCTTTCCAATCTTGTGCATCACTAGACATTCAAGTATGAATGATCACATCACGTTTATATTAAAATCTAAGTAACTAAATATTATTGTTATGAAAATAGACATTGATAAAAATGACCATGGATTAAAATAGTATCTGAGTAAGGTATTTGGACTGCAGTTTCCAAAATAACAAAATCTGACATACTGACCACCATCTGACCACATTTCTCTGGCTTCAATAAAAGCGTTAAACATTCTTCTCAAACTAATGCTGCTACCAGACCATCAGAGAGGAAGACATGGGTGGTACTACCTGGTATTTGTGTCAAGAGAAAATGCTGCAGGGGATATATGCACTGGATGATTCAGTGTGTTTTACATTAAACATAAGAGCACTACATCAGAGATAACTTGACATATTGGTTGTCATCAGTCTCAGGCATGATTCAGCATGTTTTTTAATGTGCACCTCTGATACAGCTTCTGCAGTGGGTAACAAGCAAGGAATCTGGATTAAAGGAAATCATTTTATGCTGTTTTTAGGTTAATTTACCAGCTCTGTAGTCACTTCAAAGGTTAAATAGTTCATTACGGGGTGAATGACGGTTCGGCTCTCTCACCTGCCCCATGACTCTATGAATTTACAGCTCTTGTAAGGTGACAACGGCTCCTGAAATGGAATAGAAACTGAAACTGTTTCACTTATGAGCCATAGAAAATCATGTGTATTACCTTGTTAGTCAACATAACTCTTTGAAAAGTATTATTGCTGGTTCCTATTCTTTAGTTTGCAAACTAATTCACATGTATTGGTGAGAATTGGTGTTAGTTGTTGGTTGGTGGTGGAGCTCTAGATTTTAAAAACCTTTGCCTCGTATGCCTCCAAATCCATGGCTAGGTGTTGTGAAGAAAGTGATATCTGAAATGTTACCACAGGGCTGCTGCTAAGTGAGTTAGTTAGTCTGTATGTTCTATCACGTTTAATGCTGAGAAGGCTTTGGTCTTGTGTAGGATGCTCCATCTCTGTGCTTAGTTTGTACAGGTTCTCCATAGAGATCAGGGCTTTCCTAATTACCGGAGCAGCCTGCGCCAGGGATTTGAGTTTGGCCTCATTAAGGACAGCCAATAGAACAAAGAAATAATGTAAAGAGAAGAGTTTGCCCTTGTTAAGGACAGCCAACAGAACAAAGGGAAAATGTAAAGAAAAGAGTTTGTCGAACATGTCCTATCCCATACCCATCTTTCCACCCCAACAAAACTTGATGAAGATGCAATTTGTGGTTTGCTTTCTACTTTTATTTTAGCTAGCTAGCGCCACCGTAGTACTGACAATTATTTGTGCGCAGCAGTGCCACACCAGGCTGCTGTCCTAAGGTTTTGGTTTCCCCAACTAGATTGTCTATCAACCAATCAGCAAACAGAAATTGAATGCAGAACCAATAAGGTTTAAACAAAGTGCCCACCCAACCCCAAAGTAAACATATGCCTATAGAGGGTGTCCAGATTGCACAAAGTGAAGCAAAATAAAAGAGTTTGGTCCACCAAGCTAATTCTATTTGTTTTGAGCACTGTAGATGACACCCCCTGGCTGAATGGTGATGTCATGTGCGTGACAGACTACCCGCTAACTGAGTTTAAATATGTATGGCAGGATACAGTGGGAGAAACTGGCAATGCTCCATTGCAAAAGCCTATAAAACTACTGTATGCTTCCATTATGAATGAGGCATGCTGGTGTATTGTTGCAGAGCATGAACAGCATTGCGTGGGTTGCAGAGCAGCAAACAGAGCAGTGTTTTCCCCTCTCATCCATTTGAACTTACTTGTTTTTTTTAATGTCTTCATTCTTGTCATTCTCTTAGTCGCTTGCTTTATTCATATAGCCTAATTCTGTAGCTCTCTTATAGAAAACATAGAAAAAGGCGAAGGGTGAATCACAATGTCCTCACAACACTAAGCCCTTCAACCTTAACTGGAATGAATGAGCCAATGAAGAAAGATACGTCTTTTAGGGTTCCGGCCTTAGGAAGTAAAGAGACACATTGGAATTCAGCTTGTGTATCAGATTCTAAATCAACACTGAACAAACTGCAACAAGTTCTGAGTATCTACAACTGATGATTGTGTCTCAAAAGACAGAAATACACCCTTCAAACACCCTTGACGTGTTAAAAACAATCCCAGTGTCCTCTCCTGAACTCTGCACCCTTATGGATGTAATTGGTATGAGTTAGGTTCATGATTGGCTGATTCATGCCAGTTAAGTCTTTGAGGGTTCACAGCTTACAATAAGTGGGGACATTGGGATTTAACCAGTATTTCGAACTGATTAAAAAACACGCTCCCATGACATGAGAGTTTGGTCAGTCATACTCATTCAAGCTTGCAAATACACAATGGCAATGCGAAGGAGGAAGAAAAACAAACACCCCGAGCACCATCTGGGTAAAGCATTCTTTCTTGCTCACATGACTAACACACTGGAGATTGACTTTGCGAAACCTTTGAAGTGAGGGCTTTGAGAGAATATCCAATAAGGCAAGGATTTTTTTAATGCAAACTTGACTTCCTCTTATTTAGAGATGAGCTGGGCTTCAACATTATTTTTATATTCAATTATTATTTCATATCATAAAATTATCATCTCATGTTATTAAAGTGTCTTTGAGTATCTTGAAAAGTGCGTATAAAACAAGTGTACTGTTTTCATTATTATATGACGCTGGCCAAAGGAATTTCAAGGCCAAATTTGAGACTTTTTGTCTGGAACTTGGAATGTGGAGTATCATGTATTTATGTCAGGCTGTTTTGAAATAATGAATAGGCTATTAGTAAGTATGCTTCTTTAGAAAAGTTAACTAAGGCTATAAGAAAGTATGCCTGATCAGAGAAAGGTAACTGACAGAATGAAGGACACTGAACACTGTGCAGCCTTAGAAGACTCATCATGAAAACCATAGAAAAGATCAGTGAATGCTCCTCTTTGTCTGAGCTACTAATAAAACCTACATCAAAAGTCCACTGAGTGAGTATCTTCTCTTCAAAGGGTGCCAGAGGTGGGATCAGATGTGTGTTCACGAGGATGGAGAAATGACTTGAATGCTTTAGTCACTGCTCAAAGCTTATCTGAGCAGACATAAGAAAGCCCACTGGGTTGCCATCAAGACAAGTTACTGTGCACTTTATTTCTTTATCTCTGTACCAGCAAACTCGCTTGAAGAATCCTTATCTGACTCTAACTTTAGGGACAAAAACATAAGTGTGTCATTCCACAGTGAAACAAACAACTAGTTTGCTATACTGTGTCTGTACCATCCCTGAATAATAGGAGGAAGAATATAAGGAGAGAGGTGTAAGCTCATCATAGTGTCTGAACACTTAGTCTTAGTGCATTTGGTCTGGATGGATGAGCACACAATCATAGGTCTCTCACAGTTGTAAAAGTGACATTCAAGAAGATGACAACACTGACTGAAAACCTCATTAAGTCAGCTAGTGAAGTGTCAGAAACCAAGTGATCCCACATCTAGCCATTTCAGTTTGCCTCTAAGAGCAATGCTTATGAGTTGGCAATAGGGAATTAAAGTGCTTTCCAGATGCAGTCTCGGATGACTAAAGCTAGGAACAGACCTACCCATTATTAACTCCAGTACTGATATGATGGAACGTCTGGGCCAGTCATTGATAATCTAAGGTAATCGACCATAGTCGCAGTGTTCAATCACAGCAGGAGTTGCTATGTGTGTTTGGGTGACAGATTTCAAATGTTGCAATTCTTTTCATTGTTAATGCACTTACAACTGAGTCAGACTGAATCAAACACGCTTGATATTATCTTACCCGGTCTGCTCTATGATACCAATTATGACTTTAAAACGCCAACAGATTAATCGTTAGTTTTCTATCTAGATGACTTAACAAAGGGGCTACAAACACCTTGACACCATGTCAAACAGAGGAACAGACTCAAGAATAAGCCCAGGCCTTTGTCTCTGGTGTCAGCTCAAGCTCACTCCAGCCACCAGTAATGTGAGAAGACTATTGTGGAACATGTAAGTGATCCATGGTGGTAAGATGTTGTTCTGTGTAGATCTCTCACGCACTGGGGCCACAAGACAACACTCAGTTTGATGCCTGCGTTATTTACACAAATGAATCCTCACATTAAAGTTCATGTCTTTTTTGTGGGCAAATATAGGTGTAGAGAAGTTGCTATGGAATATTGCTGATTGATGAGTGGAAATGTGCTTAAATTGCAACAAATCTATTCAATACACCCTTAATGTGCAAAAGTTGCAACATATTTATTCAATTTATAATTTGATAGGGCTGTGTTCAGACAGCCTTACCAAAGATGGGATCATGATAGTTGTTCTTTGTGTGAGATCCTGACATGAAACCTTGACCTAATGAGACGGATACCTTTAGCCATTATGTGACTAAGCCCCAAGGCACAGTGGAACATGGGCCAGGACAGATGGTTGGTCCATTTGAAATGTGGAGGTTCAAACCTCTGCTGACTTGGCAGACTTTATAGAGCCATCTAAACATTTCTCTCTCTTTCTCTCTCTCTCATCTTTCACAAGGACCCCTTTGATATCGGAGCGTATCTATAGGGGAATGAACAAGGTCACCTTCATCGTAACGAGGGCCCCGGGAGCTGCACATCATGGGACCTGCTGTGTTCACACGCTCTGGAGCCGTTGACGCAGGGCAAGTCAAGCCTGGACCTATCAGTATCTACCCTCAGTCACATTTCCTGTCTCAGTGCCACTAAGATATGTCATTTAAAATGTGCATGCAATTACAAAAACAATGTAAACATGAACACTGGGTCAACGGGTCATTTAGAAAAAAACTAAGGACATGAGTCATTGAAGACAGAACAAGCAAGGACATAACACATTTCCCCTTGAGGTGATTTTGCTGACAGATAATTGGTCTATAATGCTCACTGGTGCACCATGTCATGTCCATCCTTATATGAACTCAAATCATTGCAGTGTTGTCAATATATTTAAACAGGGTGGGATGCTGTGGTCCAAATGGTCGAAATGCTACAATGAGGTTTAGTTCTTATTGACAGTCATTTCCTGATTTGATTGTTCCCTCCCACTTCATTGTCAGTCTTCATTGTTCCATCTACATCAAAACAAAGACCACAGCAACCAAGGTCACATTTATCAACCCATTACATACAAACACTGAAAATCCACAATACTAGTATTGTCTAGTTTGCCAGGTGGAGTAAATGTCGGCTGGCATCCTGACTAGTAGAAGTAATACAATAAAATGCAATGTCAGAGTCGGTTGGGTTCTTGGGTTCTTTAGTTCCATTTGGACCAAGATGCCATGTAGAGCTAATATAATTGATTGGATGAGTCACTCATTTCTGCATCAGCTTTTCAAACAAATATTTTTATCATTATTGGACCACCTTGTCTTTTACAAAAGTTATTGTTTGTAAATGTTATTATTGTGACAAACTGCAAAAGCTCAAATATGAACTGAAAAAATCCTGAATGGTACAATCACTCTTTCGTGGTAGAGAACTGCTGTTGGAAGTTAGTAAAACAATTTGGCCACACTGTGATCTGGACCAAGGTCACAGAGCTTTTGTATCTTTTGTCAGACTCTGAGTTCTAAGCTCTGAAAAAATAACCGATTCACCACACACATTAACTTTCACAGAACAGCTCTGATGTATTTTCCCCATTTATAAATAGCTGCTAATTAGTTTCAGCCTTGGGCAAAGGAATGGTTCATCAAGAAGGGACTGCACCCGATTTTGCATTACACGTAGACGATCCTTAGAAGATTGAAATGAGTTACAAATGCAGTTGACCTGAAAATGTCTGTTTTTGGCTGTCAGAAGAAACCAAAATATCACATAGCCTTGTCTTGGGTTAAATCCACAAGCATCCTCAAAAAAGATTGACACAACTTTGTAAATGTTCATACTATTCCATAAATATGTGTTTTATTGTCATTCCAGTATCATTTTATCATATGTCTTTAAGACTTCTTGGTGAGTCTTTGAGAGTCTGTCTGTAAAATGGATTGGAATCAATTTCGATGGAGTGGAATGGTCACTAATTATATTGATAATAATTAGATTGATTAAGTTCTCTCTCTCTATTCTTTCTGCCTAACCAAAATAAAGAAATGTCAATACCAGAACCATAATAAAACCTTGCAATAGAAGAATGGGAAATGTACAGTTGGTCAAGAAGGTTAATTAAGGCAAGAGTCAACTGGTGATTTCTGTGGGCTCCCTTTTTATGAGTCTGGGTATTAGGTGGTCATTCTATATTCTGTTACTACATAAAGTCACATAGCTTGCTTTAAACTTGAACATTTAAACACTCGTTTTAAAAAATCAGTTTGTAAAATGTGTTTGTCAAACATTCTGACCATGTTGTACCAAACTTTATTGTTCTTTCTCCTACCTTGGTGACCTCAAACAACATGGCTGGCTATGGTCTGAAATGACCATAGCCAGCCAAATCCTTTATTTTAACTCACTCTAAAAAAACACTTTGCTTAATATACTATTAGTAGTGTTTTTTGCATTTTTCTTCACAAACCACTATCACAAGTATAAGGCACAGAGACACTCAGAATTGGATTTGGTTGTATAGGGATAGCATATATCACTTGCCCTTTTGGTTTTTGCAACTTATGAAGATATGGCTATACCTATGTGGCTTAAGGTGCAGAGGTGTAGTGGGGATTTTTTTGAGGAGGCAGGAGATTTTAATGATGATTGCCTAATATTTAAAAAGTAAGTATTACATAAATGATCTGTTCCAAGAAGTGGGGGGACTCCCCCACTACACTCCACTAAGGAGAGTCTTAAACAAATGTGTGAAGTACAATCCGTAGAATCAATCACCACCACCTATGCCCCTCCACGCCACAGGCACTACACACAACCCAGTGAAATCAACATAAAATGCACCATTGAAAACAGTTCAATTCTGATAACCTACCTGCTTGTGTTTAAAGGCTCACAAAAAAACTCATCTCCTGTTGGTTCAGCATTGCTCCAGTTGGGCCCATTTCATGAGGCTGCTCTGTTGAGCCTTCTTGAGGACTCGTATTGGAATGATGTGAACTAAACACATCGTTCTCAGATTTCATCCTAACAAGATATTGATTTTTCTCACTGCTATCTTTCAAGTGGAGCTCTGACAATAATTTAATTCATGCACAGACAGGTGCACAGGAAGATGCTAGACATGGGGGAGCTAATTGCTTAGAAGTTTATTCTGGATAGAAAGAATGTTTTAATTTCCTTCATATCCACACCCATGCAGCTTATTTGTGCTATCTTCCTGATTCTTACCACCACTAATATTAATGTTAAAAGGAATTTTGCCTTCTGGCAGTACTTAAAGGCACACCAGGCAACATTTTATGCTGTTTTTAGGTTAATTAACCAGCTTCATTGTTACTTCAGTGGTTAAATGGCTCATTATGAGGTGAATGAAGTCTCTCTCGGCAGCCCCCTTCGCTGCTAGGTGCAGTTGGTTTGCAAAAAAATCCGCATGGATTGGCGAGAATGTACAATGTTGTTGCTATTATTTTTTTTAAATAGGCGCCTGTAGGGGGAGCTCTGGAGGAAAAAAATCACAGACTTGCCTGGTACTGCTTTTGGAGCCTCTCAGACATTGGCAGTCGCATAGGGTGTTTTGTAGGTATGACAAGAAAACTCTGATAGCATAAAATGATCAAATTCAGTATAGCAGAATTAGATCCTTATTGAATGTCATCATGATGTCACACTTACCTTGCTTCTTCCTGGAAAATTGGCTACTGTGACATGGTTCCATAAAGGGGATGATACCCAGATGTGTAAACAACAAAGAAATCTACATTTGTTTTTTGTTTTTTTTTGAGCTGTAGCTGCTCTTCAGCAAGTGGGCTGCATTCACCAACACCTTGATAATAATGTTCTGTCCTGAATGCTGGATATGAACAGATAAGAAAATGAGAATGGAGTTTAAGAGAAATTTTGTTTGATGAATGAGACCCAGTATCTCTTTTATGTCTGGAAGTGATATCTGGCAAATGCCATGGCCAAAGAGCTAGCATGAACATGAGGCATGGTTGAGCCCTCCTTCATATGAAAATCTTGAGCTTAAAAATAGCCCCTAAAACATGGCCGAATTAGAACAAAGCCTACAAGTGACGTCAAATAGCACAAAGCAGTTGTAGTTCAATTATGGCTGCCAAAGAGGGTGCCATTTAGCCAAAAGGACCATTTCAATACCCAGCCCAGGGCTTCTAAAATTGCACTTAAGTTCATTTTTGATAAAGTGAAGTTGAATATATTCTATTTTAACATCAGAGAACAAGGTACGATACTCTATTCAGTCATTTTATGTCCCCATAACATAACCATTAAGAAGCATCTTTGTTGGAATTTGTAAAGGGATCCCTGGCTAGTAAGACATGTTGGCCTTGTAAGACTGACATTGGTGTCAGCTACATAAACGTGAACACTCATAATGTTTTTGGCTTCATTAAGAAAACCCTTTCAGTCGTAAACTGTCATTGTTGTGAAAAGTGAGGTCACATGGTTGAATCTAATCAAGGTCCAATCAAGGTGCAGCAATCATGCTGTTGCTGCACACAGACACCATCAATATCAATATCAACCAGGTGATGTCACTTTTGACCCACAGAGCATTGAGATGTAAATGCAGTGGCAGCTTACAAGTTCTGCAGATGAAGGGATTCTCTTAAAGTTTGAATGAAAAATGACAGCATTTGACAACTGGGTTTTTAAACCCAGTTAAGTACAGCCGATACAAACATTAGTCTAAGGCCAGCATGTCTTACCAGTCAGGAAAAAAAACAATGAGAAGTAGTTCACCTAATGCAGCGTGTACTCAAAGGGATCACTCCGATCAGTCCACAGTGTTACACTGCCACCTGGCTTTAACAAGCAGCATTTCACATGCGCTCCTGCAGGATGCCCTACAAGTATCAAATATGTCAACGCAACACTATGTTACAGTTCACTATTTGTGGTATACTGTTCACCAGACAATTCACATTCTGGTACCATCTTCAAGTTAATTTGGATGGCATATTATATGAAGGGCAGATAAACACAAATGCCAGCCATTCAAGATCTCTGTGCAGTTCTGGCTGCAGGGTAGAAAACCACTGCAAAATAGAAGAAAATCTTTACAGCATGATATTGTTGACTGTACTGCCATCATACATCATGTTCACAACTCTGGAAAATGTTGGGAAGATTTTGTGTGCCTTTTAGGTAGTTAGTCCACTAGGTAAACAATGCATCTCCTCAGTGTTGCTTTAAATGCCCAGTACCTTTATTTCAGTTAAATAATAAGAAATTATTCCCTTGATTGCCATCATATAATATGGTGGTAGCTTGATTCAATTACCGGTATTTCAATCTGTGTCGTAAAAAGCAAGGTTGTAGTTTCTGACATTACAGAGAAAATTAGTGAACACAGCTATGTCACATACAACACACTGAGGCCTACACAGTGTACACACTGAGGTATATCCCCTCGATGACTCCCTAACTGAGCCCATGTATTCTAGTGTAAAAGTGTCCAGAAGGGGCCCAGGACAAGAAGAGGCTCTCACATTACTGCTGACACATACACAAAGCATGTTCAACACCAATCTATCATGCTTGTCTTACTAACACTCAGTGTTTGCTTACAGTGCTCTGAATAGACTACAGTAGAATGAAACCATGTGCGCGATGCTGTAGAATTACAATATTTGTGTCATGCATTTAGATAGTTTTGCTGAAAAAATCCTTTCTAGATGATATCGGAAGACGTCTTCCAGCTCATTTGCATCCGATTCAACACAGAGAATGGGATTTTGGTCATACTAGGGAAGGCATAATGACATAATTTGACATAATGGCATACATGATTGGATGTGTAGGGTAGGATGTAAGTAGGATGTAAGTTTGCCAGACTGCTGAATTCCTGAAAATCATCCCCTGTAATGATTTATCTTTGTTAGTCTTTTTAACCATATCTTTAAAATCTTTGCCCTTATTCAAATAAGTGAAGAGCGAAAGAAGCGAATGGGAGAGAGAGTTGGGGTGCTTGTGCCACTCTCCCACCAATGTAAATAATAGAGAGAATAGAGATTCGAACACTGACATTTCCAACACACATCATCTTTGAAATAGCAATAGCCTAATGCAAGGCATCAGTTTCACCATATAACTTATAAAAATATGACTTAACATCCTCACATTTGATATCAAACTCTTGAATTTATAGGGGTAAGCTATGCTATGATGTGCAATAAAGTTGTTTACAGGTCCCTAGTTTTTAATGAAACCTAACAATAGCTTGACACAAACATCCTACACTACAGAGCCAGTACCACATATCATCATTGCCTTCCAACGGTTTACCACATGTTCCACAACCATAGATCCTTTAAAAGTTTCCACTGACTGCCTGTTGCTGCCTGTCCCCCAGGAGTCACCATAACTAAAGAAATATGAAATATACTATGCACAGTATGTATTATCCAAAAAAAACAACAAATACATCAGATGTGGTTGGAAGATACTGACCTGCTAAGCCCAAAAACTGACACACTGTAAGTAAAGCAGTGGTCAGTGGTGTTAGTTGATACACTGACACAAAAATCCCTGCAAAGTATGATGTCCAACAGGTTTTTGACCATTCATTGCCGATTTTTTCAAACCACTCACACCCATATGTAAATTTCCGTTCAGACTCAGTGAAGTACCACGGAACACCACTGACCACTCGATGAGTTTCACGTGTTTACAAAAGCAAGTTTCATGCATTTTAGGAGAGATTGCACAACTGCACCTACCACAACAACCAAAAAATCTCAGAACTTACACACTCATTTAAATTTAAATCATAACCATTGTATTTCATAATAAGCGGTCAGAAAACAGAGCTTTAAGTGTAAAAATAAACCAAATTTGTTCTTTAAGGAGACAGGACTTCTTGAGAGGTTGGCTATAGCTGTTGAGAGACAAACGTTCGAGCTATTTATTAAAGGCAGAAAACTGAATCAGCTAACACATGTGTCATGAGTGTATTCCTGAGATACAGCCTATATGGGACAATTCATGTCCACATATGTTGACACAGAGGATACTGACATTCAGTTTTAAAATATTAAAAATATTCTAATCAGAGCCCTACGCATTCTGCCAAAGTGAAATTTAGAAAGTGCTCATTTCAAAGTGGCATGCAGTTGTTGTCTAGAAACACACACACACACACACACACACACACACATACACACACTCACTCACTCACACAATTGCTTTAAATGAAAAAAATTAATGAAAAGCTTTAATTGGACAAATTTGAAATGTGGGCCTATTTTGCCTCACCTGTTGAATCTAGCCTGGTCTAATTGTCTGGTTGTCAATGGACACGTTGGGATGAGTAAAGGCCTTGAATGTCTGTTTACTGGTGTTTTGCTTTGCTGTTCTTGCCAAGGATATGAAATATAATAGCCTCCTAAATTTAGTTCCTTTTTGTAAGGCCGTTTATTTTTATTAACAACAAAGAGTTCTATTGTGTGATGTTGATTTGGAAGAAATCTGATGGCTTACCAAAACCCAAAAGAAAATATAGCCTAGACTGTGATTGTAATGCTCAGAATCACAGGTCATGACTGAGTTGAACTTTGTTACACTTTTAAGTCAAAGTTAGCAGCATACGGTTTTGTGTGATGTTGATGTCCCCGTGAACATTCAATGAGCGTAATCGACCTAGCATAATCAAAGTCCTCCTATTAAACTGTCTCTCGAATAATTCTGCAAGAAGTCCGGGGACTATGCCCCGGCTCCAGAATACTCCGTACCATGTTTTCCAAGTACCCCAGAAAAACGTCGCCTCACCTGCTGAGTGCTCCAAAATATCCATCCGCAGGGTCACTGAGTGATCCCAATTAGACAAATTAGACGTAAAAATATAATTTTTATTTTTGCCTGAGATTGTTTGTATATATCATTGTATACTGATAGGTTATTTGTTGGTACGTTCTCATACATTACTAGAGGTGTGCGATGTTTGTTAGGTACTATTTGCCAGAGATGAAGCGCTTTGAGTAGTAATTTGGCCACACTCAAACATGGCTACCGTAGAGAGTGGGCAACAACTTTAATATTTGTATTTATATGGGAACAAAGTATCCCAGTTATGCTCGTGCAAAATAGTGTAGTCGGATAATTGATCCAAGATATAGGTTTTAATGGTTTGTTTTTTCATCCTGTGTTGCAATTCGGGCGATTTCTTGAAACTAATTTTTACGGGGAATTGTAGCTAGCTTGCTCCAAGGCTGAAGGGAATCAGTTGGATAGCAAGCTGGCTAGCTAATCGAATGTTGGTATAATTTCACTCGTTCCTGCATTCATTTTTGTGTACGGACATTCTTTTTCACATTTGGGATATATTGGAGGATTTTAGTTTCGACTGGTTGCCGTGTTTTTTACCTACTGGAGCCTTTGTGGATGAGTAAAATACTGCCGTTACAAGACCGTTTGTGTTCAGCGATGTGGGATGAAGAGGATAAAGGAAAGTGGTCTTTGGAAATTTAGGGGAGAAGGAGTGGGCTTCGCTGTTGGATATAATTTTAAATATATCGTCCTCTACTGGATTTTCTTCGTTAGCTGGAATACAGCTGAAAACCCTCGATTTGCATAGCCCACTGCATCGGCTGATAGGCTACCCGCTCCTTATTCTTTCACTGGATAGCCAGTGGTCTAGCCCCAACCCCCAAGCCATCGAAAACTAAACAAAGTACTGTATGTCACATATGACATTCATGGTCATGAGGGAAATAATTCAAAACTGATAGGGTTGGAAAGGTAAGTTCACATAGTTTTAACGGTCTATGCATTTCCTCTGTATTTCTCTCCCAGTAACCCAATCCTACGTGTCTATGGCAAGCGCTTTTAATGCCGCCGCTGCATAGCGTTTCCCTACCAATCTCACACGTCATCGGTCAGTTTTATTCTCTCGCCGTCGTAATCATGGACGGGGCCAACTGCGTATTCTGCATGTTATTTCTATTTTACAACTGAATGTTCAATTAAAGCTTATCGAGTGTTGGCACATGTGTTTACAGTATTAACAACCAATATTAGCCTCTCATGCTGATCTCCGGCCACATGGTGAGCGATATATTTTTGCCTTGCAGCCTTCTGAGGTAGCTTTATATAGGCCTAATGATATGATTTGCAAGCTGCAAATGACTTAGAACATATTTACAATATTAAATATGACCTTTTACTTGCTTGTAATTAATGTCACTCACTAAAACGAGGCTACAGGTCAAGGCTGCGCCGTTCTCCCTGAACAAAGAATTAAATTTGTAATCTTGAAGACATGTTGTTTTGGGCGAAATCGGTTTCTATATGTTTGAAGCTGTTTTTTTTCTACAAAGTTGAGTACACATAACTTGGTCGTTTTTGAGGTCAGCCAAGGCTGCTTGAGCTGCTAATTTGTTAAGTTTAGAATGAACGCAGTTGTTGAAGTGAAACAATGCTATCTGGACAGCGCCAATGTGGTCTCTAAGTATTAAGGGTATTTGTGTCTTGATTTGTGCGGCGTTTTGAATAGAATTGCATTTTTTTCTGAACAGATGTAGACGGCATGGGTTCTTGCATCACTTTGGGGGAAAAAGTGAACAAAGGCAAAACCAGGCTTGCACATGCTCTTCAAATGAATCCATCCCTGTCTTTGTGCTCTCTTGCAACAAAAGATGCCAATTGTTGCCACATATGTCCTGGAAAATAGTTAGCTTAGCTCTTTATCGTATCATAGAGTAAAGTGTGTGATCATGTCTTAATAATACCTTTCAAATTTCATGACCTTGTCTTATGCCTGATAGTTCTTTCATGTTGAGACATATTTCCTATTCTGAAGCTTGTCTCATAGTCGTCCATGTGTAAACTATCCAAGATTTTCACAGTCTTACTTTTCATATCTAGTTCTAGTGTGCTAATCTGGAAACTGTAACTGGGATCTCAATTACTTGATTGGTGAAGTTAAATGAATTGTTAATGGTGACAAAGTTGTCGAGGTCTCTGCTGAATATAGTTTTCCAAGTTTCCAGCATCACATTGACCTGTGGAAAGTCATACTTCATGTAGACATGTTTTTAATCCCATTGCCAGACATTGCACATACACCCACAACCTGCATCATTGTTGCAAGAGGTTACTGAGCTGGAAGTGAATGTAACTTGTATTGTTTTTTAATCATTCTAATTATACTGGAGTCACACCACACTATAACCAGGCAATCTGGGTGTTTTTCTAGTGTGTCCAGCATGTGCTGTTTTCTTACAAACTTACAACTGAAACACACAAGAGAACAACTTACTGAGTGTTTTAGACTCGCATCATATTATTCTTACTTTTAGTCTTATTTTTATTATTATTGTTGGGTTGTATCCACAGTTTGAAGTTCAGATCTGTAGATCTACCATATGTCTTGTTTAGTATGTTTCTTTGGGCATCAAGGTAATGGATTTGATACACGTTTCTTCTGTGAACAATATTGTTCTTATTGTTACCTGGAAATAGCTTTCTTAATTATAATTAAGAAAGTCCAGGTAACCACATAAATCCAATAGATTATAGTCCTGTAGTCTAAATTAGTAATAATGTGGTTAATAGGAAATATATCTTTAGCAGCAGTTATGGCATTTAATTTGTTGACCCTGTTTCAGACAAAGTATATTTGCAGTATATTGAAACCATGTAAAGCCAATTTGCAACAGTGTAGTCTGCAGTTTAATTTACTGCTAGTGTTATTGTGCTTGTTTCCATAGAAACACTGCAAACTCAACAATCCAGCCATCTGACAATTGTTTTAATACAGCATTAAAATTACATTGCAGTTGCAATTCTAAGATTAATTAAACATTATATAAGATAAGCTATTGGAAAAGTAGGTCCATATCAATGTATTGCAACAGAAAATTGTGTCTGTTTTGCCAAGAACGTGCCTGTTGTCAAGGCTTTAGGCTATAGGCCTATCTATAGTTCTTAGAACAAGCCGTTGTTCAAAGTGTTTGAAAATGACTGATACACATCACATAAAATTGTCATTTAGCGTCAATAGAAAAAGTACCAATAATAATGGCAGTCTAAAAAAAATTGATCAGAATTCAACAAGTTCCAAAATTGACAATATTAATTAACATTAACAATATCAATTAATTAACCACTCATGTTTACTCAGAGATGTGGTCAGTCAAACCAGTCATATAAGTCCAATTGTTTACCCAAGGCAAGATTCAATAAAGGCAACAGAGGGTCAGATCCTTGAGTTCCCAGAACACCAGCATCCCATTGGCAGCATGCCTTGTCAGCTGAGAGAACAGGTTGATAGACGAGCTTCACAGAGGAGACTTCTAGTGACAGGAGCCTGTCTATTCCCATGAAATCTGAAAAGAACTTATTCCCTTTTCATCATGGTTGGTTAGTCTTTTGGTGGTGATGAGCCCTGGTTGTCCTGTAGCACAACAAAATGGAGGAGAGCTCTAAGCAGTGGATTTCTCCATCTATTTAAGGATGGGCTCCTTCTGAAGGGTTGGAGAACAAAGGAGTAGGAGAATGGGCACACTAAGGAGAAGCAGCAGCAACAGTAGAGCAATGGTTTGAAGTTGCTCAAGGAAAGCACTTAGTGTTAAAATGGAATTAACACAATTGTGCATCATTTCAAAGGCTGACGTGTCACTATTTAGGTGAATTATTATATGGTTTGATGCCCTAGATGTATGCACCATACCTAACCCCCCAAAATAATTGAAGTTATAGAGTGCTCAGTATAGTGTTTTACTGGGTTTGCTGGGTGTCTGTCAGCTATGGACCTTGTAGCTCCACCGCATTCTATTTGTAGCTCCACCGCCATTCCAAGTGTAAAACCATGTTGTAATGGAATAGTGTAATGGTGTGTCAATTGCATGGAATCAAACCCAAGCATTAGGGCTCCTGCTTCATAAAGCTGATGTCATATTGTCACTACATTTTTGCACATCATCATACCTTTTTTATGTGTCTTCATGAAAATCAGTGATGAGAAGGCAAGTTTGAGTAATTTGAGGGATCTTAGGTGCAGCTACATGCTTGCCTACAATAACCCTCATTTAGATTTGTAATAATAAGATGACAAGGTTAGGCAAGCTGAGCCTTTTCTGGGTTATTTACAGTGTATTTATACCTTGGTACCTAAAGAAATGACAGGCAATTCATGTGATTTCTGATTAAATGGTTGTGCTGATTAGTTTGAAGAACATTCTGCTGTCCTGGTCCAGCCTTTTAAGGTGCAACCCAGTAAGCTCATGGTCTTGGGTAGCACAGATCGTTAACAACCACAGCTTGGCCTAGTCACTGTGCATATGAGTTGGTTATGTATTGCAATCTGTCACTCAACAAAAAGTGAATGTATGAAGACGGTCATCTCTCACTCTGTTAGGCTACGTAGATCCTGGCTATAATGCTGTACATCAATGTAAATCATAGATGTAGTTTTTGGTGCCCACAGAGCTGTGATGTAGTAGTCTATATTTTCAACATGTGTTATCTGAATCGAGGTCAGAGTTGTACAGTTTTTTTTGTACTCAAGCATTTTCTTATAACTTCTAACCGAATCGATTCTCACTTTAGTGAGACTGTGTTACAGTATAACAAATGGATGGGATTTGTTTTGCCTGAGCTTAAAGTGTAGACCCTCAGCCTTAATTCAAGGGGGAGCAAAATATCATGTGAACTGCTTCCTGCATCGCAGCCATCTATTTCTTCATTTCATAGTCATCTCCATACAGTCTTGCAGTCTTTTATTGTAGCTGCCCAAGACTAATTGGACAGATGACTGACAGACAGTATGATGGCCAACTGTTAATGCAGCTGTTACAGGTGTTACTGCAATTGAGGGGTGTTAAAAAAAAAAGCAAATTCATAATAGAAGGGACTTCAGGAGAAGCCAGATCAACAATTTGGTGTCTTCTTACAGCATAGCAATACCAAATGGCTTGGAGGACCATGGAAGACAAAGGTGGATTTTGGCAGAATTCTGTCCATAGTGTAGAATAGACAGAGTTAAGCACAATCTTGAAGATGTAGATGCACGCAGTGGTAGTGTAGCGGCTTTGGTGCTGGACTGGCATGCAGTAACTAGTGGTTTGTTTCACATCATAACTAAGATAGCAACTTTGGTTGTTACAATTCAGAATTCCTGACCACCGAAGCATATATAATAGGCTTTTTCATGTCTTTTGGTTATACTGTAATATCAAGATGCTTATTAACTTGATATTAGCGTGCCTAAAAGACATTATAACAGCTTATTAGACAAAGTGTTTTTATGTTTTAGTTACTAGTTAGCAACTATGGTGTTGTGAATATGTACCCCAGAATAGTTGTAGCTTTGTCGCCATCATGCCAACGGATTAAGGCACTGTGCCTTGACTCCAAATTACTCTACGGAGACTCGTCCTGTAACAACTGATGTCTTTAAGTTGCTATGGGTGGAAGCACATAAATACCTGCTTGAGGATAGATGCAGAAGGTATGCAATGTGCCATCCACTAGCATCACTCAAGAACAGAGGTTGGATTAGGCCTCTCTAGAAGACAAGGAAACCAGATTAACTCATGACAGAATCATTGGGAGAGAGAGGAAAGGGATTGAAAGGGACAGCTCATGATGCATCGCACAACACAGCATCTGTTATATATTACCCAGGCACTGTTATTGTATGGACATGTATGGCTGCCATAGGAGCAGGATCACATGTGTTTTTTGTGATGCTGATAGAGGGAGCAGGATGATTTGATGGTTAATGGAGGGAGCAGGATTATTTCTACTTTATGGTGTCATACACCGCTCAGCTGCAGCCAAATTCTTAATAACTGATGGGAGGGTGCTTCATGGATAATGACTGGAAGGCATTGCAAAAGCATCCCAAGATAAATTTAGGCATTGAAGAACAGGCTATCACCAGACTAGACCTATATCCAATTGAGCATCCTTTAACTGAAGACAAAACTGAGAGCTGAGTTGTTCACAAATAAGGAACAATTAGGGGAGAGTGCTGTACAGGCAAAGCATTTGATGGGAAGAAACAAGGAATTTGATGATGTCAGTGGGTTCTAGACTTCCAAATCTATTGCAAATCACTGATTGCAAAGTTTTTGCCCCTCCAAGTGTTAATATAATCATTACAAGTGAAGTCATGTCCTATGGATTGTTGAATTACATTTGAGCAGTGAATTGACTTAGACTAGGCTACATACCAATTGCTTTATTTCAGATCCATTGCAGTGTGTAAAAAAAAAAAAAAAAAAATCTGCCGCTGCCCAAATACTGTATGCCCCCGCAGTCAACAGTTCACTGATAACATTTAGAAACATGACAGTATTGCTTAATTAACAGTGTTATCTGACTGAGTATAAGATGTTGCCTGTTGTAACCTGTTATTTGTAAATTGCAAGTTGTTCAAAATGAATGGATGGCCTTAGCCCTTAAATATCGCAAAAGATACAGGGGGTGTATTGCCAGACAGTAATTGGGAGAAAAGCTGAAATGCTTCATTTTGTCACACAGAAATTCAGAAAATGTTCACAAAATAGGACTAGCATTTAGTGTGATGTTCAGTGATTTACATGAAGTTTCAGTGTTGTTTGTATGACATACAACTGTGTTTTTGTCTCTCAGAATGTCATCAGAGGATAAGAGTCTGGACACCTCTGACAAAGGACCGTCTCCGCCTCCGGGCAGCACAGGGGCCACGCCTACAGGAAGTCCTGCCCCCACTGACAGACGCCCTCGGGGACGTCCTCGGAAAGATGCAGTGTCCACAGTCCCCCTGCCTGTCACTGCGACCAAGCCCAAAAAAAAGTACATTTAACCTCTGCCTTTCCAGAATCCAAAATGCTTTGGTATAGGGCAACTTTTCAAACATGTGCTTTTGGGTATCTTTCATTTCAAAAGTGGGTTATAACCACTTCTAATGTTTTATTGCATGATTTGTTAATTAAATATAACCCAGTCTTGTTAGTGTTGCATAGGCCTACTGGGGGGTCATTCCTCTGAATGGTGCGTCTAGTAAGAGGTTGATGAGTTCAGTGCAGTGCATTTGAAAAGGTTTACTGAGAGTTTACTGCCTGGAAATGAATGCACTGCTAAGACTTGTAACGTGTGTGTGTGTGGGTGTGGGTGTGGGTGTGGGTGGGTGTGGGTGTGGGGGTGGTGATGGAGAGAGGGTGAGATGGTGGAGTCTGACGTGTGTGTAGAGACCATGAAAAGCACAGGTGTGAGCATACTCTCTGAAACCTACCAGGCATCAGCTTTAAATAATAAGATATGATGTGGATTGTCATGTGTCTTATAACTCTGTGAGAAACTGCACGGAGAACGACAAATTGCGCTTTGTCGAAAATTTAAATGGGACCTTCATTGTTGGGGGGTGGGGTGTCTTAAGTTTGCTAATAGATTGTTGTTGTGACAAAATGGTCAGACCTGGTCTGAAAGGCTACTTACGGCTGTTTTATGTTTGTCATGAGTGCTGAATGCTTGTTTTAAGCTATGATATGAATTGTTAGATATGAGTATAAATACCTGCTGCACACACGCATGTGCGCACATGCACATATAAACACACACGCATCCATCCATCCATCCATCCATCCATCCATCCACATATGCACATACTCACACATACAGTCTGCTTTGAGGGGTTGGATTGGTGTGCATGGAGAGAGCCATTCCACTTACTCCAGTGCCACATTTTGCTTGTTTCCTTCAGACCGGGAACTACTTATCACAACAGCTTTTTTTTCTTCCCTCTATGGTGGGATCATGGGGATAAGTTATAGTGCACTGGGGTTGGGGGGTTGGGTGTCCAACAACAACCTGAAAGGTTTTGTCCAGCTAAGGATTGACCACATCTCTCAAACGACTAGAACCATGAAGGTGTATTTTTGTGTAACAGTAGTATTTAAAAAAACAAAACACGTTTCGTTACAACAACAAAACCTTGTTTCCTAATGAGTACAAAATGCATGAAGATTCATTCAGTTGCTGTAATTGACCTGATCTGGTAGCATGTAGGTTATTCTATAGAAGATTTAAAAGCGTGTCACATGTGATCAAAGGGCTTTGATGTAAAGAACTGCAGACAGCTGAACCGTTGAAGTGATTTGGTTCATGCGTATGGGTCGGGTAGAAGCATGTTGCACAGAGAACTAATCAGGCTGGTGGTATATCTCCATATCTCCTTATATCTCCTTAACCCTCCATCTCGTTGGCTGCTAGCATGGTTGGTGAGTATAGCTCAGACAAGCTTCACCTGCCACCCTCTATTATTCACATGGCTGTTAGAGTCAAGATCCCTCAATACAGATGTACCACTAAATACCGCTAACCCTCTATCCAGACGTGACAAGAGATTGTCTGAGAGAAGTTATGCATTTTTAATACACTGTCTACTGCTAGCCTTCATGGGACCACTTCTAACTGTGCTAACTGACTTTAGAAATTCTGTGATGTGGAACTCAAATGGCTGAAATTACATCTCGGTCTTCTGCAGTGCATCTGACAAAAAAACTTGTTGTTGATTGTTTTTCCCGTACAGAGGGTTGTCCTCTGGTTCTGTTGGGATTGAAATGGGTGTTAACTGAGAAATACGATCTTTAGACTATGCCTGGACTAGTAAGTACTGGCAATTAGAGTTTTTACCACTGCTGCCTCATGGGACGTGATGATGTCATAAGATTCAAACAGGAAACATGCGTACTGTATATAGCTTACTCTCTTTGGTAATATCCTCATCAGAGATCCTGGAAATTAGACCATAAAAATGACTGAGCTATTTTTGTTAGTTTGTGAAGAGGTTGTTTACTTACTGTTGAGATGCTGAAGTAAGGCAGTGGAAGTGTTTTGCCATTACTGTGGTTTTCCCTCCCCTTTTGTTGCTATTTTGTTTGTGATTACAGGAGTTTGCCCCCATTTGCGAGGGCTGGGCCTTGTTGGTTATCTGGTGGAGGAAGTCATTTGGAGGGAGGGGTGGGCTGGCAGCAGGCAGATTGTGATTTCTCTCTCCAGTGGCATTGATAATTACCCCTCTCTCGCTTCTGCAGTGCCACCCTACGCCCATCTAGCCACCCATCTACCCCCCAGAGATCTGTTTGCTCTTGCCCGATGCCCACCTCAAGTTTAGTCTCCCCACTTAGCGGACTAACTATGGATACTGCAGTTTCATTCATATCTCAGACAACTATCACCTTGATGAAGTGATACTGTGAGAGGGTTGTAGGGCTGCCCTGTGGGGATTCCTGGCATCCTTGGATGTTATTGATATATATTATTTTTTTTACTTGGTGCACATGTGCACTGTTTTGTCCTTCAGCTTCACAGAGGAAGCATTTTTTGCCCTGTCATGCTAACAGCCGTCAGACATCACTCACATCTCTCTCTCTCTCTCTCTCTCCCCCTCCCTCTCTCCCTCTCGAGTAATCGGACATCCGGTCATGTAGCTTGCTTGCAGACGCAGCCTAGATGTGTTGATATGTTTGCTGCTAAGCAGCACACAGACAGCACTGAGCAAGAGACGAGAGGTGGAGATGCAGATGGATAGAGTCTGGGTTTGGAGGTGTGGGCTGCCCTTTAGTGCTTGGACTCCTCTAGTTGTCCAGCAGAAAGCTGCTTGGCCTGCTGTTCAGTCAAGCACTAGGGAATTACAGCAGAGATGTTCAATGAGTCAGGGGCGGGGGCTAGAAGAGTGTGTGTGTGTGTGTGTGGTGTGGTGTGTGCGTGCGTGCGGTGCGCGTGTGTGTCTGTGTGTGTGTGCAGGGGGAATTAGAGGTGTGATGGTGCTGTGTGTGTGTGGAGAGGGTGAACACCAGTGGGAGAGTGATCGAGGCGTCCGTGTGAGAAGGCCACGAGGCAGCACGGTGGGAGGTGGACATTTGAGCCGGCACGGCGCTCCTCCCGACCGAGCCAGAGATCACAAATCAAAATAAACCCACAGCAGCGGCAGGCCCACCGCTTGCCAGCCAGCCAGCCAGCCAACCAACCAAATAGAACCCTCTCCTTACCCCTCAGCACACACACACACACACACACACACACACACACACACACACACACACACACACCAGACTGCGTGCAATCAGCTCAGGGCCAGGCCTTCTAAGCAGTATGGTGTAAAACCCTTAAGTTCCCTGTGCGTGAATAGACATGCGCTGTAGTATTTAGTTATGCTATCTGCTATCTGACGGGTAAGAGTTATTACACAGAAGGGCTTTGCCAGACCCCTTTTACCCCAGACCCTGCAGTGCTTGCCCCAGTATTGAACTACGGCTCCCAGTAGACAGTTTGGAGGTGTTTCACGTTGGCTCCAATAGCCTTTGGGCAGCCAGGCATAGCTGTGCGTCATTGCAGGTAGCAGCCCCTCTGGTTAAATGCATTAGTTAGCAGGGCTGGAATTCATACCGCTAGTTTGATTGACTGATGGCATGTCAAAGGAGCCCCAGAGGGAAATAGCCTGCAGCTCAAAATGTCAGTGCAGTGACCTCAATCAACTTTTCAACTTGAGGTGATATAATACTTTTATATCTTCAAGTCTTCTGTTCTTCTCCTTATGATGGGTGCTGCAGTGAGGGAGGAATCGTATTAAAGAGAAAGAGAAACTAGACGGTGCAGAGCTGCATGTTAATATGCTGAGTTGTACAAAAAATAAGAATGTCCAGGATAGAGGTGCCTTATTTTCTCGGTCAGGGCTTTTGATTAGTGTACTATTTTCAAGTTTCAATCCATTCAATCACTATTTTTTTTTATTTTTCCCCAGTAAATTGCAAAACTTTATTCGATAGCTAGCAATAGTTACTGAATATTGTGTTTTACTTTTTATTATTTATCATATGTTTGTAATATGCGTTACAAAGGCTGTGTGTGTGTGTGTGTGTGTGTGTGAGAGAGAGAGAGAGAGAGATTGTACATGTGAGATGGAAAACCTCCCCTGTCTTCACCTCCATCCATCCTCCCACCCTGCTGGGGCATAACCCAGCCTTACCCAGCCCATCTGAGCATTGCACGTTAAGTGACAGCTGGGACTGTATTCATCAAATTCATGATCAGCTCCCTATTGAGCCATTGAGCACTGGCTGGACAACAATTTATTGTACTTCTCTTTGTCTCCTTCCCTGCTGTCTTTCTCTCTGTCTCTCTATCACTTTCACATCTTTTTTACATCTGCCTTATGTTCTTCTCTCTCTCTCCCCCCCTCTCTCTCTCTCTCTCTCTCTCTCTCTCTCTCTCCCCCCATTGTCTTTCTCTCACTATCACTCATTCACACATTCTTTCAATCACGCTCTTTTCGCTTTTCCTTCCTCTTCATCTCACTCCCTCTCTCCACCTTTCATTCTTTCCCTCCCACTGTTCCCCTCCATTTCTGCCCCTCCATTTCTCTCTCTCTCTCTCTCTCTCTCCCCTCTCTTTCTCTCTTTCTGTCTCAGGAGTCGCAGTCGGGGAAGGGCAGTGTTGGAGGATGATGAGGTGGTGGAGACCGCAGAGTCGGCTGAGCCAACAGCCAGTCAGGAGATAGGTGAGCCTTGCCCCTCCCCCCTCCCCCCTCCACACACACCTCCTTCCACACCTCTACCTATCTCCTTAGTGCAGTTCCTCTCCCCTCTGTCTCTCCCTCCATCTCTCTCTCTCTCCATTATCTCTCCCTCCTCCTCCTCCTCTTCCTCTCAGGCTGCTGGAGCCCTCCCAGATAATGGGTGCTAGTGTGAGCGAGTGACAGCCCTGTCTCCCAGCCCTGCTGGCCTGCCCAGTCCGAGAGGCTGTCTGTAGTGAGTGTGTCTGGCAGCCAGTGAGGTGGAGCAGGAGTCGGAGCACATGAGGCTCTCTCCGCTCGCTATGTCCCACACTCCACCTGGCCCCACTTGGGAGGTGTAATTGAAAGGATTTAACTTTAGCCACAAGGCTGCCCCTGGCTTTTCCCCCTAGTCCTCCCTTTTTTTTCTCTCTCTCTCCTTCACTCTCCTTCACACTCTCACTCTTTTCCCTTCTTTCTCCTTCTCTCTGTTGTGCTCTTTTCCCTCTTTCTTTCTTTTCCTGTCTCTATCTCCTCTCTCTTTCTCTCTTTTCATTGCTCCTGGCCATGTGATTTTAGGTCGAGTCGGAGCGAGTGGGCTTGGTAATGCACTCTAAAAGCTTCTTAAAAACCCCCTCTCTACGCTCCTGTCATACACAACTGTTGTATGCGTGTTAGTTCTTTTTGCCGACTCCCAGCTGACGTACCGAGTGAGTGGTGAGAAGGCCGCCACTGTCTGGCAGGAATCCCTTCAGACTGTCCGCTTATGGAGAGGAGGAGAGTTCTGTGTCTGGGGCAGAAATACAGAATAACGCGATTAACACTTACAGATTTCTTCCTTTCCTCATGGGTCTGAATTGTCTGAATATGACATTTAAGAATGGGCATGATTAATCGACAAATCGATAATTAATTATTAAGAACTTTGTCGATCATGTTGAATTTTAATCGATAAAATGAATGCAGGTTGTGTTGCATGGTGTGAGTCTTGAAGCAATGCAATGTATTTTACTGTGTTTTAGCACCCAGGGTCAATATTGGTATATATAGAAGTGTGGTGTCGGACCATTTTGGATTTGAAAAACTGACTTCGTTCACTGCCATCACTGCAAAGCCATGCATAAATACAACTCGTCCACAACACAAATGATATACTACTTGAATGCACATTCGACCCTGGTTAATGTTGGTGGCGAAGCATCTGTGTCTGAGTTTCAAGTTATTTTTGATGCTAAGTAGCCTAATTGTTAGGTAGGCTGATCTCTCTTATCCTCTTTTTCGATAAGAAATTTAATACAGGGGTTGGCAAGTGTAACAGACACAATGCGCCCTTCTGGCTTTAACCATTTTTCCACAAGACGAGTCCCAGTGCAGCAGTTGTGCCAAAGATCATTCAGCAGGTTGTGCAGCGGTTGTCCTGACGGTTAGGGCATTTGGCCATTATCCCTCTTGGATATTACAGATAGAAGTGGTGTGTGCTTGTTGTGTGTTGGAAGTTTGGAAGTCTGAACATGAACAGAGCATGAAATCACAAGTCAATCAAACGTAGGAGTGTTCTGAATTCAAGGCTTTGAACCAGTTCATGTAACAAAAACGAACCATATGATTGACATTTTGCGAGGAACTCTTTTTAAAAATGTAGGCTACCTGAACAGCTGTTAAAATACGATGTTTCCTTTCAGTAAGTTTTCTGCTTGCAATAATTTTTAAGGACAGAGAAAGGTAGTCCTACTTAAGGCAGGGTATTCAATTCTTAACTGTTAGATGAGAGAAGCATGATTGAAGTGCAGTGAGAATGTTGTTAGTTAGGCCTACAGATATTTGGACAAACCCAAAATGAGTGATTGCGCTTCCCATTATGCCCATTATGTCAGCCTGTAGTGTGCATTTCAGTGTATGACATTTAGAATGATTCATTTGGATTTATTTTTTAGATTTCCTTCATTTTTATGTTAGAAATGCAGCTTCATTATGCGTAATTAAATTGGTCAGTTGATTAGCACACAAACAAATAAGACCATTTCTTAACAACCTGTCAAAAAGATTGCCAACCCATGGTCTAACACAATTGTGTTTTATTATTAATATCATTGATACGAGCGAGGGTCAGTTCAGTTGTGTTCTAGAGCGCCAGCTCCTAGGCTCTGCTGCTTTAGAGCACATTTTCAAGTTTAGCCTAAGCATTGACTGTCCAATTTAATCGCCACAAGAGTTGTTTTCTCATAATAAAGATCTCATTGAGGGAAAGCACACTCCATTTTTGTATTTTCATTGCATTTTTAATGTATAAAAACAAAATAATTTTAATATAAAAATATTTAATTAAATGTAGTATTTAATTGAAAATTGGTTGTTAATTCTCCTGATGATTGATTAAAATGTACTCAAATGCCCATCCTTAATGAGAGTATATGGCAGACACAGTGACTGGGCTTTTGATGGAGTACTAGTCTGCAAGTGGGCTGAAATGTTCCTTATTCGGTACATGTTGTCCAGTCTGTTGCACAACATTGTTTTCTTAATATATGAATAATCTAACTCTGCAGTTAATGCGTTTTTATGAAATTCCTCACAAATTCCTCCCTTTTTTCCTTGAAGTAGAATGGTTGTCTCATTATGCCAATGAATGACTCATGTCTGTCCACTCTAGAAGCATTTGGGGGCAGCCATTTTCCCTTGTTTCTCTTCCACGGACACATATGGTCTCTGTGTTTCTCAACAAAACAATGGCCTGGATATAAAGCACCAAGACACCTGCCCCTCCCCAACACACACACACAGACAGACAGACAGACAGACACACACACACACACACACACACACACATACACATAGACACACACACACACTTCGTCCAAAAACTCTTTGTTGTAGTGTATGAAAAGTGATCTTGATTTTGCCATTTAGCAGTGTAAGGGAGGTAAATTGTGTTGGCAGTGAAATGAAGAATTTAGAAAATTAGAAAAATGTTTAGTCACCTTAGGAGCATGAGGAGTTTGCGGTGGTTGGAACACCTATTGTCGTGTGCTGTTGTGATCCATTGACTTTGACACCTGAGTCTTAAACTGCACCTGCTCCCTCTCTCTCTCCCTCTCTTCCTTTCTCTCTCCTCCCCCCTCCCTCTCTCTCTCCTCCTCCTTCTCCTTTCCTCTCTGTGGCTGTCCCTCAGAGCCAAAAGAGCAGCAGGAGATGGGTGAGGGAGCCATGTTGGCGGCAGGTGACAGAGAGGGAGAGGGGGAGGACAGCCCCACGCTTCCCCTGAACCAGACACAGGAGGAGGCAGCGGCACCATCAGCCTCGGCCTCAGGACTAACCAAAAGCAGGTCAGACAAGTACTCAGTCATGACTGTATGCTGAGTCACTCAAGTGGTGTGTGTGTGTGTGTGTGTGTGTGTGTGTGTGTGTGTGTGTGTGTGTGTGTGTGTGTGTGTGTGTGTGTGTGTGTGTGTGTGTGTGTGGTGTGTGTGTGTGTGTTTGTGTAGATGTGTGTGTGTGTTTAAATTGTCTGTGTGTGTGTGTGTGTGTGTGTGTGTGTGTGTGTGTGTGTTTGTGTAGATGTGTGTGTGTGTTTAAATGTGTCTGTGTGTGCGTATACATTTGTTGGTGTGTGTGTGGGGGGGTGCACATCTGTGTGTGTGTGTGTGTGTTTGTGCATGTATGCTCGTGCATACATATACATTTGCACATCTTTGTGTGTGCATACATCCATGTATGTGTGTTTGTGCATACGTCTGTGTGTAGGGGGGTACACATCTGTCTGCGTGTGTGTGTGTGTGAGTGAAATGTACGTGTACATTTTTGTTTGTCCTGTACATACATATGTGTGAAGGGGTTGTGGTGTTGAGAAGATTGTGAAAGTGTTTGTGTAATTGTGTTTGTTTTTGTGGATCAGCTTGAGCCAGCACATTATACAGTCGTAGGACTACAGTAGTAGAGCATTAGTACAGTCTGACTGAGGACATGCAACACTAGGATCCTGCCTGAAGGGCTCCTGACGTTTGTGCTAACAGCCCTGTTAACCAGGCTAAACAGAGAGGCTCTGTCCAGCAGAGACAGGTTTGATGAGTGAGTCACGGACAGCAGATGCAGAGATGTAATCTTGGTCTTGTGGGATACCATGCTGGTTTGATTTAAACTGCAGTGCTCCACAAGTCTAGCTTTGGACTCCAGATTCAGCCAGTGTCTTTCTCTTTGGAACTTGTTTTGGTAAAAACTTGTTGAGGTACAGAAGTTGGTTGGCTAGTTTAAGTATACCACTGAGTTAAGATCATTGGGAACCACAGTGGTGGTCAAGGCATACTTGACACCGTATACCGTTGGAGTTAAGGGACATTAACACATACGAAGGCTTGCATTGTGTGTGTATTTCATACAGCAGCCACACGTGATAGAACGATGTAGGAAAGCTGGAGCTAGCTTGCTATTTTCAGTGGATGCCAAGACAAGATGCAGCTTAGGTATTTTGAAATGACGAATTACATGAATTAATTTTTTTTCCCTAGGTCATTTCTGGAAGTTTTTTTGGCTGGTAAAATGGTACCTTTTTAAATATTAAATGCACTTTATACATGTGCAGCATACATGAAAATCCAGTGGAAGGTGGCATGTTCAGGAAAGGTAGGCTTTAGATGTGTAAGCCCCATCTCACTGGTTTAGTGTTCCAGCATTAGCTAGTTTCAGTGAAGTTAATGGGAATGGGCTTTCTTTGACATCCATGCATGTGCCGTAGCCCTAAGCAGTGGCCTGGTCTGTAGGTGTCATTTGGGGGACAAGACCTGTGACTGTTCAGCACATCCTCCCAGAATGCATAAAGCTTACAGGGCTCCACACCCGCCTCAGTAGTCCACCTGCGTTAGCCCACCTTGACTGGTCGTCTCTGGGGTGCCAGTCCTGTAAAGGTCGCCCATTGATCACTGGTCTTGACAGTGCTGTCAGGAGAGAACACTCACTGGGACAGAAGGAGACCCTCGTTTATCAAGAGACCTTATTGGCTGTCTTGCCAGTTTATTATACTTGTGTTTTAGTTGATCCCATGACATTTTTACAGGTCAGACTAAAGTGATAAGTACAGTTTGTTAGGCAGTGTTTTTGCTTGTTTTTTTTTTGTAGGCAGTTTTTTTGTTTGTTTTCTGTGGTAGACTGTGGTGGGTTCTCTGTCATATAAATGAATGGCTGCTGTTTGTTTGTTTGTTAGTTATTACCATGAATGACTCTGTGCCATATTAATAACCTGTGCTTTTGTTTGTTGTGCAGTGAACAGCTCTGTGCCTTCTGTTACTGTGGTGGGCGGAGCCTCCTGGGTCAGGGGGATCTGAGGACATTTGAGGCCACTCCCACTCGCAGTAGCCAATCAGGAGGCAGCACAAGCGGCGGCGACAGCGGCGGTGACCTGGACAGCGGGGTCCCTAGGCCAAGCGGGGCTCCCAGGGCGTTGTCAAGGTAAGCTGATTGGCCAGGGTCTGATCCTGGGCCCGGTCCCGGCCGCCACTGTCACATTGCATTTGCCGTGATTTGTCGAGACCGGGAGAAAAGTGAAATGGGCTGTGATGGCCTCTGTAGCTGTTTAATGAGCTGAGCTAAGTGGCTCGCTCTGGCGCGGCACACCACACACGGCTGCGGGGAGGAGAGCCGCCTGCCAGCCAGCCTCCTCGCTCAGAGCTGGGAGGTGATGCAGAGATGGCAGCAGACAAGAGAGCGCGCGTCATCCTCGCCTAAAAGTGGCGCGTGCGTGGGTGTTTGTGAATGCACAAGCAGTGTGTGCATCTGCCTGTGCGCGTTCGTGTGGATGAGGCAGAGTGTCCAGAGGCACACACACACACACACACACACACACACACACACACACACACAGACAGTTTGCGTCACGGGTGTATTCGCACTGTTTTGGGCTAGCTTGACTCATAAACTGCGGTCACGGCCCTCCACTGCCCTGAGCTGAACTGATTGAAAATATCACAGCGAATATGTCACGTCTGCTCTTCCCATTTCCTCGGTTACGTCCTCTCCCTCGCTCAGACAAGGCCAGGTCGTTGCAACAGGGGCGAGGCGTGCTCCCAATCAAGTCTTCCTTGAAGCCGCCCTACGCTAATCAGCCAGATTAAATCCCCAGACGCCTCCCCTCATATGCTCTTCAGATGCTGCTTCCCGCCGAACTTCCTCCCCTGTGTAGCATCATATCCTTCCTCGTCTCCTCGGGAAATATGAAGCTACGGCGTTAGTGTTAGCACTAGAGCTAGCACTAATGTGCCTAACTAGCTCTCCATAGCGAGAAACCTCAAACGTGGCTTCTTTTAGAGGGAGGGGGCATCTTTTAGCAGTTTAGCAGTTTGCGTTGCTGCCCTTTTCCTTTTCTCTGAGAGCCATGTGAAGCATGGTGATATGAAAGCCTCCTTCGCGGTGGCCTGTGCCCTGTGCCTGTGCCGGCCTCACGTATAAAAAAAAAAAAAAAAAAAAAAATTCCTCCCTGTGCTCCCTTGGCCAGCTGCCTAATTTGTCTCGGCTTTTCAGAGGCAATCAAGCATCTCCCGGGGGGTGGGAATGGTGGGGAGGTGGTGGGTTGGAGGGGCAGGAGGGAGGCTGGTGACGTAATGCCCCGACAAACGTGGCCTTGGCTGCCTGCCAGCTCAGCCGTGCATTGTCACGGCGGGAGCTGCTCGATTGGTTGCCGTTTCTGTGCCAACGACTGTGTGTGTGTGTGTGTGAGAGAGAGACTTGGGGGAGAATGCAAGCGAAAGAGAAGAATGAAATAATACCTTGAGAGACCTTTGTTGAGGATATGACATGGCAGAATGGTTGGCACTGAAGACCAGTGTGGGTCACATGTCTGCAAGACTGATTATTTTGCAGCTATTTGAGAAGGTGTTTTTGCATTGAGGTTAATTCTGTGTAATTCTGGCAGTCCTGCATTTATTATGAACTAAGGACAGTCCTCATGTTTTTATTTTTAAAAAAAGAGGGTTTTAAGGTTTTTTTTTTTACCTCTGGAATTACCTCAGAAATGGCACAGAAATGGTGCAGGATGGTGCTGGGCCCATCAGCGCTGTGCCGTGTGGTCGCGAGACATGCGCCAGGACGAGGACCAATCACTGCTCAACGTGGACCTTTCTGACTTGACTTTGTACTTGTTGCATTATGGTGAAGTGTATTTTTGGCATCCTGTGCATCTGATTTCTGGAGTATCAACTCACTTTAATTCTGATGCAAACTTTTTTGACACTGATTTTAAGGTTATGCCGCAATAGTTTTTTTGTTTGTTTATTTTTTTAAGCTGTCTGACATTCCTAAAATGCAGCTGAAAACCTTGCAAACACCACTACCCAGTAGGGTCCAATAAAAGCAAGCATGCTAGTTAGAGTTGGTGATACTGAGCTTATTGGAGATTTTGATATTGTTGCTGATGTCATGCTGTGAAGAGTTTTGTTCAATTTTACTTGTACCTAATTGTCCCATGGAATTACCACAAAGTCAGAATGACAACTGTGTTTCTGTCCTCCTTCACATGACTCTATTCGATCATAATTATTTGGTGATGGCAAAAGTAGTTGATGAGAGAGGTGTTTTAAGTGGCCTATTGTTGTTATAAACACATCATAGTTTAATAGGCTGCAACACACATCTTCTCATTGGCAGCCAGTTGCTAAAACAGCTAAAACATCTTGTGTGTGCTGGACATGTCTCTTATGCAGTACCACTAGTCTAGGGCTACACCTGATAAGCATGATGTTAAGTCATGACAAAATACATTTAGAAGCCTTGCATTTTTTTTTTTAGAATGTTTATTGCTTGGTCACATTAGATGTAATCTGTATTGGTTTTAGTGGAAGCTAATTGTCACGGTGGATGCGATGCTGACTTAACACTTCGGTCACATAGCTGTTGTAGCGGTTGTAATGCTCTCTGCTGATTTGGAGTCCCTGTGTGTGCTGTGGGTGTG
Organism: Tenualosa ilisha; assembly: GCA_015244755.2. Classification (NCBI taxonomy): domain Eukaryota; kingdom Metazoa; phylum Chordata; class Actinopteri; order Clupeiformes; family Clupeidae; genus Tenualosa; species Tenualosa ilisha. The sequence goes on along the minus strand of PYXC01000541.1, from coordinate 2,832,154 downwards.
GTGGCGGACGGACTGATCCTTTACGCTGTAATGAGGGGGCCGCTGCCGGGGCTGTGATGATGTGCCACCGGAGGTGCTGACAGGTTGGCGGGGAGTGATTTGCCCATTATGGCTTTAATCAATCAGTTCAGTCTGGCTGTGGCCACAGAGATGTCCCATCGCCACCCGCACCCCCAGGCCTTCTCACATGCCCCAGTGTGTCCCTGGCATACTGATGAGCGCTACAAGGAAGGCATGCGCTTGGAGCCAGATGCTGAAATGTTTTTTGCCTACGGTCTATGCAAGTGTCCATGTGAAGATAGCATAGGTATGGACTATGCCCACTACTACTGCTGTTGTCTGGAGAGAAAGGCAGCTGGCCTAGTCATGTTAGCTGGTCCAGAGAGAGAAGACCCTCTGTTTTGCTTTCACTCTGATACCCTTTTCCTTCATCCCCCCCCCCCCCAATATTCAGTCACAATTATGCATGTTAACCCAGCACCCTTGCCTGCCCAGACCTCTTATATTTAGTGCCTTACGGCCTATTTTTGCAGCAGTTTTTCATGTGTTTCTCCCTGCTCATGTAAATATAACACTCTCTCTCTATCTCTGTTCACAGTGCGGAGGAGGGAACTGGCAGGTTTTGGGATGAGCTGAGTCACGTTGGCCTCCCTGACGGCACGGATGTCCAGACACTATTTGATGAATCAGGTGAGCAGACAGCGCTGCATTAAGGGGTTAGGCGTCTCGGCCCATGAGTGCTGGGAAGGGCTAATAGCATCACAGGCTCTAGACGCAGAGATGTAACAGACGCGGGGGTGCTTTTTCCTCTCCTCTCTGATGGTGCAGGACGGTGCTGGGCCCATCAGCGCTGTGCCGTGTGGTCGCGAGACGTGCGCCAGGACGAGGACCAATCACTGCTCAACGTGGACCAAGCCATCCACTCAGGGAGCACACAGGTGAGGACACCTTTTTTTTTTTTTTTTTTGTCTGAGCAACTGACCACACAGGTATAGTTTCTAGGAAACCCATAGAGATGGCTTCATTTTGGCCTGGTGCTTTGTGTAGTGTAGAAGTAATGTCAATCCCAAATAAATAAGCTATCATCATATTTAAAGTGATGCAGGTGTAGGCAAATAACAGCAGGAGGCTCTGGTCCATCCACATTTGGCACATATCTTGGGCACACTGTTTGAGTAAAGCCACACGCTGTCGACCTGCTCCGGCAGCTGTGGTTAGCACTGTGATTGGCATGACGGATCTGTCTGCCGCTAAAGGTCACCGCTGATCAGCACGGCCTCTCCCTCCCACCCGCCTGCAGGCTGGAAAAGGTCAAGACACTCAGGAACACTCCTGCCTCCACGGCTTAGCGCTTAGCATTGAGCAGCCTTCCCTCTCCCGGGCCCAGATGACAGGCTCTTAATGCCTCCGGATCCTTCTTCCAAGTGGCTAAAGCAGCAGCAAATTAGGAGCCTAAGCTGTGAATCGGCCAGCTTGAGTGGGCAGCCGTCATGCTCGGCAGTTGCGATGTGACACATGCACGTATTCAAAATGCTGGTCTTCCCCCGACCCCCAGTGATTGATTGTTTGTTTATTTATTTTGATGGATTAGTTTGAAGTTGCGCTGTTAAGGTAAGGCTCTGTAGCTAATTGAAGGAGGCTAACTGTGGATGCTGTTTGGCTAGACCGCAACAGGCAGAGGGGAATAATTGAAACGTTCTAGCTGTGCTGTGCCTGACGATTCCTGTCCAAAGGCCAGTCAGAGCATGGACATCAATGTAAATAAGGGTGGTTACTCTTGGGAAAATTGTGAATCTTTTTTTTTTGGGGGGGGGGGGGGGCTAAAAGAGAAAGTAAAGCCTCGTGAGAAGGAGAAGCTGTCGAGCTGTGTGGTTGGCTTTTCACTGAGGACATGTTGGAAACCCAGGCAGTGCCCCTGACTGATGACTGGGTTTAGCTTAGTTTTGTTTTCATGTGCGTGTAACGTGTTTGGTCTCGGCTGATACCGTTGCACAGTTGGACCCTGATGCCAACAAAGCAGGGGGTGAACACTGGGCCCAGTTTGAATGTAAAGTCTGTGGTGCATTCCCACATGACCGTCACCAGGGCCTGCCATAGGCTTAATAGTATGGAGGGCCGGCCAAGTGGAGTGGTAAACCTCTCAGTAATTGCACTGACCCTGGAAAACCTTGAGTCCTGTTCTCAGAGAGCTGTAATTACAGTTTGACTGACACGCAGTTTCTATGAGCTGGGCTGCTGAGATGGGTTTTTGAATGGCGTCCATCCTTGCTGTGGTATCCTAGCGCCTGGTGTTGTTCTGGGTGTTTGGAGTGGATGCTCTCCCGTGTAATTTTGGTGTGGCATGGTTTAGCTGCTGTAGGACTGCATGATGTGTTCATTTCACTCACACTTTTGATGGCTCTCTCTGTCTGTCTGTCTGTCTCTCTCTCTCTGTCTGTCTCACTTTCTCTCAATCTCTCTCTCTCTCTTCCTCCCTCTTCCTCTTCCTCTCAATTTTTCCTTCTGTCTCCTACTGTCTCTCCCCTTCTCTTTCTCTCTCTCCTGCAGTGCTGTGCATACTGTAAGCGCCTTGGAGCATCCATCAAGTGCTGTGAGGAGGGGTGTGATCGGATGTACCATTACCCCTGTGCGGGGGCCGCCGGAACCTTTCAGGACTTCAAGAGACTTCTGCTCTTCTGCCCTGATCACATTGAATTAGCCATTGACAGATGTGAGTGTCTTGTTGCCCCACCCCTCTCTTCTCTCATCTTGTTCCTTCTCTTCTTTCCCCTCCTTTTGTCCCCCCTGCAGCCCACCTTTCACGCTCAACTGTTCTTTCTCCCTTTTTGCTTATTCACTCCCTTGTTCATTTTTCTCCTCCGTCTTGCGACATCATGTGTTTTCTCTTTGGTCCCCTCCTTTTCCATGAGGGGCCAAAAAAAGGTTCTCCCTGTCAGCCTTACTCAGTGTCTGCTGTATGTTTTCTTGGGGGGTCCCAGCTCAAGAGGAGGCCAACTGCGTGCTGTGTGACAGCCCCGGCGACCTCCAGGACCAGCTCTTCTGCACCAGCTGCGGGCTGCACTACCATGGCATGTGCCTGGACATTGCCGTCACTCCTCTGAAGAGGGCAGGCTGGCAGTGCCCAGAGTGCAAAGTCTGTCAGACGTGCAAGTGAGTTCTTTTTTTCTCGCTCTCGCTGTCCCCTCAGTGCCATGAGAGGCACATCGTCCATTAGGCCAATTGAAACGAGATAAGAAAATAGTATTTTATATTGCAGCTGAATATGTAACACACCATACCAAATAGACACTATATATACAAAATAGATATACATTGTACATAATATATACCGTAATTTCCGGCCTAAAAGACGCACTGGCGTAAAAGCCGCACCCACCGTTTTTTAAAAAAAATCAAAAACAGTACACGCATTGGCCGCACCGCCTCACAAGCCGCAGACAGTCAATGTTACAATGTTTTCAATGTTTTCAACTTCTAACAATGTAGCTAATTAGTTCGTGTTAAAAAAACCGCAATGTTTCAACAGTAGCCTACGGGATTCCCTTCAAACTTCTCATCAATTCCCCTCAGCTCGCCTCCTAAACACACAGCCATTCACAATTCATCCATTCATTATTGGTATGACGCCATCTATATTAACCAGCTCACACTTCAAATGCTCTTAACACATAACCAGCATTTTAACAGGCGTACAAACGTATCGACCTAAAATCACATTGAGAAACTTTAACAGAAACTTTCACAAGCACACAGCCATTCACACAGGCTAGTCTAACAGTTAGCCTACTAGACGCTATCGTCCTCGTTCTCAGAGGCACTGAAACCATTAAACTCCTCTTCTTCCGTGTCAGGCAGCCGGTAAAAATCCATAAATTGGCCGCATCGTCGTAATAGCCGCAGGGGGCAAAACGTGTGACAAAAGTAGCGGCTTATAGGCCGGAAATTACGGTACATATATGTATATACATTGCATATCGCTCTTCAGCCTAAACATAGTGATACGTATTTTGGTCTGCATCACCCAGCTGCTCTTTGGCTTCATATGCCCATTATGAAAGCTTTCTCTGTGGTATCTGTGTGGCCATAGGAACCCAGGTGAGGACACCAAGATGCTGGTATGTGACATGTGCGACAAAGGCTATCATACATTCTGCCTGCAGCCTGCCATGGACTCCCTACCAGCTGGAGGCTGGAGATGCAAGGTACAGAACCTGAATACCCACTTGTATTGCCAATCCTTGCATTGTCATTAAAGGCATACCAGGCAAGACTGGTAAATGTCCAAAGCGCTCCCTACAGTTGATTTTTTTTGGGGGGGAGAGGGGATAAATAAATAAATAGCAACAACATGGTACATTCTCACCAATAACTTCGGACACAGAGAGAGCCTTATTCACCCTGTAATGAGCCAATTCATCATCAAAGTGACTACAAAGCTGATAAATTGACCTAAAAACATTACCTGGTGTGCCTTTAAGTCAGCATTTGCAAAATTCAATAGGATACTAGATATTTTAGTCTTCACATGTAGTCCTAAACTTACACCACACAGCAAATTTTTCTCTGATCTGCCTCCCAAATTGAATAAAAAAGAAACTAAAAAACAGTTCGTAACATAATAATAATTGTGTGAGTTGCCTGGGATGCTGGCTCTTAAGTGAATGCATAACAGCAATGTCTCATGTGTTTCTTGTTTATCTGTGGATTCCTGATAGAACTGCCGCATGTGCGACCAATGTGGCACGCGGACGAGCAGCCAGTGGCACCACTCGGGGCTGCTGTGTGAGGCCTGTGCCGGACAGCAGGACCCAGTGCTGGCCTGCCCTCTGTGTGGTGGGGGCCTGGACACTGAAATCCAGTCCCACCTGCTCTCCTGTCACAGCTGCAAAAGGTACAGAGGGAGAGGGAGAGGGAGAGGGAGGGGTGGGGGTGGGTGTGGGGGTTAACAAAGAGGCAGAGTGAATGACTCAAGAAGTGTGGAAATGATTGCAAGTATCAGTGAACTAATTCATGCTTTGACTAAGTCTACCCTGATAAGCCTACCAAAATTTGCGTTTGTTAATATGAAGGATGTGTGTGTCTCTTTTGTGTATTTGTGTGGTATATTTTGTGTATTTTTTTGTAAATTCTGTTTTTGTTATTTTAGTATTTTTATTATGCTTAAATTATCCTCTCTGTCTTATATATGATGGTTTTGGACCCTGACTCTTGCCTATCTTCGGTAATGGTTTATGTTTAGGTGTCTCCACCTGGAGTGTGAGCAGCAGGTTGAGGGCTTCGTGGAGCCCCAGCCAGGAGTGGATTACGTCTGCTGCAGCTGCAGACGCACCAGCCCTGATCTGGACCCCCCACACAGGGACCTGGAGGCCCGGCTCACGCTGGTCCCCGAGGAGCCGGTGGACGCGCCGTCGGAGTCGGAGCCACAGCAGCCGACCAGCCCAATGGACTGCCAGCCCAGCGGAGCGAGTGAGGAGGCTGAAGAGCTGGTGGTCCGCCCGGCCGCTGCTGGATATGAGCAGACGGGGGAGCAGGTGTCTGGTGAGTGCCGCTGCCTAATGGACACCGTCTCTTTAAGAGCTTTTGTCTTTTTCGGAGTGTAAACACACACATGGGCTAAAGGTCTCTGGATCTTCTCAAGCGTTGGTTTGGAGCTCTGGCTTAGGTTTGGTTTGGTTGAAGCTTTGGGTTTTTTGGGTGTGTGTCTAGTGGTGGTTCTTTTTTTGTGTTCTTTTCTTTAAAAACAAACATTTTCTGGGTGTTGGCCAAGATTTTCCGTGTTTGCCAAAGGTTGCAGCAGTCATGAAAAGTGCACTTCATGTTCCTAAGGTTTGTTGTTTCTTTCCAATCTGTGGACTTCTTGGGTTTGCCTTGTAGCTGCGGCATCAGCCTGCATTTTATTGGATTAGCTGTGCTTGATGAGTGGCTGGAGCGAATGGGAGCAGTTTAGGGCTTCAGTAGGCCTGGGACCTCTGACAAGATCCAGACTGTCTCCCAGCCAAGTACCTCATCCGATCTGCCTGAGCATGATAGTCAAGCTAGGTTTGCATGTTTTTTTAATGTGTAATGAGCTTTTTATTTTTTAAAGTATATACCATGGTGAAGAGCTTAACCCACGCACACATGCATCCATGCATACATGCACATGCTCCTGAGAGGCTAGCTTGAATTAATAAAACAGAGGAGAGCGAAGCCTCAAATCTGCTGCCAGCCCTTATGGGGCTTCCTAACTTCGATGTGTGCTAGAGCAGAGTCTGGTGAGTGAGGAGTGGCTCTGTGCTTCCGCCAGCCTTACTACAGGAGGAGGAGCGGGAGGAGGAGTGTCACTGGCCTGCAAGTGTGTGAAGTCGCTACATTTGTTTTTGTAATGGCAAATGAAGAGACAGCATTTGGTCCTTCTCTCTCTCTCTCTCTCTCTCTCTCTCTCTCTCTCTCTCTGTCTACCTCTCCCTCTCTGTCTACCTCTCCCTCTCTCTCTCTGTCTGCCTCTCCCTCTCCCTCGTTTGCTCCTTTCTCTCTTCCTTTCCACCCCTGTCATATTCTGCCGTGCTTTGCATCTAGACACAACCACTGTTGACCATTTAGCTAAAAGGCCCAGCACATTATCATCTTTGTTTCTATCGGTGGACCAAAGCTGCTTTGCTCACTTTGTGAGGTGCTCCTTTTGTGTCATATATAATTTGTCTACCTTTTTGGTTGGGGTTGGTTATGGGGGAGGCCCTAGGCAGTAGTAATGTGTGCATTAGATGGGTCAGTGATTGATAGAATGTGGCTATTAAAGACGTTCTTAAAGTTTTGTCAGGAACTGTAGAAGTGAGTTGTGAGTGAAATGAGTGTGTATTTGAGTACGGGTATTTGAGTGTGTAGAGTATTCGAGTACGAGTATTTGAGTGTGTAGAGTATTTGAGTACGAGTATTTGAGTGTGTAGAGTATTCGAGTACGAGTATTTGAGTGTGTAGAGTATTTGAGTACGAGTATTTGAGTGTGTAGAGTATTCGAGTACGAGTATTTGAGTGTGTCGAGTTGAGTTTAGTTGTTGATTAGAGGATGTGTTGCTTTGTTAATAGGGTCTCTTCTGCCCTTAGCCTAATCTGTGAATCAGTTGGCATGAAACCTGCTGGCTTTGGAATAACCTAGGCCTACCCCTTCCCAATCGCCTGTCTTTGCATATCCATCTGTAAAGGGGGAGGGGGGTATCTGCAGTAGGCCTATCGGGGATGGTTGTACATCAAGGTTAACCAACAAATGGCATGATTGAAATGGCATGAGTCCATTGGATTTCACCAAATTAAAGCTCTCCTTAAGAACGTACGCCTTAAGAGCGCATTCACGCAATTGATGTGTGTTTGGGCAACGCGTGTAAAATAGTTAAGAATGTTTGCAATGTCACTCGTTAGTTCATTTGTAGCCACCAAGATCCATCATCATGAGGAAGCTCAGCCCAGGTTTAATAAGCTATAGCGCCTCCCACAAGCTTTTTTTTTAGCTGATATGGGGTCCGCTCACTGTGTGTGTGTGTGTGTGTGTGTGTGTGTGTGTGTGTGTGTAAGCAGAGGGGTCCTTGGCCTGTAGTATTAGGCCGCTGTTTTTGGCCGTCGAGGTGCTACTCAAAAATATTTTTCAATGTTGGCAGTCTATAATTGTTTTCAAACTGACATAGTCACACAATAGCCTTTGTATGAAATAGTGACCTTAGCTCTTCGAAAATGTTGGGCCTTGGCCCTGAATATCAAGTGTTGCTGTAAAATACAAAAACTCAGTAACTGTAGAGTGAGCTCAGTAACGACATTGTAGCTAAATAAATGAGAGCTGCAAGTTGCCTTTCATTGTACGGCAGAGATTTCCATGATGGGAGTGAGTCCACAAGGGCGTTCAGAAAGCCTCCACTTCCAGAGCTTTCCTTGTCTTTATGCTTGCCTGACGACACTGGCAAACTTTCAAGGCTTTTGAACGGAGATATCTGGCGTGAATCAATCAACAGTCCTGTTGTTTGACACTGCTGAGAGCTGTAGGCATGTATGAATGAGAGAATTTCCTGCAACGTAGACCAGATTTGCAAAACAGCAGTTAAGCTAACTGATGGGGCCACTAGGAACAGTTCAGTTCAGTTCCGTTTTCCTGTGCCCCTATCATTTAGCTATTTGACCTACACTTTTCCCAAATTCTCTCATTCTCAAACCTACCAACAGCACTCAGCAAGGTCATACAACAGGACTATTGATTGATTCACACCAGATTTCTCCTTTAACACATTTTTGCACTCGTCATTAACACAGCCCTCAAACTGCCCTGTCAGACAGGACTGTTTGGCCTCCATTTTGGCCGCTCCTACTCCTACTCACATCATTGCACCCAAGCTGAGCACGTTCACATCAGAGTCCGCAACAGTGTTGCTGTGACGGTGGCAGTTCCCTGTGTTACCCAGCCTCTGCCAGCCCGACAGCCCACTAGTCACTGCTCCCAGTGTTGTCCCATACTAAGGCTCAGTTAAATGCATGCAGACACTGTGTTTCATAGAATGAGCCAATGTGTGGGGGTGGCTTTGTTTTGTGTGTGTGTGTGTGTGTGTGTGTGTGTGTGTGGTGGGGATTTGGGGGTGTGGGAGCACAATAAAGACAGAAGTCCAGATGGTCGTAAAAAGAGCTGTTGTCAGCATGCAGTTAACTTGTGCAAACTATTCACACATTTTTCTTAGTAACTGATAGTCCTTGTGAGGCTTTGTGCCTGCGTGTGTGTGTGCGCATGTGGTCTCGGAGTCCTCTTCTCTTGTTTGGAATAGCTGTGTGTGCGAGGATGTCCAGGAGACTACTTGTACATTCTGCCTGTGTGTAGAGCGATCAGCAACCTCAGTATTGGTTTGGTGATTGGAGCCTTGGGTGCTTGCCGGCTCTTGATGTTTTGAAGCTGATGCACAGCCAGAATGGACTGTGGGCAGGAGAATAAAGCTCAACGTGTAGCATTGTTGTTGTTATTGTTGGGCCTTTTGCCCTTATTGTGAAAGGACAGTGAAGAAATACAGGAAGTGAGTGGGAGGCTGAGGTGGGGTGGGGTGAGGTTAGGAAATCATCGCAGGTCAGACTTGATCCTGGGTACCAGAGTGCAGTTGCCCATTCATGGAGACTTGAGATGCAGCACAGATCCAGATCCCCTAACCAGCAGCACCACAGCTCCTGGGCTTCAAGAGCTGCTTGCCCATGGATGTTGGTTAACTACGTGAACATAAGAGATTGGAGTGATGGGATAGGCCTGTTATTGTCATAGTGGGCGTTCACTATGCAGATGAAGAACATAGCACCTTGGCAGGTGGGGCTCTGTTTACATCTTCCACAGCCGTCTTGTAGCCGTCTTAATCTGCTGCACATGGGACCTCTGTAGGTTAGACTCCAGGGCTGAGCATGTTCTACACTCCCCCCCTCCCCCTCCCCTCCCCAGATCCATGTGTTTTCACTACAGATGGATGTGGGTATGACGCCTTGAGTGTGTGCCATCAGGGGGTGAATCAAAGCCAGGATTGGCTGGCTTCAGACCAGCCCACCTCCATACATTTGCACAGTGTGAGAGACCTGTAGGCCCAACTGCTGTCTGTCAGAACAGACCCATGATACTCCTATCTTGGCGTTCGCCCATCTGCCACAAAGGACGTGAGCCTAGGCCGCAGGTAGCCAAAGCAATCTTCAAGGTTGTGGGCCTGTGATCAATACAGTTCATACTGAGGGTTGTGTGCTCATTTGGCTCCAGCTCTCTATCAGAAACAGGGTTAATATTTGTCTGACAGGAGAAAGCTAAGACTGCCATGTCCCTGAGGACATCATCAAACAGACTTTGAGTTTGCCTTGTGTGTTTGATGTAGTTGTTGTCTCACTCAACTCTTGAGGCTGAGGCCTGTGCAGTGTTATATTGCCCTTTGTGTTCCTCCTAAAGAGCTGCTCTGCACAGCAGCAGACTGACTGAGGGGTACTGTTTGAGGCCATCCTAAGATCGGTGGCTGCTGAATTCAAGTCCAGGCATTGAAATCTTTTTCTGGTTGATGTGATTGCGTTCTACCCAGCAACATGTCTGGAGCTTTAGTCAACATTGTGGGCAGTTGGATGAACTCCCATCATGTCCTGAGGAAAAAAACATAGTGTACTGAAAGCCATGTTGAATATGCCCTTAAGGACAAGTGGTGCAAATTACTCATCATTATGTTCCTTATAATCGTCCTCATCATCATCTTCACTGGTTGACCATCCCTCTCGTTCTCTCCAATACACACCACAGCTATGAGCTTGTAGTTGGGCCACCATTCTTCTCATGTGCTGTGGAGGAACAGTTTCCACTGCTGCTCGGAAAATGAGTTATATGTAGGGGGCCATGGCACTTCATTAATGGGCTTCTCTTCGCTGCTCTCTTGTAGAAGCCAAGCCTCCCCTGGCAGGTGAAGAGCTGTATGGACTTACGTGCACCGAAGAGCCAACGGCCACAGCCACAGGTACCAACACAGATTTGACTACTGATAAACTGGGGAATTTGAATGTTAGGTTAGCAGTAGCATTTTTTAGTAAATATGCATACATGTTTTTGAAGACTACCAATAAAGCTCTTAATTATAATGGGAGAAAGGAATGCCTCAGTACAAATGCTATCAATGCATGTAACAACACTTTCCCTGTCCCTTACTCTTGCAGCATCCCCCGGGGTCACAGAGAGCCAGAGGCTGGAGTCTCCCCTCGAGGCCCCGGCGCCTGAGCCGCCTCAGGCCAGCACGGCCACAGCAGCTTCCCATGGAGAGGAGCTTGGGCAGGAGGGGCAGCACAAGCCCTCCACCCCACCCACCAAAGAGCCCAGCAAGGCGCCAGCTCCTGCTGAGGAGGAAGCCATGGAGGTGTCCACAGACGTCCCCCCGGCCGCCACGGCGAGCGAGGAGGCGACGGCCGCGACCCTTGTGCCAAAGGAGGAGGGAGTGATGAAGAAGGAGCAGGCGGAGGTGGAGAAGAAGAAGATGGTGCTGAAGGTGGAGAAGGCGGCGGAAGGTAAAGAAGCGAGACCGGTGGCGGCGGTGGTGAAGGAGGAGAAGGAAGTGAGCGCCGAGCCGGACCGCCCAGAGGACATGGAGACCAGCAGCAGCATTGGCAGTTCTGTCATGCCCCAACCTGTTCCGTCGGCCGAAGTGTCGAGCACCACCCACAAGCCATCGTCCGTCTTAGACGCACGCTCTGAGAGCGTCTCTCATCCCGCACTCTCGCCACACAGCTCCCCAGCCAAACTCCCCCAGGATGACCTCGAGCTCCAGCTCCCAGAGGTGGAGCCAGAGGCCCCGTTCTCGCCAGTGGACTTCAGCACCGCCATACCCCCCGCCATGTTCCTGCCCATCACCCCTAAAATTGGCATGGGCAAACCGGCCATCACCAAGAGGAAGTTCTCTCCGGGAAGACCCCGCGTGAGACAGGTAAGGCCTGTGTTTTGTAAGCAGGTAGATTTTACAGTAAATTTCTAGCTATCAAATCAAATCGTTTGGCATTAACATCAGTTCAGCTAACAGGTAGTATGGTTATTTGCATACGACGGTGATAGTCACACGTAGTCGGACACCCATAGGCCCCCCCTCCCCCAACCCCCACCTATATTCAGTCAGTTAGTGAGCGTATGAATCATCCACTCATGACTCCAGAGGTTGTTTTGCTCCACATCTGCTGTCTTCTCACCTCATTCTAACTCTGTGTTCCATCCAGTGCTTTTCATACAGTATGCTGTCAAAAGTCACACTGAAATTATATCATACATCTACATGCGGCCCTTCAAACTCAGGCTGGGTCTGTCAGCCTGCGCCCCGTGTCACTGCTCTGTCGGTTGGTTCTCGTCGGTTGGTTCTCGTCGGGTGGGTGGGTGCGTGTCCCGTCTTTTAGTGTGACGACAGCGTGCTGTCCCCGCGGTGATTCACGGCTCATGCCCTCCCACGACACGCTTCCCATTTGTGGGCGTCACGCTATCCTGCTGTGTCCCTGCTCACTGACACGTGTGCACTGCGACCACAGTTAACCACCTCATCAGGCAAGACTTTGCTCTACATTTGAGTTGCCTTAAACATATATGTTTACACCGGAACGCAGAAGAACTTCGGCCATTAGCTTCACACTAAGACTCCAGATGCTGTTCGAACTTATCACTGAAACAGCGGTTGTGAGGAGCAGCTTTCAACCTCGCCACCTGTTTTTAAACTGCATTTAAATCCATCAGTGATTGCTGCATAATCTCACTTACTAAAAGCCTTTGCACAGTTCATTAATGTGAAGTGATGAAGGATGATAGATTGTGATCGGATGTCATTTTTATGCATTCATTCACAAACTTGCTCTTAGAGAAGTGCCGAGTGATGTCATTCTTCATTTTGTTATTGTTGTAGTGTTTAATGTGGCTTTTGCTGTTTCTATTATAGAGAGCTACTTAAGGTAACTGAAGGTAACTCATCTCAGAATTGGTAAATCCAGTGAACAGATCCTTCAGTTAACTTCCCATTTAGTGAAAAAGGAGGTGCGATGCCTTGTGAAATGAGACGTAATGTGAAGGGCTCATTATTCCACATGGGCTGCTGACTTCTGCTAGCCATGGGCACGTGTCCCCCCATCCCCAACAACCACCCCCACCTGTCTGTAAACAAGCCCAGCCACTAATGTAGTTGCCATGGCGAAAGAGTCTGTGCTCCTAGCACATATAATCTGTGCAGTGACGTTTGTGTGTGTGTGTGTGTGTGTGTAAGGGGTAGTTACAGGGTTGTGTATGTGTGTGTGTGTGTAAGTAAAGGAGGTGGAAGGGTTGCACACAACCGGCCCCTCAGCCAGCTCTCACCAGCGCGCCATAGGCCTGCAGAAATGGCAGGGATGCCAAAGCTTGGCGTCGCCCATGTGGGAGAGAGTGGACGCTTCGTGTCACAGATGGACTTGGCTTAGAACAGGAAAACCCACTTTCCTCGGCCCACCTTAAAACATTGCCTGAAGCTGGGACAGCTGCATGGCACACTGACTAAAGGGATATGCATGTCGGCGCTCGTTCTCTGTCATTAACAGCCTCGTGGATATCGCCCGATGTCACAGCAGCGTGCCGTCTCAAGCCTCTTTCGAGGGGCTTTTCATGCTGCTCATGGTGGAGGTTCCCTTAACATCTCGTCTCCGCAGCATGCGCTGGACTGCCCAATGTCTGTTTCAGAGGCAGCAGAATACACCACATAGCTTAGAACCCACCGCTCCACATCGCTCATTCTCGCAGTTCGATTCTTCATTCTTCGCACTGGTCAGCCATAACCTCTCTCTCTCTCTCTCTCCTCTCTCTCTCTCTCTCTCTCTCTCTCTCTCATATTCCTGCAAGCATTTTTATTTGTCTGTCTATGTATGAGGACATGCATGTGGAGCGCTCTGTGTGTGTCTACGTGCGTGTTCTCTCTCTGCCTGCTCTTGTTTTTTTATGTTGCTGCATGTTGTCGCCCCTTCCCCTCCCCTCCTCCTCCTCCCTCCCCGCCCCTCTCACCCTTCTCACCCATCCCAGCCCCAGGGAGCGTGGAGAGGCCCAGGCCGAGCTGTCTCCCACTCCTGGTCCCTGGAGCCCCCAAAGACCAGGCAGCCCACCAGCACCCCTGCCTGGGGCATCAGAGTGGTAAATACCAGGCTATTAGAGGCTAGAGTGGGCTTGAGGGTGGATGGGTGAGGGAGGGGGATGAAGGGGTAGGGGTGGGTGGTGGTGGGGAGGGGGGGTGTGCTGGGATTGAATGGAGGAGCAAGAGGAACCCATAAAAGGTGTGTTTAGCCACAGGCTGGAAGTTGAGGAGGAGAGCTGGAGAGCCTGAAGTGTTATGAACGTTACTTCCAGCTACACTGAGTGTAACATCTGTGATCATCCAGTCAAATGGCCTTTAGTCTTCAGGGATTTCTTAAATAATTGATGAAATGATCAACATGGATAATGGGAGAGAAATTTGGAAAGAAAATGAGAAGCAAAAATAAGCAAAATTTGCAACCAGTGAAAGCTCTGTGGAAGGGGTAAGGCTAGGTCACATGACCCTGTGAGGTGCATGGCCAGACCGCTGGAGATTTTGAACTAACTGATTGCTTGAGTGGATTTAACCTCTTTGCTCATGTGAATGAGTGTGTGGGGAAATGAGGGTGTGGGGCTTGCAAACGCATCCTGAGCTGAACACGTTGCTGCTGCGTGCGGCCCCTGCTGATGGAGAATACGAGGCCTAGCGAGCTCTGCCCTGCTGCCCCACTGCACCGCTGCCCGGGGGCCCCCAGCAGATGTTTAGTGATGGCAGGGCAGAGGGGATGGGCGTGGGGAAGAGGAGCTACAGAGGAGCGGCAGGCGCGGAGGGCACTGCCATCTGCTTGCATGGCACCAGGGGCACGGTGGTGCTAATCCACAAGCTCCAGGGGCAGGCAGCCAACTCCAGCCCTACACACACACACACAGCCTCCTAAAGACAAGGCCAAGGCTTGCCCTCATCACATACCCTACAGAGATGAAAATGAAATCATGCTGGCACAGAAATGTACAGATACAGTCCAATACACAGAGAGAGAGAGAGACCAGTACATGCTCTGTCAAAGAGGCTTGGAGCGAATTTGTGCCTCTGCTATTAACCCTGTGTTTTTGGAAGCAGTAGCCTAGTTTGGATGAGGGTTGTGCTTTGTAAAGACATTAATGCAGAATTGTTCGTCTTTCATCTCTCTTCAGTGTTGGTGGTCCAGTCCCCATTTGCCTCAAAAATAACAAGATATAGCCCCCTAGCCCCAACACACATACACACATACACACACACACACACACACACACACACACACACACACACACACACACACATATATATATACACACTAGCTCTGTAGTCCCTTAAAGCTGAGGATAAAGGAGAACTCAAGCCTGATGAGCGAGAGAGTGGAAATGTCCTGAAAGAGAGAGGATGGGCTTAACTCTTCGAAAATGACTTTCGCTTTGACAGCTCCAGTGACACCCCACCACCCCACCCCCTGGATATGTTCTGACAACATAATGAAGCCCAAATTACCAGAACCGCAACAAGCCCCCCCCCCCCCCCCCCAAACCTGCACTCCCCACAGTCAACAAGCTGATGGTCCAGGCCCACCCTTCACCCAACCTCAGTCTTCACCTCGCTTGACACGTTGAGACCTCTTTAAAATCACTGTCATAAGGGAAGAAGAAAAAAAAAAAACACCACCTGCTTACACACGCTGGCTGTCAGACTGAAGCGGGCCCTGGTGTTTGTGTTTGCTTTGTCTGACTGATTCGCAGAGTCAAAGCCAAAAACGGCAGACTGTTTATTGAAACATAAACAAGGTGCTTCGAGCAAGAGAGTTAGCTGCTCCCCTCCCTCTAAAAGGAGGAGTTATTGTGGGGTTTCTATTGTTTTTATTGTTTTTTGGCGCGCATGATATAGCAGACTGAACCTCAGTCACAAGCGACCCATGAGAGAGGTGCAGATGCGGAGGGCAGACGAAACAGGCGGAGAAACAATTGTGGGCGCGCAGCATGGTTGACCACGCCAGACACGGGCATCAACAGGGCAGAGTCTGCTGCCAGCCCCTCACCTCAATTAGTTGCTTTATATCCGCTTGTAATCTGCAAAAGCCAAAGGTGAAAGTAGATGTGGGTTAGGGTGCCAGGCCTGGCTCAGGAGGAATTGGAAGCTTCTAACACACACACACACACCCCGACAAACTCACCGCTACTGATTCCCCCAACCACCATTTGGCAGGGAAAGTTTTTTTAATGAAGTCACCACTCGGCGTGCCTGTCGTAAGAAGAGCAGGACACAGCAGGGGTGGGGTGGGGAGGGGAGGGGAGTGTGTGTGTGTGTGTGTGTGGGGGGGGGGGGTAATAAGGATGAGAGCGGCTGTCTGGAATCTGTCTGGAGGCCAGCGAGGGCTGGCATGAGCTCTAGGGTGTCAGGCACAGAGGGAGGGAGCAGGAGTGGTGGATTGGAGAGGGGGGGGGAAGGGGGGCAGCCAGGGATGGGAGTGTTGGCAGTGGGGAGGGGGAGGGGAGTGACGCTCCAGCCCTCTGAACTCATCCAGGCTTGGCTTCTTCAGTAGGAGAGGCAGGCGGGGAGAACTGCTGGCACGGGCATAAACAATAAACACACCGCCAGCCACACCACACACACACACACACAGATGGGAAAAGAATGGAGGAGAACACAAATAAAACTGAGAATGTCCATAGTGAGATGAATCAAAAGGCTTCCACTCTCCATTCACTTGTGAATAATAAATTGAGGTCATAGTGCTCTAATGTCATGTATATTTCATTTAAAAAAAAAAAAAAAACATCATGCCATTTTGCATGCTGTGATGTGGACCATCTCCACCATTTTAAGAAGACAAACAAGATGGCTGACACTGCTGCGGTGCGTTGGAGGGATTTTTCATTGCTGCGTTTATTAGTTGAAAATGCAGAAAAATTTTGCTTCACTGATAATGTCTCTGTGAGCTAAACAAGGTTGAGATGGATACACTGCCGTTTGAGTTGATCTCATGCAACCTTGCTGACAAAGACTCAAAGGACTTGGTTCAAGTCCTGCTGACAGACTAGAGCATTGACATTGTCACTGACACAAATTCCAGGCCTAGTGTGTTGATGTTTTTATTTCTGATTATGCTCAGTGCACTCTCTCGAAAGCTCATCGTTCCCCACTCTTCAGCTGATTCAATCCCAGCCTGTGGACGGATGATAAAAACCTCAGCCAGGCAGCAAAACAAGTCTCAAAGTCGCTGACCGATCAAGAGCCATCGATTGATCGGAGCCAAGGGCAAGAGCTTCTTTGTGTGTCTGACAGTGATCCTGTCAAACTCAAATGGGGCCTCTTGAATGGGACTGGTAGGGGACTTAAGAGGGGAAGAGGTGTGGAATGGATCCTCACATTAAGGGCTCCACTCAGTGCTTATCAGTGACCTAGGAAATGAGTTGAGCTCTGTCATAATGCAGTCAGTTACACTGAGTG
This sequence comes from Tenualosa ilisha, assembly GCA_015244755.2. NCBI lineage: Eukaryota > Metazoa > Chordata > Actinopteri > Clupeiformes > Clupeidae > Tenualosa > Tenualosa ilisha. The sequence goes on along the minus strand of PYXC01000541.1, from coordinate 2,815,172 downwards.
AAATGTGTGTGAAGAAAGGATCAATAGACCAAATGTTGGCATTGTGAGAGCGTGGCTTCCTCTTTTATATTAGTTTCTCACTGCTTTGGTATATTTCCCCAGTGAAAGCCACTCTTGTTGGTTTCCTGTAGGAGAGACTGCTCTACATCCACCCCATATTGCTCCTTTTCTGCTTAAGTCATGCCTCTTTTTGCTCTCATCCTTTTCTCGTCCGCCCTTCTCTTTTCTCCTTCTCAGGGTCGAGGGTCAGGCTTTCCAGGGCGGCGGAGACCCCGCGGGGCAGGCCTGTCTGGGAGAGGAGGCCGTGGTCGCTCCAGGATGAAGAATGGAGTTGGCCCCATGCCCACCCCAGGAGTATGTGCCCATTCATCATCATTAGCTCCCAAAAATTAGCACAGTGGTTGTTTCTATCTAAATATAGCTCTATCTATCTATCTATATTTGTCATTCTGTTCTATCATTCTGTTACATCATTCTATCTATCTATTGTTCTATCTATTGTTCCATCATTCTATCCTTCTATCGTGCTTAAAGTAAAATGGTTACTGACGGTCCAAGACCCGAGCCTGTGTCTAGAAATCCCCTGTTCCCAGGGCCATGTGAAATGTGTCCTGTTGCTTGCTTTAGCATCTGCTAGCTAGCAGAGCACCAGTGCTGTGATGCTAGCAATTAGGCTCTTGCAAATTCATAGAGAGATGCAGAGATACACGAGTAATGTGCATTTCAGTGCATACTTAGAACTATTTTGTATAGTATACAATAGTAGAGCAGAGTATAGTACAGTATGGTCATTATAGTATGGTCTACATACTGTATGCTGACTTCCCTAATATCCCTGAGGGAAATTTATGTTTTGCATTTTACCCATCTGAGGGAAGTGATTCATGTGTTGCTTGATGTCTTCTAATGTGATGGGGTGTGTGTGTGTGTGTGTGTGTGTGTGTGTGTGTGTGTGTGTGTGTGTGTGTGTTCATGAGCAGGTTGGTGCTGCGGAGCCAGCCTATCTGTTCAAGGAGGAGGAAGAGAATGCCATGCACAACACAGTGGTTCTCTTCTCCAGCTCTGACACTTTCACCCTTAAGCAGGTGTGTGTGTGTGGTGTGTGTGTGCGCGCGCGCACGCGCTTGTGCTCTTGCGTGTTTGTCAGTGTTTGTGACTTATAAAAGGTGTTCTTGATTCATGTTTTCACTTTGATGTGAGTAAAACTAGTATTTAGGCTGTCACTGTCTCTATGAGTGTGTGTGTGTGTGTGAGAAGATAGATGTGTGTGTGGGGGGGTGTCTTGTGAAAGGTGGTCTCCTGTGCTCCTGCGGCACGTCTTCTGCGACTTCTTGTCTCGCCTTTTGGCAGCCCTTCTGAGTTGAGCATGCCTGTGTGTGTGTGTGTGTGTGTGTGTGTGTGGTGTGTGTGGACATGTGTGTTAGGGGGGTTCTCGGTTTCTGACTGGTGCTATTGTTTTGGCAGGACATGTGTGTGGTGTGTGGCAGCTTTGGCCAGGGTATGGAGGGCCGTCTGCTGGCCTGTGCTCAGTGTGGCCAGTGCTACCACCCCTTCTGTGTCAACATCAAGGTAAGCCCCAAAAACCACTAAGGCAAACAACCATTTACCCTCATTAGGGCCAGGAACTAATCTTTGCGTGCGTACACACACACACACACACACACACACACACACACACACACACACACACACACACACACACTACAGTTAAGGCACACAGTTAAACCCGTTGATTGAATTGATGTAAAGTGGGAAGACCTTGTGTTTTCAGTGGCTTCTTTAAAAGCACCATCATGAAATCAAAGGATTTCATGCAGTTGATTACCTGCTTGTTAGACTTCTGTGGTTAAAGAGCTGATAAATGATACCTTTCAAGAGCTGTATTCATAGAATAGAATGACTAACATGGCAACAGACCAGGTGTGTCTGTGTGTGCGCCTGTGTGTGTCTCTGTTTGGCTTGAGTGGATTAAATGTCACACCTAAACACTGGTTGTAACTCACTCAAATGGAGCACTGTTGTTTGGTCTTTGGTTCTTATCAGGTAATGGTGCCAATTAAAACAAACGCTAAGATCTGGGACACATTCACTCGTATACACACACACACACACACACGCACGCAGACATTCTTGCATGCCATGCACATGTAAACAAAAACAAATCTCTTCCAGATAACATTCTTAAGCCTCACAGACAGATACACATAGACTCTTATCCATTTATCTCCGCCTACTTGGACTTGTTGACCAATCGTGGAGCAGCATGGCGCTCAACACCCAGTTACTGGTCTCGGTTACAGTTTTTCTGCTCTTCTAGAAACTCTCACTTGTTGAAACGCACACATGCACACACACACGCACGCACGCACGCTAACACAAACACACAGAACATGCACTGACTCATGTGTACAGACATCCATACATAATGCACACAATTCCATCTCACGCTCACATCACCTTCTCATCCTTTTCCCGGTGTGTGTGTGTGTGTGTGTGTGTGCGTGTGTGTGTGTGTGTGTGTGTGTGTGCGTGGTGGCGGGGCGTGCGGGTGGTGGGTGGTGTGTGTGCGTGCGTGTACGCAGATCACCCGGGTGGTGTTGAGTAAAGGCTGGCGCTGCCTGGAGTGTACAGTATGTGAGGCCTGCGGCCAGGCCACAGACCCCGCCCGCCTTCTGCTCTGCGACGACTGTGACATCAGCTACCACACCTACTGCCTGAACCCGCCCCTGCAGAACGTGCCCAATGGCGGCTGGAAGTGCAAATGGTAAGTGTGGTAATGCCTGCAGCATGCAGACCCTCTTACACGACTGTAATCATTTTCTTTTTCATCTTCTCACCTGGGAGGCAGTCATAAGAGGTATCCCAGTGACTACTGTTAAAGCCATACTTAACTTCCTTGATTGGCTGTTTCATGCAAGTCTTTGAGGGTTCAGGTGCTCGGGGCAAGAGTGGACATTGGGATTCAGAGATCTTTTGTTCTACTCAGGATACACACTATATTGGTAACTGAGTGTGTTGGGTGCGTCAGATACGAAGTGTGTTTTGAAAGTAAAGTAGCTGGCTGAGGTGTGCCTTTGGCTAAGGCATCCATACTATGAATCTTGAGACCTGGGTTCGAATCAGCCCCGAGGTCATTTTCCGATCCTTTCTCTTCACTCTCTCCAGGGCAAAAGCCCAGAAACTAGATTTAAAAAAATGACTATAAAGTGCCTGGCTCCGCTCCTTCAGCGAGAGAATAGTATGGTATGTTCCCCTATGTCCCTCCATCTCCCCCACTATGCCTGCTCAGTAAAACACGTGGGAGAATTGAATATCAGTGCCCTACCTCTGCATAAAGGCTGTCTGAAACTGAATGTTTCCCACCTAAATGTTCCATTCTTCCTCTCCCTCTCCCTCTCCCTCTCCCTCCCCCTCTCTCTCTCTCTCTCTCTCTCTCTCTCTCTCTCTCTCTATGTCTCTTTCTCTCACTCACCAGGTGTGTGTCCTGCACACAATGCGGTGCCACCTCTCCCGGCCTGCGTGGCGAATGGCAAAATAACTACACCCAGTGTGCCCCGTGTGCCAGTCTCTCCAGCTGCCCCAGCTGCCTGCTGGACTACAGCGAGGAGGAGCTCATTGTGCAGTGCCGCCAGTGCGACAGGTGAGGGCTGACCACCAGATACCACCTCACCACCACCACCCACCTTAAAGTACCCAGTCTGCTGCATGCCCGCTCAGGGTGACGCAGGCAAAGACCATAAGTCACTACGTACGCGTTCTACGTGTGTGTGTGTGTGTGTGTGTGTGTGAACATGTACATATGTGTATATGTAGTCTATATTGATTGTTGATTGTGTAAGTTGATTACCAAGGAAGCAGTAGCGTATGCATGCATGCTGAATGACCTCTAAAGGCACACACACAAAATCACACTTTCATGCAACGCACAAAAACTCACAAAAATGTACAAAGAGATTGACACTCTGAAGCACACATGCATTCTTTGATGGCCTGATGAATATTTTTTTTTCTTTTCTCTCTCTCTCTCTCTCTCTCTCTCTCTCTCTCTCTCTTCTCTCTCTCTCCTCTCTCTCCTCTCTCTCTTCCCTCTGTGGCAGGTGGGTTCATGCCTCCTGCCAAGGCCTGCACACGGAGCAGGAAGTGGAGGTCGCTGTGGACAATGGCTTTGATTGTACCCAGTGCCGAGGCCGCGCCTCCCCCTCAGAGAGTAAGGGCGTCCTGCCGTTTGATTGGCTTTTACATAACACAAAAGCCAATTACATGGCATGGCTTTTCTTGCAGTCTTTCCAAAAATGTACAATCAATACAGTATAATAAAATGTGCATTCAATGTACTGTACAATCAATACAATCAGTAGAATATTTATTGCACATAGACCATATGAATATCACAACAAACATCCCATAGGACACTGTTCAGATAAGTTTAGATGTGTTATGTTAATGTGTTGGATCAGTATTTTGATTAATCTAATGAATGTTGATTAATGTTTTGTTTAATTGCAGCGATAGCAGCAGTAGCAGCCATGGCAGCTGCAGAGGCCTATGAGCCTCCTCTTCCTGTGCAGACCCTCCCAAAGAGTAAAGAGCTCGGTAAGCTCTCACCAGGATGTGACGTGGATCACATCATTGAACTTTATGGCAGGGAGAACTATTTGGATTGTCATAACAGCCTCTTAGTCTGTACGGTGAAGGAGTAGAACACAAGACCAGTTTGTGTAAGGATATGCCCTGTGTGCTTGTGTGTGTGTGTGTGTGTGTGTGTGTGTGTGTGTGTGTATGCGTGTGTGTGTGTGTTTGGAGGTCACGGCTAACTCCTCTCACTGCTCCTCAGACCCAGCGCGGACCTACACTCAGGATGGCGTGTGTCTGACGGAGTCGGGCCTGAGTCAGCTCCAGAGCCTGGCGGCGGCGGCCTCTCGTCGCCGGCGGCCCAAGCCCAAGCTCAAGCTCAAGATCATCAACCAGAACAGCGTGGCCGTGCTGCAGAGCGCCCCCGACCAGCCGCTGGAGCTCGCCCGCGAGGGCGACCTCGACGACACCCGAGGTACGAATAAAAGTGTCTGCCACTTTACACTTTAAACTCATCACTGTTTAATACGTTAAGGCATCATTCCAAACTCCTGAAGAAGGCATCTGGGGAAGAGAAAATCGGGCAAATTAATATGGTCTTTAATATGGTCTTTAAAATGGTTTTTATTTCATTGCCTTTTCTGCAGTGATGGTAGAGCACTAACAAGTTTTGTCATGTCTGCTATGGGAGCTAATGGATTCAGATTTTATCTGTACTAATGCAGAACTATAGAAAATAGCACAGAATATACTGTAGAAATATTGCCAATGGAGTAGTCATATCTGTCTATAGATTACGCTTTATTGACATTTTAAATTGTCCTATTTGCTTATATGAGCACTCCTGATTAAAAACCGGACCTCACCTTGTTGTCTTGCCTCTCTGTGTGTCTGCCTATGCGTGTGTGTTTGTGTGTGTGGGTGAGATTGTCTTTCCGATATGCCTGTGTGTTTGTGTTTTTGTCTGTGTGTTTGTGTGTGTGTGCTTGTCTCTCTGTCTGCTTGTTCCTGCCTGTGGGTTTGTGCATATGTGTGTTTGTGCATATTTGTGCGTATGTGTGTGCGCGCGTGCGCGTGTGTGCCTGTCTCTGTCTGTGTGTGCAGAGGGGGAGGCGGAGTGTGAGGGGAAGTCTGACTCCAGCCCCGAGAGAGAGGCTGCAGACGAGGACTCCAAAGTGGGCGGTGAGGCAGGCAAGAAGAGGAAGAGGAAGCCGTACAGGCCGGGTAAGGGCCCTGATTGGTGGAGGCAGCTGCACCGGAGCGTGAAATGGGCAGCCAGACCATGCACTTTGCTTAGCTTGGCTTGGCTTGGCACAGACAAGCAGCCAGGCCCTAAAAGATGAGCCAGGGGTTATTTCCTGCCCATGATCCCACTCAGACATGAGCCTTACTGTCCCACTCAGACATGAGCCTTACTGTCTTACTCAGACATGAGCCTTACTGTCTTACTCAGACATGAGCCTTACTGTCTTACTCAGACATGAGCCTTACTGTCTTACTCAGACATGAGCCTTACTGTCTTACTCAGACATGAGCCTTACTGTCTTACTCAGACATGAGCCTTACTGTCTTACTCAGACATGAGCCTTACTGTCTTACTCAGACATGAGCCTTACTGTCTTACTCAGACATGAGCCTTACTGTCTTACTCAGACATGAGCCTTACTGTCTTACTCAGACATGAGCCTTACTGTCTTACTCAGACATGAGCCTTACTGTCTTAGGAGTCAGTCCCCCATACTGCAGCATGATCCGTAGGTCTAACAGAAAGAAGGCAGAAGGCAACACAGATGGTGCCATAACATCTGGATCATCTGCATACCCACTTATCTTTAACACACATTGGCGCTATCGCTCTCTTCAGTAGAAGCTTAATTATGTCATGAGGTGAGAGCTCTTACTCTGTGGAGATGAGAATCAGATCAGCTGAACAGCTGTGATATCATCATTTATCCCACCTATTTTCTAGCTGCTGTTATCTGTTGCATAGTCCTTCCTCCTCCTGCTGTCTTGTTCTCTTCCAGAGGTTAATTTCGCATGGGTACTGGTAATGATAGTCGCCGTTTTTCTTTGATTATTGAAAAGCACTGACCAACATGACTTAGTGATGACACAGATCATAGTGTGCCTCTTAAGCCTTACTGTCAGCTAGATCATTAGCAGTCATACTGAGCGTCACATTTCTGGGTCTGGGTTGTGATTTGTATCATCCTGGCTCTCTTCAAACAGGCATTGGGGGTTTCATGGTGCGACAAAGGAACAAAGCTGGCCAAGCTAAGGCCAAGCCTAACCTGACCAGGAAGGACTCCACAGGCTCTCTCTCCGAGATCCCGCAGGGAAAAGACGAAAGTGAGAACCTCTTATGTTCTTCCATATCTCAACCCTGAATATCTGTCAAAAAGTGTCTGGCAATATCTGAGCTCTCTTGTATGCTGTGCCTCTGCCTGTTAGTGCATGTATATTCATACTCACCAGTAATAAGGCAGAGAAATAACCCATCCTGCTGATTCCTGCTCTGTCCAGCCTGGGGGGATCCGGCTCCAGACACCCCACAGGATGAGAAGCCTCCCGCAGCCGAATTCCCAGAGAAAACCAGGAAAAGATACCGAAAGAAAAAGACCAAACTGGAGGAGGCCTTTCCCACCTACCTTCAGGTGTGTTGCTATAGCGTCAGTCATCTTACACTGATCCCCTTCCCTCCCTTTGGTGCAGCCTCTCTATCCACATCTCTCCAGACAGAAACATTTCTAAGATACAGTGAAACACCTATGAGAGGGGATCGTCTTTTGGCCTTTGTTTGTAACCATTTAAAAAAAAAAAAAAACCTATTTCTTCATTTTACTCCACGAGATTGGTAATTCTGTGGTAGGTAATGTTGTCAGATTCTCATTGAGAGACCTTGGGTAAATCAAGGCATCTGTGGTGATGTAGTGAAATACAATACCGAAGCGTTTGTTACTGTTATTAGCTTTTTAAAATCTCACTTTTATTCACTTTCCTGCTTTCCTGCCCTCTACTTCACATTCCCTGCCTACCCAGCAGCACACCCTCTCAACCAGACTAGGCGTTCCAAAAGAATCCCAAGATGCTGTAGAACATG